>OY979682.1:7114162-7678554 GCA_963855955.1 Luperina nickerlii | reverse complement strand
CATCCGGCAGTTGCTGAAGTACTAAAATCGTCCTTTTTACCGAACCTACCAACTTATCAATGTCGAAAATCCTTTAAGTTTTACTATTACCATTACTATCTTTGACTATGTCAATACCAAAAGTATTACAGCATATTAGTTTTTGGCAGGCATTTCAATATTTTACGTGTCATAAAGTTGTTTTATTACAAAAGCTGTCCTTGAAATTCTTAACAGGAGCCGTCGTAATAGTACATTATGATACATGTATAATGATCAATGCACACGCGTTTCATACGACGTTTTTCAACATACTTGCGAGGAAAAAAGCAGATTTTATATTGTTAAATATTAACTTGTATGGAAAATGGCGCGCTGGTTTTGCTTTGCACGACAAAACCGCTAAACAATCTAAAGAAAAAATGTAATACCATATCAATGTTAAAAATCTTTCATGTTTTAAATAAATATATTGACTTGGCAATCGCACTAAACAATCTTGTGAGATACATTGTGTCTTCATGCGATGGCCAAGTCAATCTATTTATTTAAAACATCAAAGATTTTTCACAAAATTAACACCAGTGCGTTAATTACTCAGTTTATCAAGGTGCGTAATCGACTTTTCTTTTAACTACCAATCTACCTACCGTGATAAAAAATACCTACTCAAAATAAAAACTCAAGTTAATGAAAACAAAGTTTTCCCAAGCTTTTAAATATTTATCCCGCGACTTTTGCGGCAAAAGGTTATTAACAATTTCATTTGCAGCTGTTTTTATACTTTCTGGAGTTGCATTCATATTGCTATTGCTATTTCCATTTTTTAAATATTTTCTTGCTAAATATGAAGTATCAAAGTTTTACAATGGTACAAAATGCGCGGCATTTGTTTTTTTTGCACCAAGTCGGTTTTATTCAACCGATTTTTATTTTCAGCCAGTATCTTTTTGATCTAATGCATACATTTTATATTAAACTTAATGGGAGACATCAAACCTCTGTGGTAAATTTATATCTAAATAAAAACTAAAAAACAGTGCATCAATGAAAAACTGTGCAACCATGAGATTTCATACAACATTTCTGCACTGTTTTGGTTCTAAGCAAAAAACACGTCCTTTGTGGTTGTTTTTGTAGTGATTAATGATAACACTACTACGTAGTTGAAAGAAAGACATATTATGGGATTAGATCTAACACTATTATTGCACTATGACTAAATGGTGCTTTTGTTAAGCTGAATATCCACTATGTTTGCGCACCGACTGTGCTTCACGCATATGTTTAGTGTTTGCATAAACAGGCCACCACGATATAACAGGAGCGCGGAGCACAGTCGGCTAGTTGGTGTGTGAACAAGGCTTTACAATTTTATAGTAAACAAAGTATGCTTTATGGGAAAATGATGTGAAGCGTTTAGTAGTAAAATGCGGTATTTTGAGTATGTTATGGGACGTTAATTTCCTTTGGGGTTCGTTTAAATGTTTGAATACGGAATAAATGAAGATAAGAGCAAGCTGCGATTAGCTTCGATTCCATCAGAAAGCGAATTCCATTAGAAATAATTGAATTGCATCAAGAAATTTTCAATCACTATTAAATGAAAGCTATTTAATTGTTAACGGAATTCAATGATTAGGTCTTTAAAAGTTTTCTTCTTATGGCATGGAAAGTAGTAAATTAGAATTAATATTGGTTTTGTTTTTATTCGGTTCCACAACACAGCTAACATCTATTTTCTGGTCATTGTATTATTATACATATTTTGTTTATTAATGAATAACAATGGACCAGAGAACAAGCAATGATTGGCACATGATTAGCTTGTCGGTCTCTCGGGTACTAGGTTTACATGAATGTGGAGTAAGTTAATGAATTTCCTTCTTTTATGCAACCGGGAAAACGTAAAACACTTCTTGTGTTCATAGGAAAAAAATAAAATAGGTAGGTACTTAGTAAACATTTTAGATATTCACCATAGAAGGATTAAAAGTCCATAATTTAATAAGATTACGAAAATACATATATTTATGATTCCTTAGCTTGCATTGTATTTATATCGCTTCTGTGAAATTAAAATGTGAATAATTTTCAAACGGTCATTAAATATTATTTCCCATTGTAATAATTATGATTGTGTACTTTAACTACTAATAAAATAATATATATAGAAGCATTTCCAACATCAGCCACCAGTATGGCTGCAGGATAAACTATCAATGGACATTAAATTACCCAGAAAGAAATTGGAAAACATTACTGTTTGAGTAATCCATTGACGAGCAATTATTTATCAAGTAAACATAACCTTGGCTCCTTTCCTGAAAATAACCACCAAAAGATAGATTCAAAGAAGACCAAAAAAAAATCTGAAACTAGGACTTCAGAAGTTACCAAACACCTTTATCACTAACTTGAAATGACAGCTTCTTATATCAAATTATAAATGCGGTAGCAGTCGTAAGTAGTTCTCGTGTTAAATGTGTGTCACATAACCTAATTACGTATAACGTATGGGCAATTGTAACCAGGTCGTCAGAATGTGGCCTTGTGTTTCGGATTTCGTGGAATGTTCCATGTCAAATGTCGCAGAAATCTTCGTTGTGCTAAGGGCTCGTATGTGACACTTTAGGGGAATGAATGGATACATCTTAGCTTTTATTAGAGATACATCTTCTCCGATTATGATGGCTTGGTAAAACTAAACTCAGACACGACGCGTTTTAAAACAATCCTCAAGTACTGATTTGAGTTTAGAGTAATATGGAATGGAAACCGTCACAGTCATTTTGTCTATTCAAGTGACATAATAATATTCTTGAGTATCGATACAGACTTCGGTTTCATTTAAAAGAAAACTTTTCCGTTTCGAGATGAAAAGAAAACTACGAACAAAAATTTCCTCGTTTCATTATCTTCGAATCTCAAACAATAATAATCCTTTGTTCTTGATGCCTAATACGTTCTGCTATCCTGCTACTCCTAGCGTCAATTTCGATAAATTGTTACAACAGCTGTGTTTTCGATGACACACATGATGATGATGATTTGGTGGACTCATGAGGTAGTTTACTGATTGTTATATTTAGTGATTGCCCGTCTTACTTACCCCAATGTCCAGTGAAACAAGATGTGACACATTTATTGTAACAGCGACTTTTTAGTTTTCTTTTGTAGGGTACCACCAACGTTTTATTTGCATACCCCCGCTAATTTCTGCCGAACGTGAAAATGGCGTAACTAACAAAAAAATCGAATTATTACCCATTAAGAGGATTTACTGGACCTATACGATAGAAAAAAAATAAGAAGATACCTCTAAAAACTTTCTTTTTACAATAAAAACCATACTTATATAAATATAAATCATTCTGATTTTTTGTCAGATTATTCTACAAGCAACATACTAAAGCACTAGTGTTTTAATTTTTTAGTCCAAACAATAGATTTTTTGTAAATGGATAATTGCTTCATATTTTGCAATAAATTACCAGCGTTGTGTCATCGCGCTTCTCTTTCTTTTCTATGCAGCCCGACAGTGACCGCGCTTTAGGTCATGTAGTCCCCCCCTTAAATCCACAAACACGACAAAAAGGCATGGCCATCAAAGTTTAAACTTTTATTAACAAGAGACTTTTTATGTTTATTGTTCAGAAGTTGTCTACCGACGATAACATTTTTTTGAACATAATAACTTATCACATAATAATCAACTAGCTGTGCCCCGCGGTTTCACCCGCATAAGTTTCGATCCCGTGGGAATATCGGGATAAAAAGTAGCCTATATGTTAATCCAGGGTGTCAGCTACCTCCATACCAAATTTTATCAAAATTGGCCCAGCGGTTTGAGCGTGAAGAAGTAACAAACATATAAAAACACACACACACACTCACAAACTTTCGCCTTTATAATATTAGTGTGATATAATCAGTAATTTTCACCCACAAAGTATTTTAGGAGGTGACTACGTAAATTAGGCAGGCATATTTAACGAACAAACAAATAGCGTCTCTCCAGGTAACTCGGCCAACGCCAGTAGCAAACTAGGGCAAGATACCTTTGACCCATTTACTCACTATCTACCACGAAACGAGCATCTTCCTGCAGGATGTAACCTTCCGTGTTCCACTTCGCAGTCCCTGAACCATCTCCGAACCCAAGCCGAACCTCGTAAAGTGGGGGCTACCTCGACGGAACGGCAGTAGGGTGTGGTGGTGAAACTATGCCACAAAATATGCTCCACCTCCTGTCCTACCCTCTGTGCCCCAAAACATGCAACCAAAGTGACCTCAGCGCTGCCAATCTGCCACCGATGATGCCGTGGAAGTGGCGAAGTTTTGAGCCAACAAAATTTTAGTAACTGTCATGCCAGAGACACAAATAAGAAGAGAAACGAAACAAAAAGAAAAACTTTTGGAGTAGTCCAATCCAAGTTAAGGCTCCTTCAAACAGGCGCGACACACGATAAAATCGCGCGCGACACAAAGGCACCGCAAGTCGCGCAACGAGCGGTGCCTTGGTGTCGCGTCCAATTCGCGTCGCGCGTCGCGCCTTTAACTAAAAGTATAATCCAAATGTTTTTTTAGATACCCAAACGAAACAGAGATGCCTTAGCAAGACGAGTCAACGACCTGGTGAAGGCTTTGTTTTTTTAAGAAGAACATTAACAATAGGCTCGGGAAAACAATGAAAGAAAAGGAAAGCTCTTTAATATTACAAAATGCAAGGTAGGTAATTTCGAAATAAAGAAAAATACAAAAACCACTTTATTTGTTTTAATATTAATAAAGATACATGCCGTGTACGTACTTTTCATCATTTGCTATCCTTTTCCCAACTATGTTGGGATGGGTTTCCAGTCTAACTGGATGCAACTGAGTACCAGTATTTTACAAGAAGCGACTGCCTATCTGACCTCCACAACCCACTTACTGGGTAATACGATACCCGTTGGTAAGACTGGTTGTCAGACTTTCGGGCTTCTGACGACCCGTAACGACTGTCAAAGATCCACGAATGACACCCGGGACTAACAGCTTAACTTGCTTTCCGAGGCACGGAGGGTCTTGGTATGTAAAGATGGTCACCCATCCACGGACCAACCGCGGCAAGCGTAGCTTAACCTGATCGATCGAACCATGCGGCTATTATTACTTAGTCAGAAGACCCACAGTTGTGTACTTTTAACACCAGTATTTTATTCTCAGAGGAAAAAAATCTAATTTTAAAATTTAATTGTTTTGGAGCACCCTTATTTCTGTAACATGCTTTTATTAAAAGAGCCATGTTTAACTTTGAAATAAAACAATTTACCTTTCCGACTATATACCCTAAGAAGGTGAACAAAAACATATTATTATGTTATAGTAGGTCTAGCCAAGAAATGCAAAGGTTAAGGACCCTTTTCTATGGGTGTTGGTTGTTACTTGTTAGTAACAGGTGACTGGGTACCGGCTATACTTAAACAGCAATCTCCTGTCCGCCTGCTCCCCTGGTGATTATTGAATGATTTCCCATAAGCTTCTTTGGTGAAAGCATGGGCTTTCTATGTGTAGGTATATACAAACATCCCGGAAAATTCCAACGATTTCGATTTATGTAAGACTTATTCCCAGGGTGATTACTAGTCGAATTCGGAGACCTTCAAGGCCGTTGCCATAGAAACCCAATGATTTCTATGGGTACAACCTTGATAGAAACCTTCAAAGATTGGCGTGGACTTGTGAGACGTTTTGTTTGTTTTATGTCGATACTTAACATAAAATTGTTATGTAAGTGGCAGATTTATTTTAACGATGCTTTTGTACTTGAAATCGAAAGTAGTGGTGTCAACTAGATTAAGTCATATTAAAAGCAAGTCTCTATAAACAATGCAACCAAACTTTTACTAATCCGCGGTATGGCCCGAATCGAACTTGACATTCCATCCACCCGATCGCACGCACACAAACGCAAAGTCAATTGTATCGGTATGCACCCGGCCACCTGTCGAATTTTCTATGTGTGAACAGGATGGGGGAGAGCACGGGATATTGGTAATATTGATCGGTTCGGAAGAGCTCCTCGCACATCATGTAAGCCTAGTACTTTCCGATCAGTTGTCCATTATCGGTAATCGCCGATACGCTACCAATACGATTCAGTTGAATCGTTTTCATTCGATTGTTGATCAATGGAATCGCTACGCTCGTTTTTATCTTGTTACGTTTTAATAGATTGGTAAATTAATTGGTTGTCAGTAATTACTTAATTACCTAATCATTTTAGGGTTCCTTAGCAAAATGGTAAAACGGAACCCTTATGGTGAGACTCAGTCTGTCTGTCCGTCTGTATGTCTGTCTGTCTGTCTGTCTGTCATAGCTGGATATCTCATGGAACTACTAATGCTATCAATTTTAAATTTGGAATAATTTTAGATGACGTTTACCCAACTGTTTTGCAAATAAGAAAGAAATAAAAATTTATTTTTGCAACAGGGACTGAAAGGGGGTCTGAAAAATTCGAAGTGGGGCTACTAGGGCATGTGGGGGGAGGTATCATAAGAAAGAGCGCAGTTGCACATTCTCAAATATTTTTTTTTTCTTCCATAGTTTTCGACTTTTGAAGATAAGTAACAAAAAAATACCATACCCCTTTATCTACGAAGTTTGCAAAGAGAAAAATCTGAAATTATTCTATGTGATAGAAGTTTATGTAAAGATTACAGGAAAAATAAAACGAAGTCTTTGAATATCACACTTTTTCAGAAATCATCAACAAAAGTTACATTAGTTCCACTATCGATCAAGAGATAGCGCTGATATAAAACTGCAATATTCTACACCGCAGTACGCAGTGTTAAAAATCTCTAAGAAATATGGGCCTCGCTGATGAAAATTTAAAAACATATGATGGCACGGAACCCTCGGTGCGCGAGTCCGACTCGGCAAAAAAAACCGGGTGAGAACCCGGTTTTTTTTGCCAAAGTGTTTAAATATCTATTTTCATTGAACGAATGAACGGAATCAATGATAGTTTGCGCTTGGTGTTCAATTTGTCGCGGAAAATTGGATAATTAATATAAAATATAATTACTTATTATGTCATTGTTGGATCTTTGACAGTCGCTACGGGTAGTCAGAAGCCCGAAAGTCTGACAACCAGTCCTAACCAAGGGGTATCGTATTACCCAGTAACTGGGTTGTGGAGTTCAGATATGCAATCTGTAGCCGTAGTATTCAGCTGCACACGGTTAGCCGACCCCAACATAGTTGGGAAAAGGCTAGGCAGAACAACCCGCGACCCTGGCAGGCATCGGCCCTAGCGGACCCCGTCAGTTAGTGCTGACATCTCTTTGAGGCGCGCGTGCACAACACGTGGTCGACCCGGGCCTGATCCTTACCGGACGGCGAGCTGCCCATTGATCGCTGTCCGTGAGCCTACGGTGGCCGGGAATCGGCTGTCGATTCCCGACACCCAGGGCGTCTCCTGCGACGACTAGGGGCGTGAGGGCACAAATATTGACTTTCCCTCACAGGCTCCAACCACTCCTCAAAGAGGGATCTTATCGCCGCAATAGTGGCATGCCTAGCACTGGGTTGCAACAGTCGCACTCTCCATGTCGCCATTAGATCCCACCGGAGCTCTATCCGCTGTGCCGTGATTTCTCGCGGCAGCGGAGGTACGCCCCAGCGTTTTGACGCCTCGCGCCACTCCTATATGTCAGCGAGGACTTTTGCCTCCAGATCCCATGGCAGCAATCCGGCAAAGAAGCTCGCCGCCTCAGCGGAGACCGTACGGTATCCCCAGACTAGCCGGACGGCCATGATCCTCTGGGACGCGTTCAACCACCGAGCTGGTCGCCGCCTCAACGAACGCGCCCACACCGGTGCCCGTAAAGCCCCTTCGCTCGCTCTTGCAATCTAAATTCTCATAGTTGCTTGGGCTTGCCTGCATAAATCGGCAATATAATTCCCATTTCTGCTTGAAAATATAAAACAAAACTTAACCAAACCGAAGCGGGTTGTTAAAATGTTCGTGCTCACTTCGCTCGCTCTTCCCACCCTGCGTACTAATCTACCGTTCTAATACATACGACCAATTTGCTGGCATTATTAATTAACACCCCACTCTCCCCCATGTAAAAGCTGCGTCCCTGAATAGCGTAAGTAATGTGGAGCTGGAGATATACTGTGTACATGAACCACAACGTCTTAATCTTTTATGTTTTAAATAAATAGTATTAAATAAAATAAATGACTTTGCCATCGCATGAAAACACAATGTATCTCACAAGTAACACATATTATTATATTAAATTAGATTGTTTAGTGCGATTGCCAAGTCAATTTACCTATTTATTTAAAACATAAAAGATTTATAATATTGATATGGTCACTACAAATGTTGTTAGGTTAGCTAATTACGTAATAACTTAATACAGAAGGTCCCATAAGTAGGGACTGAATAAATTAACCGACTTGGTATTACATGGATCTCATAACTTTTTAACTTTTTACGGTAGAAGAACTGAGTTGCGAGACTTGTTTTTTTTACAAGCTAAGTTTTTGACGGCATCTCACTTCTTTTTTTTTTTGTAGATACTCCTACTTTTTTCCTTTCCAGAACCTTCTACTTCTTGAATACCAGCAACGGATTTTCTTAAAGCCCACGCTCTGTCTTATGAGCTTTTCTTATTTTTGTAGGTAGTCTTCCTTTTTTTTCTTTTCCGGTACCGCTTCTAATACTAAGATAAAGCGTAAGCATAAGCGTGGAAGCCGCGGCGCGGGCAAGCCACCTCCGCCGGCCGCGGTTATGATTATTATTAGTGTTCTTTTTTTCATGGCAATTTCAGGCAATATAGTCTACTTAGTACTTTGTGGGATTTTGGTACAACTACATAAGACATGTCCCATTCTTGCTTTTTCATTCCGTTGATTGACCTTTGAATATAGCTATCTAGATATCTATATAGATATCTAGCTACCTATCTACACTTATTATTCCATTATATTATACAAAGGTATACAGGTACACTGATTCATTCACTGCAAATTTAACTTTGTAATCCTATATATTTATATGGGATTACAAAGTTATTTATGCAGTTGGTGTATCTAGAAAAGTGGACCAAAATTGCAAAAATTTTTAGTTTTGCCTTGATTTATACACTAAACACTAATTGTATTCTAAATTTGAAGCTTCTATGTCTGCTAGATAGTCCAGTCACTTTAGGCAAAAAAAGGGGTCAACCTCGGAATTTGAGATAATAAGCTGGAAACTCGTATACAGCTTTATTTTGGCGTTCTAAAAGTTGTCTCAAAAGTCACATATTATCTCGTGTCTGCGTCGTAAGTTATTCGAGGTCAAAGGTCACGAAAATCGGTTTTTTGCAATTATCTCCGTTTCTATTGCTCCAATGATGTTAGCATCCAGTATCAAAATTGTAGAGCATAAAATTTGCGACAAATTTTGTTCTAAACATTTTTTCATAGAGTCAACCGTTTTTGAGATAGAGAGCGGAGAGCACCCAGCGCTCAGGCATATATACTGTAATACAAGGTCAACCGTGAATCTCGGTGAATAATACCTTGTATATAGTTACTAAATCATTACAATATTATCAACAATAAATAATTAGTATTATTTATTAGTTAATACATTGTATTGAATGATGTTTTATATATATATATATGTACTTATAGATTATAAATATAAAAAAATATTAAGTATTTGCTCTTTCAATTTTAAAGATTTTAATATTTACAGATTTTAAAGTTTAAAATGTATAATCTTATTTTTCTATTGAGATTATAACTGGGAAGACAGACCTCTATAAGACGACCTTTTTCTATAATGTCTATACCTGCGAATGCGGACCCCTCCATAGTTCATGTGGCAGATTTTCAGTTGTTATGTGGAGACTGATTTCTTTTTCAACGGACTACTTTCTATTGACTGAATTCTTTAGTTGAAGATCTCAGCAACGACGGACGTACAATTTTGATAATTATGGCTGACTTGTGTTTTATTTGTGGGAAGTCTCTAACTGAAGGTGATTCTGTGATGTAGTGCGTGGCTTGAAAACTTTAAAAACTGCAAGTATCGAAAGAAATGATGGTCACATAGACTTCTTAAATACTTTAACCTCTGTGAATGTGCATGTCGAGTGTCGGAAAGTATACACCAGTAAAAATTCTATATCAGCATCAAAACGACGACTAGAGGAAGGTGAACCTTCACCATCATCCAGTGTACCTCGTAAAAAAAGGAGTGAGGTGTCTTTTGACTTTGTCAGTTAGGAGTTATTGGCACTTCGCCGTCGATATATATATCTATATGTCGCATCCGGTCATGCATTTGACTAGTCGGAACGCTAAGCGCCATCTGGTGGCGCTTGACAGAGTCTAGCCTGAGTCCGTGGGGGTTATAAAGCGGCTCGACAGAACGATGTGGGGCTCACTTTTGAACGGGGAGTTGACCATTGGACATCGTACGGACAACATGTGCTCAGAAACTGTCCAGCGTTCCGTATCTGGTTGTGTCGTGTACCTACAGTGTGTGATTTGCTAGTGTGATTAAATTGTTCGTGAAATTATAATCTGATTTGAACTGCAAACGGTGTTTCTATTGCGCAATAACCAACACTACCCACTGTACGCCCACAATAGTTAAAATATGGCTGATAATAACGAGACACACTATACCTTCTCCGTCATCAGAAGTGGGATTCGTGTTGGTTGATGCGCAAATTCAGAACGCTAAAAGTGAAAGTGACCGTTGACATTTTAAAAACAAAGTGCAAACTGCGAACGTTCATTAAATAATCGTGTGGATCTGTTCGAGTTGAACCCAGAAAAGCCAGATACGGATGCGCGATCATAGTGAATGTTGTTTTGAGCATAGGCTGTATGCAGAAATACTTTTGCCCAGTGACGCGCCAGTTGCGCCCTACCGCCATGTTAGGAAAAAAAAGTGTCTAAAACCGGCGTTTGAGTTCGACGCGTGTGCAAACGTAACAGCACACAATACGACAGCTGATTTGGGTTTTGCTGAAAATTCACTGCAAGGAGGTCAACTTGTGGCCGTCATTAAGGCGCACAAAGGAAGCAGTATCAACGTGGCTATCGTAAATAGTACGAAGGACGTAATGTGGAGCTACCAGTGACGTGGGGTGACTTCAAGAATCGAGCCAAGCAGCCCGCAGCCGTCGGTGAAGCCCTTCGTGTGCTGCAAGTGAGGGAATCCAGGACATGTTGCGGCCCGGTGCACTAGAAGTGGCAGCCAAGCAGAGGTGGAGGTGGAGCACGCGCTGCAAGCAGCAGCGGCGAGTGGATTTTTGCGTCGTACAACTACCCGCAGGCACGTTGGAACATAAAGGTTAGCTGTATTGTTTTGTTACTATTCTGGTGCTGAATGCTCGTTAGTAAAAGCGAGTTGTGCAGGCAAATTAAATGCCAAACTAGTTAATAATGTTGTTGCGTTGACTGGTATTGGTTAAACGCGTGTATTCAGCACACAACAAATCGTAAGAAGCGTTGCGAATAGCGAGTCACAACTTGAGATTCTATTACATTTCTACACGATATTTACTTGCAAAGTATTATTTTGGGTAGGCTATGTATTTTGTGTTATTAGAAAACGAAGAGTGAAATCAGATTGTCAGACTAATCTAGATCGGAAGTTCAGAGGTCCATTTGAGGTAGTGGAAGTTTTGACAAGTGATCGCTATACGTCATAAGCTTTAGATTCTAACCGTACTTACAAGTACGCACACGATCGCGTTAGAAAAATGCCTGAGGGCCAAGTACCTATTGAGGTTGTTGAGGAAGACGAGATAGTGGAGGTAGAGTCGAATTGAATTGCTTGTGTTAGATGCACGGGTTCTTGATTCGTTGGGTCGAAGACCGTACCAGGGTATATCGTAGCCATAGCCCGTTAGAAATCGGCAGCTACATGCTAGACCGTGGGTACGTGGTACGCGGTAGCTCTGGGTAGTATGGTCGGGTCTAGCCTCGAAGCCAAGACCAAGGACGACTCGGCATCCCTCCGGGAAGTGCGTATGTGACAAATGTGATGGAGCTATGTTATAGCTGTGATTGTTGACCGCGAATGAGATACCTGGGGCTTTGTTAATTGGTTAATAACTTTGGGTCAATTCCTATTAAATTATCAGTCAACCTTATCCTCAATGGTACCTGGACTCTAGACTTCATCCTCAAAAGTACCGGGAAGTGCGTAACCACTTGAGTGCTTATCGCGCTAAGATAGAATAACGGTTCATTGTTACCCGATTACGTCATCGCCCGGCGCCGGATGTTTATAAACAAACCTGATTTACGAAAGATGCCTCTAAGTAGTGTTCCTAACGTGTTAAACGTAGAAGGCGGTGAGGATAGTTCCTTCACCGAGTAGTAGAGCACATACCATGGCTATTTGGTCGCACTGCACGCACTAGTCTGTAGTCGTAACTGCAACTCATTTAGGAGTTGTTCAGGGCGCGATGGGCAGTTAGTGGTGTGGCGGGAACCTGGGTCTCAAGGGAGACTATTGTTGTGTTGGTCATGTATTGACCTGGGAGTCGTAGACTCTATGAGAAGTGATGTGTGTTGGTCGTATCACTTGAGGTGATGACGATATGGGTGGCATGAGTGTCACTAGCTGCTGCGGCAGCCGGGCCATGAGCGTTGTATGTGATCTACTCGTGAGTTGATGCAGTTCCTGAACAATTATTGCCAGGGCTTAGAGGAATCTTTTGTTATCAATGATTAGTTATTGTTTTTATTAAATGTGGTCAGAATTGGCCGAGGGGAACATGCACTGCTGTTGATTTTTTTGGTTACAGGTTAACATACAAGGACACGTGCAAGCCGGATGACAGTGGGGGACAGCGCTGCACTCTTTGGATCTCCTGTACGAATAATCGCTGATCAAGGACGGTGCTTTTCGAGCGAGGAGTTTCACGACTTCTGCCAAGGAAACTGTGGATTGCAACCACTACAGCCATTAAGCCAGCTACAGATCTATTGTCTACTGAATTTGGTGAGTCGTTTTCATTTTGTTTTGACTCTGGTATCGAGTGCTTCCCTGGTAAACAACGGCAAAAAACGGTTACATTGTTAGGTATAGCCCAATCTAGTTAACGATGCAATTTTTAAATACGCTCACGATAGGTTATGAATGATGCCAGTAGGTTATGTACCAGTCGAAGTAGATTGTGATCACAGTGGTAATGAGCTATGAGCAAGCCTAAGTAGTGGGAACCACGCGAGTAGGGGTTCTCTATCGGCCGTAGTAAAAAGTGTGTAGTCACAGGGGTGATACAAATGGATCCATGCGCTGGATGTGTGAGAGCAATGCGATTGCTGGTCGGCCGGAGTGCCGTGGCGTTAGAGTGGTTTACTCGTCTGTGGGTTCCCAGGTGTCTAAGGCTCTTAGTGGAAAAGATTATTGTTGTAATGTGGATAACGATGGTACATGGCTCTGGTTGATGTTTTTTTTGTTATGATTGATTAAAGTTTGATTACATGGCTCCGGTTGAGTCAAGTACGCTCATGAGGCTAAGGCATATGTCATGGCACAGGCAAAGGGATCAGAGTATTAATGACGAATTTGAGGAAAGCCAAGTAAGTCTTGTTGATGAAACAGAGTAGAGATTAAAGTCTAGTGATAGTGGTGAATCTTAGTTCGGAGGTCGGGGTCTTGTAGAGACCATAGAGTCCGTGGGACTCGGAATTCAGGAGGAATTCAAAGTAACAAACATGGGGTTTGTTGTAGGGGCTTAGTGAAAAGCCACAGGCCACGAATAAGATTCCTGCTGTGTTTTGTTATGCTCTAAGGATGTTTTATTAGCTGCTCTATCATGTTTACTTGATTATTTAGTTTGTGATCTTGAGATTTGGGAATCAAATTATGATTGATACTCTGAACTCTGCAATTTTTTTAGTTTGTGCGAATTTTCATTGTGTTGTTTTGCCTGTACCATATTTGGTCAGGAGTGACCGAGCTATGAGATACTTTGCGGGGTATGTTTGTTTACAGATTAACACACGAGGACGTGTGCATCGCAGGATGGCCGTGTCGCATCCGGTCATGCATTTGACTAGTCGGAACGCTAAGCGCCATCTGGTGGCGCTTGACAGAGTCTAGCCTGAGTCCGTGGGGGTTATAAAGCGGCTCGACAGAACGATGTGGGGCTCACTTTTGAACGGGGAGTTGACCATTGGACATCGTACGGACAACATGTGCTCAGAAACTGTCCAGCGTTCCGTATCTGGTTGTGTCGTGTACCTACAGTGTGTGATTTGCTAGTGTGATTAAATTGTTCGTGAAATTATAATCTGATTTGAACTGCAAACGGTGTTTCTATTGCGCAATAACCAACACTACCCACTGTACGCCCACAATAGTTAAAATATGGCTGATAATAACGAGACACACTATACCTTCTCCGTCATATATATATATAAAACATCATTCAATACAATGTATTAACTAATAAATAATACTAATTATTTATTGTTGATAATATTGTAATGATTTAGTAACTATATACAAGGTATTATTCACCGAGATTCACGGTTGACCTTGTATTACAGTATATATGCCTGAGCGCTGGGTGCTCTCCGCTCTCTATCTCAAAAACGGTTGACTCTATGAAAAAATGTTTAGAACAAAATTTGTCGCAAATTTTATGCTCTACAATTTTGATACTGGATGCTAACATCATTGGAGCAATAGAAACGGAGATAATTGCAAAAAACCGATTTTCGTGACCTTTGACCTCGAATAACTTACGACGCAGACACGAGATAATATGTGACTTTTGAGACAACTTTTAGAACGCCAAAATAAAGCTGTATACGAGTTTCCAGCTTATTATCTCAAATTCCGAGGTGAAACCCTAAAGTGACTGGACTAAGAAGTGCCTTATAGTTTTGATGATCGGTCAGTCAGTCAGTGAGTGAGTGAATGAGTGAAAAATTAAGAAACTTTGACTAGTTATAATAAATTCTTAAACTGCTGGTGCAAATTGAATGAAATTTGAAATATACCGTGTTTATACAATGCCTGCTTGGTTACTGAAAATTCAGGCTTCTAGTTTTATCCACAACGAAGTTATAGGGGGTTGAAAATGGCCTGAACTGTTTCGAGAAAAGGATGGTACGGCCGTGCCGCTTTTTGATCAACTTGGCGGGGGCACTGCCTTGTCCCCAGATTTTGGTTGGCCCGAAATTAACGTTATAAGTTAAGTTCTCCTTATTAGAAATCTTTACACAATCGAAAGAAACTTTGTATTCGCGGTTACATTATTATAAAATTACATGCAAATTCATTCATAAACAATTTAGGTATGCCAGATATCAAGCAGGAGTAGACTAACATGAACTAATTTTCCACTAGCACCAGAGCAATCCATCTCAGTCAACTGACTTCTAGTACCAGGGTCTAATAAATAACTGCTGGTTGCTCTTATTCTTCGGGAAATTGTTAAGAAAAAAAGACTTAGGTCTTAGGAAAATAAAAGTAGGTAGGTAAGTCCTGGGTTCTGAAAGCCTTGCCAAATCCATGACAAAAGCTTATTTTAAAATTAACGACAGATTTAGATTAGTTTTTATTAAAGTTTTGTTTTTTGAAGAGGATTTTCATGTAAGCTTGCGATTAACAATGTTTGTTTACACTACTTTCAGATAGGAGTAGGTACTCAAATCTACATTCCATCAAAACAATGATTCATAGGATTGTCCCATACGTGTTTACAAACAAAAAAAGAAAACACAGGGTGTGTGCACTTGAGCAAAACAGTTTTATGTAAACAAGGAAATCGATTACCACTTATGGCATGAAAGCTACAGGTTTGCTCAAGACGTGGGGTGTTCGGGCACAGTATAAATAAAGACATACAGTACGTCGTCTTCATACAAACGGACGAAACGCGAGCTATACCTACGCGCCTCGACCACGGCATGCCCTCAGCATGATGACAGTCGCGACTGTGCTGCAGTGACGAACGGACGGTGTGTTGTTTTTTTTAACAATAACCGCGCGATTTTTTCACTAAAAATAAGTTCAAGTACATATTTAATATGACGAGTAGGCTATATTGTGCTGTTTTTGGTTGCATGAATTCGTCAATAACGCATCCAGAGATAACTTTTTTTAGATTACCTGGAAACTCTGAAAGGTAAGACTATAAAATAATTTTACTTGTAGGTAGGTACATAATGTGTATTTGATTTTATCTCCCGAAAAAAAGATGTCTGGATTAATAAATGAAGTGAATAGAGTAAAGCAAAGTGATAAACACGAGTGAGGTAGGTAGTTATAGGCGGTTCATGAATCATTAAACGGTAGGTACGCTGGTGTTAAAACCTCGGGGCATGTGTGTTTTGTTAGTTTGTATAATTCCAAGTAAAGACGTGGTTTTTATTATTAATAATAGATGTTTATTGTACTGTGTGTATGAATAATACTAGAAAAAAATTGGTTGTCTGTAAAGTCGATTTACGGACGGTAGTTTAACGTGACAACATCATAACAAAACATTAATGAAAAGATTGCATACTTTTATGAATAAAATTTAATTATTTTTATTGAATTATTAATATTTTGTATGAATGAAGGAGAAGGAGGAAAGAAGGAGGAAAGAAAGGAGGAAGGAGTGAAATGAAATCTACAATTTAATTGATAAATTTGCTTTTATTTGCACTCATTAATTTAAATGTTTATTACTTCAATGAACAGATTATTTTAATTATAATTTTTATATTATACATGTTTGCTATTTAACTTCTTCCAATCTGTGTTATTCTGTTAAGGATAGGACGATGATAGGAAAGATTAAAAAAACATTAATATACAAATTTTGAATTTTATTTGTAGTTCTTGAACGTTTGATTTAACTATAATAATAATAATAATTTAACATAATTTGTTTAAAAATACATATGAACAAGTTTTCATAGAAATAAACTGTAATCAGATTAATGTTAAATAAATGGTTAATTCGAAATGACGAATTATTTTATTATTTATGTATACACAGTAAAATACAATAACAAAACTAAATGGAAACACAAAGTAGGCAAATGTAATTAAAATGCTGGAGGCGGGCAGCCCTATCGCATGTTTACGTACCGCGCGGCTGTAGGCATTTAATTCAAGGTTACGGCCGAGACACAATACTGTATGTCTTTATACTGTGGTTCGGGGAATGAGTTAATATGAATTAATCGTACGTAGGTACCTACTCTTATGTAAGTGGAACTAAGGTATGGTGTATTTTTGTTTTGATAGGTACCTCTCTGTATGTTTTCGTTTGGAACGCAATTTAATTATGAATCTACGTCGTTTCTGGAAAGGGAAAGGCGAGATAGATAAATAAGTTTGATGGAAATAAACTGTTTTAGCAATTTTCTTTCATGACCTGTAACACGAAACTAAATAGCAATTCTATTTGCAAGAAGTCTAAAGTGCCCTGTAATAGTACATTATGATATAAGTGCGGTAAGTTGAAAATTACAGCCGAGGCGATATTGCTTGCCCGAGCCGTAGGCGAGGGCTAAAAGAAAGCAGAGGCTGTAATTTTCAAAGCGCACGTATGTCATACGACGTTTTATAACATATTTGCGAGGAAATAAATAAAACTCGGACTGAACTTGCATATTTGCTTGTTTTCCATATGATGAAATTTTGATACGCTTGTAAGTATCTATCGGTCGATTTTTCGGGCGAGGCTTAGAGTAGCCTTTTTCGCTGCCTCTGAGACTTCTGGCGGTGTGGAATTAATAAATTCATCATTACTTGACGACATTTTCAAATAAAAAACAGTACAGCGAAAAGAAAAACCGCGCGGAATAATTTTTACTTCTTAACAGATAAGCGATGCGCGCGCGTTCGCGCTTTTTAGGGTTCCGTAGTCAACTAGGAACCCTTATAGTTTCGCCATGTCTGTCTGTCCGTCTGTCCGTCCTCGCTTAATCTCTGTGACCGTTAGCACTAGAAAGCTGAAATTTGGTACCAATATGTATATCAATCACGCCGACAAAGTGGTAAAATAAAAATTGGAAAAAAATGTTTTATTAGGGTAGCCCCCCTATATGTAAAGTGGGAAGCGATTTTTTTTTAATTTCAACCCCAACGTGTGATATATTGTTGGAAAGGTATTTAAAAATGAATAGGGGTTTACTAAAATCATTTTTTGATAATGTCAATAATTTCGGAAATAATCGCTCCAAAAGTAAAAAACAATGTGTCCCCCCCCCCCCTCTAACTTTTGAACCATAAGTTTAAAAAATATGAAAAAAATCTGCAAAGTAGAACTTTATACGGAATTTGTAGGAAAATTATTTTGAACTTGATGGAAACAACAGTTTTTGTACAAAAAAGACAAAAAGTTGTACAAAATAATTTCTGGACTAAGTTTGTAGTATAATCGTATATGCAAGCATTTTTTTAACTTCGTTTACATATCTTATTATCCTGAACGTATCCCTTTGTGTTCGCGCTAAAAACCGTCACGAGTTGGAGCGCCTGCCGCGGAGCGTGCAATGATGCACGCTCCGTGTTCGCGCACGTACCCACTACCGGGAGCAGTTGCAGGAGTGCGGAGCGCTGCTGGAGCGCGAACATAATGGATACCCACTTTTAAACTTATAGGTGGGAACACTTATTGTGACGGACGGGAAACTACGGAACCCTATACTGAGCGTGGCCCGACACGCTCTTGGCCGGTTTTTTTTTTCAGGCATAGGCACAAAACAGCCAGTATTATTAATAAAGTAAATTAATATTTTTGTTTTTGTTACAGATATTAATGGTTGTAATTTATTGTCAAAATTAATTAAATTAAAGAATTAAATGTTTATTTATTATATTTTATCTCCCAAAGTTAATTTTATTC
This sequence comes from Luperina nickerlii, assembly GCA_963855955.1. NCBI lineage: Eukaryota > Metazoa > Arthropoda > Insecta > Lepidoptera > Noctuidae > Luperina > Luperina nickerlii. The sequence goes on along the minus strand of OY979682.1, from coordinate 7,659,691 downwards.
ATAAAATGTTGACATCTTTTCTGAAATAAAAACTCTTTGCTAAGATTTAAAAAAGTACCGTTCGTTTTGACGGAGCATCTTGATAAACCGTGCGATTTACTTTACATTACCGCACAAGTGCGTAATGAGATACATTACGATATTGAAATTGGTGAAATAAGAGACCCTTTACGAGCAAATATGTTATAAAAATAATTTGTTATTTATAGGTATAATGTCTTGAAGATGATTGCGATGCAAATTCGGAATTGGTTTTAATTATGTTTATAAATTTATTGTATTATTCGGGAATACTTTCATTCTCGCTGATACGAGATTACTAGGCTAACATAAAATAACAGCTATTCATGTGATCATTTCGCCACATGCCGACTGTTTGAGTTAGTTGTTTGGGTACTAGAGCATAAGTAATGAGGTGGCAGTAGTGGCTAATGGCTATACGGGAGAATTGTAACATTATCGTGGAAAAAGTAATTAAATTATGGGGAAAACTTAGCGGAAAGGTAGAGCAACGCTATGCTATCCTGTTACATTTGTTTTAGACAAAGGCTAAGCGCGCACTACGAATTTTGATCGCTGCGATAAATAGTCGCCAATTTGTAGACTATCTAATATACTAGAGTCCGCGCACTGCAGAAAAAAATCGCTTGAGAATTCACTTGAAAAATTCTTGTATGCGATTTTATAACTAAATCGCAACGATTAAAACCGTAGTGCGCGCTTAGCCTTATAAGCAAATTAATATGAATTAAGTATAAAAATAATACTTATGTCAGTAGGTACCTAGATAAGTATAAAAATTTAGAGCATCATTAAGTATTAGTTAATCTTATAAAAGATACAAACCATAATCTATGTGCCAAAAAATTGTTTCAACAAAAGCTTTAACAAACTATTTTTAATATTCTAATTTCAGAAACTTATAAAATAAATAGGTCGGATCTTCCAAGTAATAAATTGGAGTTTTCTGAAACACTCAACGAAAGCAAAGATATGTATTTTAATAACGTTCGCCTTCGAAAAAGCCCTGAGTTACTAATAACAACATTTTGTTACGTAACCGTAATTAGTATTTATTAGTGACCGACCGAAAGTTCGGTTTCGGTTTCGGTTTCGGCCAGTTTCGGCCAAATAATCTAGTTTCGGCCTTAGTTTCGGTTTCGGCCAGAAAATGGCCGAAACTTTCGGCCGCGCCGAAACTCGAGTGCTCATGAATTATCGTCCATCGTTCGGCGAACTTCGCGGCTAGCTCGTGCTCGCTCGTCGCGTTGCCGGCCCAGTTCGCCGCCGTCCATCATTAATCGCATGGAGTTGAGGTTGTGTTTTGCACATACGAGGGCGGTCCCATAATAAATTAGCCTAACTATGAACTAATGAAGGAAATGAAACGAAACCAACTTTATTTTTCAATATAATCACCATGAATACTACTAACACACTTCTGACATCTGGGAATCAACATCTCTAAACCTTTATAAAAATAATCACAATTTTTAGCCTCAAAATGACCGAAGACGGCCGCCTGCAATTCTTCATCGCTTGAAAATTTTCTTCCTCTTAAGTCTCGCTTTAAATTTGGAAATAAATAATAGTCGGACGGGGCCATGTCTGGACTGTGAGGTGGATGTTCAACTTCTGTGAACCCGCATTGACGAACTGCATCCTTCGAAACACCAGCGGTATGAACAGGGGCGTTGTCATGGAGCAACAGGACACCTTTAGACAGCTTGCCTCTTCGTTTTTCCTTTATCTTGTCTCGTAATTTATATATTAAAGAAGCATCATATTAGCCGTTCACGACTGTATTACGGTCTTTAAAATCCACCATCAAAATGCCTTGAAAATCCCAAAAGATTGTGCACATCAGTTTTTTAGCCGATTGTTGCACCTTTGCCTTTCTAGGGGGCTTTTCACCCTTATAACGCCATCCCATTGATTCGCCCTTGCTTTGTGGGTCATAATACAACATCATAGTTTCATCACCAGTCACTAGCCGCTCGATCACAGTCTTTGAATTTTCGCCACAAAGATCCAAAAACTCCGAAGCGCAGCGCACCTTTTGCTGTCTCTGTACCGCTGAAAGAAGTTTCGGTACCCATCTTGCACTCACTTTTTTCATGTGAAGATGTTCATGGATCGCACGATGACGTACTGTTAGAGAGCCCAAGCCTAGCTGCAATTTCTCTAATCTTCAAACGGCGGTCACTCAGAACCTCCTCTTCGATAAGAGCAATCGTTTCGGGAATGAGCACTTCCACAGGTCGACCGTCGTGGCAAATGTCTTCGACGGTTTCTCTCCCGAGGCGAAACTCTTTCACCCAATTTTTCACTGTGCTATAGGAGGGGGCAGACTCCTTATACACGTCATCCAATCGTTATTTTATTTGGGCAGGGTATAAAACTATAAACCTTCTTTAAACAAAAACTTTATGACACTTCGATACTCAGTTTTCGACATTTTGAAGAAATACGCGACTCTCGTTATGCTAATGCCTGCTAAACTAAGACTAAGCATTTCATGTCGATGCGTGTTTCTTATATTAAGTGCACGATAAACGTACTATTTAATAAAACACAACATGTAGCGACATGTCGCGTAGAACTATATCAGGCCAGTTCATTATGGGAGCGACCTCGTAAATGATTAGGTAAGTATTCAACTGTCTGTATGTATAATATATCATGTACATTGTATATTCAAATAAATGTGTAAAAAAAACACACCAGATTTCTGTATACTATAGAAATTTTAAATATGTTTAAGTAAGTTTCGGTTTCGGTTTCGGTTTCGGCCGAAACTAAGAGCAAGGCCGAAAGTTCGGTTTCGGTTTCGGTTTCGGCTGAAAAACCTGTTTCGGTCGGACACTAGTATTTATACAATATTACGCAAATTATAGTGGCAACAACAAACCTGGATAAGGCGAGGTGATACTGAAAGCGATAGTGAAAGCTTTTTTTCTGAAATAAAAACACATCTATACTAATATTATAAAGCTGAAGAGTTTGTTTGTTTGGTTGAACGCGCTAATCTCTAGAACTACCAGACGGATTTGAAAAATTCTTTTTGCATTTGATAGCCCAATTCTCGAGGAAGGCTATAGGCTATTTAACATCACGCTATGAGCTTTAGGAACCGAGCAAAAAGAAAAAAAGTCAGAAAGAACGCTAAGCAAAAACGAAGTAATAGCGCGGGCAGGCGATGCGATGCGACGGGGTGGGTCGTAGTAACAAGAAATTTCACGCGGACGAAGTCGCGGGCAGAAGCTAGTGTAAATTATAAAATCAGAGATACAGTCCGTTCAGCTATTTTACCTCTCGACAGCAGAATCCTAATAAACCTTATTGTAACGAAAATAAAGATCAGAGTGATTTTGACAGACCTGTCAGTGGAAGCAACCCAACAGCGTCCTTATTGAAATGAGAATAAAGATCCCTGTGACCTTGACAGTGATCAATGCAAAATCGGAGGGAAAATAACTGTGGACTACAGGCCTCTTTAAATGCCGCCTACTTATAAAACTTTACACTAGCACCATTCGTCCTAAAGATACAGCAGTGCGATTCTGTAACCATCTCACCGTGAAAACTTAGGCGAAGTGAGCGTGGTGTGAGCTGTCAATAGTGTCAATTCCTAGCTACACAAACTCACTTCACCTAAGTTTAAACGGAGAGATTTTTACAGAATCGACCGGCAGCAGTGCGATTCTGTAACCACCTCACCGAGTGAGCGTGGAGTGAGCCGTCAGTGTCATCCCACCTGATACTAGGGATTGACCAAGCATCATAATCGAGATTTTAATAATATTTTTTATGCTGATTCTATTGATTATCCATACTAATATTATAAATTCGAAAGTAACTCGTGTATGTCTGTATGTTACCTTTTCACGCCAAAACCACTGAACGGATTTCGATAAAATTTGGCAAAGAGATACATTGCGTCCCAGGGAAGGACATAGGATAGTTTTTATCACGATATTCCCACGGGATCGACACTTCATCATCATCTGCCTGGACTTTCCCAACTATGTTGGGGTCGGCTTCCAGTCTAACCAGATGCAGCTGAATACCGTGCAGTATTTTACATGGAGAGACTACCTATTTGACCTTCACTACCCAGTTACTGGGTAATACGATAACCCTTGGTGAGACTGGACGACGGGATCGACACTTGTGTGATGGTTAATGTTTGCTTGGTCAATCCCTAGCATCAGTGGGATGACACTGACAGCTCACTCCATGCAAGTTTTCACGGTGAGATTTTTACAGAATCGACATGCTGATACGGTTTCCTAAAAGAGCGTTGGCCGATACATAACCACAGCAGTGACAGCCGGTCATGAAAATGATGGAACCGGAGTTTGACTTTACGGTGTCAAAAAACGCTCTCTAGGGAAACACACCAACACCAACCTACTTTCATAAATAACGTCATTTGACGGTAAATTGCGGACGCTATGTACCAACGTAGTCTTAGGAAACCTTAAATTTATAATTTATTTATTAATTAATAGTCAAAGTCAAATAATTTATTTCAAATAGGCACATTAAAGACACTTTTGATCGTAATAAATTACAATAAAATAGAATTGATTCTAGTCGCCCCTTCCAAAAGGTGGTGTTCGTATAGAGAAGAATGGGCAAGAAACTCCACCGTTACTATTTTAAAATGTTTTATAAGGTTTTGTATACATTATATAATTATATGTGAAGACGATGCACCTAGAACAAAATTAGTCTACCACAAAAGGTAAAAAGAATATTAAAAATAAAGTAATGACAGGTAGGTAAACCAATTAAATACATGGTGCTCACATATTTACAGATATTGTAAAAGCAGATGATTTTCCTAAAATTTTAACAAGCGTGTGAGTTACTGTAGTCACAGAATGTAAAAATCAATGTCATAAAAAATTAAAAAATATAAATTAAATTAGCAACCAGTTTGATTTTTGTAGACTCTAGATTGTCCTATGGAGCAGGACCAGCATGTTTCCAAGCATTATTATCTTGGATATCACATAGTACACTGATTGAAGAAATAAAACGAAGTCCTTGATAAAAAAAAACCGGCCAAGTGCGAGTCGGACTCGCGCACCGAGGGTTCCGTACAAACCTGCAAGGTTTACAAAGTTCGTTCATTACGACAATCGTGTCATAACTATGGTATTTTTATTGCAAAATGAAATTCATAACATTACAATGGGGAAAGATGGAGGAGCATAAATTTAAGACAAAGATCTCTTTGCTCTCTGTGCTGTAAGCTATTGCTTCTTACCAAATTTCGAGATTCTATGTCAACGGGAAGTGGTCTTTAGGTTTTAATTCCCTTGCGTGTAGTTGCGAGTTTCAAAATATGCGGTATCAATGGTTGTACTTTTGCGTTTTGCGTTTTTGCGTTGACTTAGAATTTTTTTTTTTTCACGGGTTAAAGGCAATTAGATCTAAGTATTTGATATGAATTTCAACTTGATAGCTCTACGCGTTCATGAGGAAAAAAGTAATAAGTTTATATTTATTAAAAAATAAATATATATTTTGTAATGTAACTAAAAATTTAAGGTTTTCGGAATTTTTCCTTTGTGTGTGCTATAAAACGTTGCTTCAAGCCAAATTTCAAGATTCTAGGTCGACTGGAAGTACCCTTTAGGTTTTGATTCCCTTGCGAGTACTTGCGAGTTTCAAAATATGCAGCTTAAATTGCTGTTTCTTTTGATTGCGTTGACATAGAAGTTTGATTTTGTTACAGCTTAAAGGTATTATAGACCTGAGTATTTGGTAAGAATTTCAATTTAATACCTCTACGCGTTTATGAGGAAATGGGTAGTAAGTTTAAAATTATTAAAAAAAAAATATTATGTGATGTAACTAAAAATTTATGGTTTTCGTAATTTTTCCTTTATCTATGCTATAAGACGTTGCTTCGTACCAAATTTCAAGATACTGAGTTCACGGGAAGCACCCTGTAGGTTTTGATTCCCTTGCAAGTGTCGAAAATTTGCGGCATAAACGGCTGTATCTTTTGATTGCGTTGGCTTAGAAGTTTGATTTTTTCACAGCTTCAAGAGACAGTAGACTTGAGTAATTGATATAAATTTCAGCTTCATACCTCCACGCGTTCCTGAGAAAAAGGGTCTTGACAGACGGACGGACGGACAGACGGACAACAAAGTGATCCTATAAGGGTTCCGTTTTTTCCTTTTGAGGTACGGAACCCTAAAAACGGCTTTACAATACCTTCAAAGAAATGACGATCTTACCAATTAAAGCTCTCATGGTTTACTTATTTGTTATTAAAACAGATCAAATTTTCGATTTTGCAAACAAATCTGTTGTATTGTTTACAAGTAAAACGTTAGTATGTTCCTATACCCTTCAGCGAATACTTTACTTAATTGAAGCACTTGCCTACTGGATAGTTGAATAATCATTATCTTGTTTATTTTCTTTATTAGGTTCCAGTTTCTCCATACCTTATTGCTTTCTTAGACCAGTCTTCAGCGAGTAATCTTACATGGCCTGCCACTGATGTCGCATCCTACTATCCGGATACCTTTTCTTATTTATTTTATTATTTGTGTACATACAGCTAAATACATAGATAATTTTGAGAAAAACGGTACTGCTTATTTCTTAAGTCTTAGTACTATTTTCTCGCTTGCTGTCTCACCCCAGCTTCACGAATTACCAACGGGAAAGCCATATTTGTTGCGAGTAACATAATAATTAATATTTGTCGCCACAATATTCTTGTTTACTAATTAAGTATTATCTAGAAATGTTTATTAGTTATTTTGAAGATTTACGCAAGCGTTCAACGTTAGGTAATGCGAAACTAGGCAACACAAACACTCGATTTCGAATATAATAAAAGAAGAAACTGAAGAAAGGTGTAAGCACTAACAATAAAGATTGAAATTCAATCATTTTATTTCACAAATGCAATAAACTTAAATACTCATCCACTTGAGCCGGGGTTAAAGTACAGTAGTGTTGCCCAAATGCAAGACCAAGACAAGACCTTAGCCAGTCTTGGTCTTGGTCTTGCGTCAATACACCTGGTCTTGGTCTTGGTCTTGGTATTGCGCTCTCAGTCTTGGTCTTGGTCTTGGTCTTGCAGCAAGAGTCTCGCAAGTCTTGCGAGACTCTACTACTTAGACTAGACTACATTCAAATACCTTTTAGCCTATTGCTGGGTGGCAGGGACATCGACGCGCTTACCATGGATTCAGTACATGATTCTGGACCCCCATGCGTTGAAATTTTTCGTCGGCTTTTTCTTAATTTTTACGTTTTTTTCTGCATTTTTTTTTACTGTAAACTGTATAAAATCATTATTTCTATCTGACTTAATGAGATTTTCAATTAAAAAATAATAAATTCACTTGTTTCACTTAAAACAGCAATGTAAATAAAACTCTAAAGGGCTACCTGATCAGCTGTATTGCTAAAGTTCATTTACGAGGTCAACACTATCTTCGTAGTTCGTACCTACGCTATTCGCTTTCAAATGCCGCGACAAAGGGACCGCAGCCCGTGCCGCAGCGCCAAGCGGTCTCCTCGTATTATTAATGCACTTGAAAATAAACTTTAAATTATTACAATAAAGTGCATAAATGCTTAAACCTGACATAAAATGCGGAAGATTGCGGAAATCCCCGCGCGGCGGCGGCGTCTTTGTCCGTAAATTATTATCAAATAAGTAGGTACGTAATACACTGAACGACCAACAGTTTATTCGCGGAACGTCATATTTTGCCAATCAACCACGAGCCTTAATGCTTTAGCGATAAAGTTGCAAATCTGTTAAAGAAATATGGCAGATTGTAGTAGTTTGATGTGCTGGCGTCTGTACCATAACATTGGCTGGCTTAAAAACTGCTACTAGTACTAGAACTACTCGACTCGCTGTTAGTTTTAAATTTTGCTGAATAGAAGAATAATATAAACTTTGAAACATAAATACCTACATAACTTTTATCAACCTACTAACGTTAGATCTGCACATTAGACTTATACAAGTATAATATAATACTCTAAGTAGATATACCTACAAGGTATGAAATGAACTTTGCTAGATAGTTATGCTAGGTACATTTTTATCACATATGGGAACAAATTTGTAAGTAACACGCTACCTACCTACTTAATAAATAGTGGAAACATATAATAATCAATACCTTTTAGTGTTATGACGATACGGTTTTGATACTGGGGAACGTCTATCAAAATCGGGATTGAAACCAAATACCTACTATAACGCCCAAATCTCAGTTTGACTTAACTGCGAGACGCAAGAGTCTTGCAGGCTTAGTCTTGTTCTTGCTCAAGTCTTGCAGGGTTCAGTCTTGGTCTTGGTCTTGCTACAATAAGTCGGTCTTGGTCTTGGTCTTGGTCTTGCAAAAATGCAAGAACAAGACCAAGACTGCAAGACCAAGACCGATTTTGGGCAACACTAAAGTACAGACGCCAGCACATCAAGCTACTACAATCTGTCAAATTTCTTTAATAGATTTTCAACTTTATTGCTAAAGTATAATGTTCAAAGCTGAATGGGAAAATTTGAGTTTCGGGTAGCTTGATGTGCTGGCTTCTGTACCTACATTAGCTAAGAATAAAAGCACTTATTTCTAAGTAGGTACGTATGGTGCATAATTCCCATGAGAGTGCCCGGCGAAATGGGATAAACCGTTTTAGTTCACACGGTAGCTCTTGTTTAGTCTGTGAGCCTGGTATGTCCCACAGGTGTGCTGAGATTTCTCCACCTGTGTGCTCTTTTTTACCCTGAGTTTTTCTGGCATTCGACCAAAATCTGTGCTATTTCCTTACACTTTTAAATAATGGGAAAACTTTTGAGAGGTATTTAATAAAATTTAGTTCAGCAAAAAGCTAGTCCTGAAATCTGAAAGATACATACCCACATAGCTACTTACCTCCGTCACAGTAGTTAAACCGTAAAGCTTATCCAAACGCTATATTTCAGGAATACCTAAACAGAATTTGTAACAGACTTAAAATCACGAACAAACTCTTTTGCAAAACAAAACTTTACGATTCCCACCTGCCAATATTTATGCTCTATATTCAAATTTTCAGAAGCTAGACGTGTCTCGTCTTCGTGTCAAAGTTCTCATTACGACATGATTACCCCCTCCGCCTTTGCCTGAGGTAAAAACGGTCAATGGCCTTCTTAGGATTAGTACATACTACGCTGCAATTTGTCTGCCATTTTCCTGCTCAAATACTGGCTTGCAGGGACATCGACGCGCACAGCACAGCGCACACGCACACAGCCTGTCTTATAACACCTGGAAGTTTTAGAAAAAGGGTTACATTGAGAATTTAAAACCAATGAAGCAACAGCCTCATAGGTAGGTGTAAAAAATATCTAACGTAGCAGATGCCTACGGTAACTCTTGTCTACGATTTCGTAGGCGACCAAGATGCTACACGTAGAAAATTACAATATTGCGGGCTACGAAATCATTTCATCGCTTTTAACTTTTCATAACATCACGCAGGTTGACAGGGGGATTAGACAAAACTGTAGCCATGAATTCAGCACATGATTCTGTACCCCTGCGTAGAAATAGGTATTTCATCGGTTATTAAAAAACATATTACCTGTTCTACACTTTTTGACCGCAGAAGTAGGTACCGTAAAACGGGGTGAATAGGGATACAGGGGTGAATCGGGACGAAACTTTAAAATGAATTTTAACGTTGATGTATTATAGTTTGTTGCCAAGACAGACACTTAATCGTTAATTATAATATAGTAAACACATTAGAGTCCTTTTTGGCAAAAAAACTCGTTTTACCGTTATTGCACTTTTCTATTTTGAGATTTTTAAGTAATCGACGATAAACATATACGATATTAGTGTAAATTTTTTAAATTTAAATATTATTCATGTGTGTTCAGCGAACTTCATACCGCCTAAGAATATGAATTATCTCCATATTATTTTTTCTTGTGAATTTTCCTCATCCATACTAATATTATAAATTCAAAAATGACTCTGTCTGTATGTTACCTTTTCACGCCTAAACCACTGAACGGATTTCGATAAAATTTGGCAGAGAGATAGATTGCATTGGTGATAGAGGGGTGAAAATTTAGGGTTGTATGTATTTTTAATGGCACATTATAACAACCCTTATCACTTAGGGGTATGAAAAATAGATAGTAGCCGATTCTCAGACCTACTGAATATGCATATAAAATTTGATAAAAATCGGTCAAGCCGTTTCGGAGGAGTATGGTAACTAAAATTGTGACACGAGAATTTTATATATAAGATTATGTGTAGTAGGAGGTACTTACAGCCCCATGTAATAGGAGAGGAGAACTGTACAATCCCCTAAAAAATATAGTTTTCGTTTAACGATCATCCATTACTGATGGTGATGCATCAGTAATCGGTCTGAAACTAGGAATGCATGGCAGTCAAGTGTTAAATTACTTCAACTTTGTCATATTTTATAGATTTGCCTATTTCCCTCTGTTAATTCATTTTTGATTTTAACCAAGTGCGGTCGTTGAACTATGTATTTGAAATCCTACCGCCCCCAATAACAAGGCTTCCGATTTAATTAGTAAGTGCCTTAATTATGTTCTTTGTTCTCCCCTTTTCAGTTTAATTTAGGATACGCCAAATTTACCAACAAACAATGGGTCCTTAGGTGTAATGACCTTAGTTTATACTCAACTACATAAAAGGATCATTCGTACTTTTGAAGCAATAACAAATTCCGTGTATGAATACAAGTAAAAAAAAATACAATTTGGGAAAATTTTGTAGATCCCTTTCACTCCTGGAAAGGTCCGCTCGCCTGCCCGCTGCATGAAATATGTTGACAACAATTATAATGAGAGCGCATACTCATTAAAACTGAAAATGACAGAATATTAAAAGAAACCTAATCTTCGAGAATGAGAGAACAACATTTTTCTCTCCATAATGGCGTCAAAACAGAGTCGAGTCAACGGAGTGGAGTCAAAACTCCGCATCGGAGCTCCAAAACTCCAAAAGTACCAGGCAACTAGGCCCATCAAGCAGGTAGCCGCATTCCATTGCCGCGACCTATCCTTCCCGACTACGGATGCGCTAGCCGCACTCGGTCAATGAACCAATTTACAGACAGGGACGGAAACGGGACGTCTATTTCTATCTCCCTTTCGGATATTTTAACGTTATTCAAAATTAAGTTGTATCTTAACGGCAATAAAGGTGAAAGTTTGGTTTGCATGGGATAGGATGCAGGTAAAATTAATAAGAAAAGATCAGATGATTTCCTGTTGCGGACAATAAAGACCGAAGTCTCGTACAATAGGATGAATTTAGAGCCTTATTTTTTAAAGAGTAAAGTTTACATTGTACGTGTTTACTTATTTTGGTTTTGTTAAAAATGGGGGATAGAGCGTGAGAAATTCGGGAAGAAACTTCTTCGGAGCTACTAGGCAAACATGATGTGGAAGGATATGTTTTTCCCACGTCGATGGTGTGGTCGTTCTCACGGTTCATTTGTGATAATAGATTCTTAGACAATGCATGTGTTGGTAACTGATGCGAACCATTGAACGATTTTGAACTTTGGTTCAGCTGATTAGGTGCTCATTACTTTGCAGGTTGACTTTTGTTTAGTTAACAAACTTAAAAAATATTAAAAGTAGTTGAAAAGAAAAACAATTTAAAGGCCTAAGACTTTGCTTCGGTAAGAAAGTTTAATTTAAGTATAATATGATCAATTATATTTTAGCCTAATCTCCTGAAGTTTCTTGTCATTAAGTAATAATTAGATTTGTATAAAATTATTAAGATTTTGAAATAATTTACTCTCCAAATATAATCAAACATTTAACTGAGTTTATTTAAAAATGCTCCGAAATCCACATGTCGACGACGCGGGTACCTAGTGTTCGAGATCGAACTGTATCGGAAGTATCGCCAATCGCCAATAATGGAGGACCGTTCGGAAATGTACTAGGGCGTCATGAACGAGGAGAGGTGTATCGAACCGATCAATATACCGATATCGTATGGCTATCTATCTACGGCCCGCACACGTGGGGTGCAATGACGATGTGTGTAACCGTGTGGACGGTTCCGCCTCCCCTTTCATGTATGCTTCGTACACAGTATTGGAAAAGTTTGTGAAATAAAAAAAAAAACGAGTACAAAAAGTTTTGCTTAAAATAAAATACATCGGTAGGCACAGGCCCTTTATTATTTTTAACCGGCTTCAAAAAAGAGGAAGAAGGTTCTATATGTACAGTAATAAATGTATTCTAATAATTATTTTTTGTTCGAAAGAGTATTTTTACGAGGTGACGATGGCGTGGCCCCATATAAATTTTATTAACTTTGCTTCAGTAGTTTTTGAGTTAGCTTTAGTAATACGTATTAAATCCAGTTGGTGTATGTCGATGATGTTATAAAACATCCTAAATATAATAATAATTATTATTTTAATTTTTGAAGTCGGTGGCACAAAACGAAAATACGAAATTAAAGTAATTTTTCACATGGTAGTTAGTTGTTATTTTGGAAGTCGGTCGTTTTTAGGTTAAAAGGTTTCGAAAAAGAATAGGATCTTTAACGATTTGTTAAAATAAATTATTCACACTAATATTATAAAGGCGGAAGTTTGTGAGTGTGTGTGTTTATATATTTGTTACTTCTTCACGCACAAACGGCTGATCGGATTTGGATGAAATTTGGCGCAGCTAGTGTTTCTATATGTATAATACAGTAGGTAAACCACATATATATGCAATAAATTATACCACATACTTGTTATCGCCTTTTCTGACGATATACAAGGTGGGGCAAAAGTAGTCACCCTATTGGAATGCGCTACAACTTTTGCAAATGGCGGCAAAATGTCAATTCTGTTTTGACATTGTGAAGTAAACAGATGCAGAATACACGTCAATAAGCCACGGAACGCTATACTCTTCAAGAACGCGGAATAATTGTCCAGCTCGTTTAAGTCTCCTTTAAACAGGCGCGACACGCGACATAATCGCGCGCGACTTGCGATGCCGTTGTGTCGCGTGTCGTGTCGCGCCTGTTTAAAGAAGCCTTTAGCCATCATCGGGCTAGCCTTTTCCCAACTATGTAAGGGTCGGCTTCCAGTCTAACCGGATGCAGCTGAAACCTGTATATTACATGGAGCGACTGCCTATCTGACCTCCAACCCAGTTAGTACTATTAGTTAATCTTAGCTAATACCACAGAATAACTAATAGTACTAAGGGCTGATTTTCCAATCAGCTGATATCTTTATTCGAGGAATAATTTTGAAATTTTAACAGTTATTTCATATAAAAACTGTCAAAAATTCAAAACTATTCCTTGGATAAAATTATCTGGCGTGGAAAAAGTCAGCCCTACACTATTTGCGCTGTAGCATGGTGCGGGTGACAGTTTCAGTAACATTTCGTTTCACTCTTGAAAGTTGCCGCGATTTACAATTTATGACTTAATATTTCAGTTGTACCACATTCGTAATATATTAAATAATTAATAACTGTAGTAAATTAAATTAAACCCAACCAGAATGTTCTAATCAAGAAATAAAATCAAATTGAATGAAAAATTAAGCAAAGTGTTATGCGTATAACGTAACGCCATAGACGTATTTAGTGATGGGATGTACTGCTACGATGGATAGTCGATATTTTTTATAATAAAAAACGTATATTGTGCGTAGGTCAATTTTTATTTTTAAAAGGTCTAATTATACAACAGAACATTTATAGGGTAAGGTTGCTTAAAAGGTTGCTAAAAAAAATACATGTTATTCGTCTAAACTCATATCAGAGTCAGGAACATCTGAATTGTCACTCAATTCATCATCTGAATCTGTGACGGATATTATTAACGATGACTCAATTATGTTGTCAATATGTATGTCACGATCCCAATCAGACATAATGTCCCTTTTTGTTTTATTCACGACCTTCGACCAGTCTTCAGGTTGAACATTGTTGATGGCCTCTTGTAATAGGGCCAACATCTTATTTGCCGTAAATGGCGGCGAAGTATTATTTCTTGCGGCGTAACCTAAAAATAAACGAACTTATAAAAAAAAGTATTCAAATAATCATCAATCAGCCCAATCTAGTATCTGGTAATGTTTTTAAACTAGGTACATGCTACGATCGGAAAGCTGATTTTTTTATAAAGCTTCAAAATGGGAATTGAAATTAAAAGCATACCTTTTATTTGGGCCCAAATCAGCTCAATAGCGTTATACTGGCAATGGTAGGGTGGTAGTCGAAGGACCTGGTGGCCTTTTTCTTTTGCCATCTCGTCCAGAGCATAGGTAGGAGTTGGTGGCTTATGGCGTCGGACTAAGGCAATAAGCTCCGTCTTTAACATTTTTATATCTGCTGTAACTCCGTTTTCACTCAGCCACTTCACCAACTCGCTTTTGCGGTTGGATTGGTTTGGGGGTTTATTAACTTGCACCGAATGGTAGGGTGCGTTGTCCATTATTATGGTCATAGGCTCTTTTAAATTGTTTAATAGACCTATGAACCAATCTTTAAATTTTTCGTAATTCATCTCCTCATGATACTCCGTAGTTTTTTTTGACTTAAAAGCCAGCAAACAATCAGGGACGAATCCACTTGCTGTACCTGCGTGACAAATAATAAGGCGTTCGCCTTTGCCTTCCGGCACTTTGGTACACGATTGTGCCGTATCGTCGGTCCAACTTTTACCCACTGTGTGGTTGGCGTTTAGCCACGTTTCATCCAAAAAGACAACTTTGCTCCAATCACTTATGTTTTTGGCCTTCCTTAAAAATCTACATCTTGCTAGGGCAATGTCAGTCCTATCCATAATAATCTTTCTTTTGTTAACTTTTTTGTAAACAAAGCCAATATCTTTTATAACTTGCCGTAGCGAAGTAATACCTCCTTTGAACAAGTCAGCTTCTTTTAATGATTTTAGAAGCTTGAGCAATGTGGGTAGCTCCATTCTTCTATAATAATCATAAATATGATTTCTAATAGCAACCTTAGCAAAATCATCCAAATCTGTGATTGGCTTCACCTTGGTCCGCTTTTTGTTGGGTGTCGATAATTTATTTTCAAACATCCCATCTTGGCCAATTTTCTCACGTGTTATACGCGAAACAGTATTGCGGCCAATATCAAGAGCTTCGGCTACTCGTTCTACAATATGATTCAATGGTAACAACGGTCCATTATTTTGTTGTTCTCTTTCAAAGTAGTCTCGGAGGCGAACAACAAGCTCCCTGGCCTGACTACCCAAAACAGTTTTTTTTGTATGCTTAGGCATGGTAATAACAACAAACTCAACAAACTTATAACAAATAACAATTTAACAAAAATGAAAACAAACAATGAAATCGTAATACGTGTCACATTAAGTCACAATATAACGCGCTTGCACTCGTACTCGCACTCACAGCATCGCACGGGTAAACAACATGGCCGCCGCGCCGATGCACCATAGAGCAAAAATGTTGTCACGAAAAAAAAAACATAAACCCGATTTTGATTATTTTATATAAGTACAAAGATAATTATGTAGCCATAAAACATTTATATTGACAAGTTTATACACGTAGCACACACGTAGTTACACTGCACAACTGAATAATACACTAATTTTCATAACAATATTAAAGAGAACTAGATTCACGCTGCGAGTATCGTTAGCGATAAAAATGAATTGCATAACCTCACATCCCTACGTGGTACTGACAAATGTCAACGTCATACGGGCAACTGTCACCCGCACCATGCTACAGCGCAAATAGTGTAAAAGCTGATGTTTCCAACGCCAGATAACATTATCGGATAAATAATTTTGAATTTCTGACAGATCTTCCATGAAAAACTGTCAGACGTCAATTTTATTCCACGAATAAAAAATATCGGTCGATTGAAAAATCAGCCCTTAGTGTTAATACCTACATAGAAATTTTGCGCGGACGAAGTCGCGGGCAGAAGCTATATTACTCTTTGTGATAGAATATGTTTTATCTATTCCATAATGCCTATATACATACATTAGGTAGAGTATTTCATAGAAAAATCGAACAACTCTGAAAATATTTGGTGTTTAAAAAATTTATATAGGTTATAGGTTGAAAATATTTTGTCTGAAAATATTTAGTGGGTGTGTATCCAACCCGTGCAATCGGTCAATGACTATCACAGAAGGCGCAAAAATTATTTGAATGGAAAATAATGCGATTGCCAAACTAAGTTTGTACATAAAACTCTTGCAACTTTTTGTAAAGGATTAGATTTAAAAACGATTATCTTGACAAGTAATCCTTGTAACTTGTGTTTTTGATAAGCTATTTTTATAGGGCATCGCCGTCGAGAGAAACCATGACGTAGGTGGTGTGACGATCTGATAACGTTTGCAGGGCCAACATGGCTAGAGATCGCACAAGACGGCTTGGAAGGAAAAAGGGGAGGCGTTTGCTCGGCAGTGGAACACAACATAAGCTAACAAAAGTAGTAGTCTAGTCTGGCCATACCGCTGTTAAACCCGCGATGGTTTGTGTGGTATGTTTAATTTTTTCAACAAGGATTTATTTATGTTTTGTTTTTGAATAATAAATAATAAAAAAATAAAATAAGATCAGATAAAGAATAAATAGTAAGTAGTCACAAGTCGCGTATTCACGAGTTGTTTGTGGGGAAGAAACCAGAAACGATTTGGAATAAGTATGAGCAGGCAGATGGTTGTATAGACGGGTTCAACGTGTTCAATCCATCATGTTTCTTTACATATTCATTAACTGGCATTTGTATGAAGTAGTATGACCTTTATAACCAAAACCCTATTACAAAAAAAGGTTCTAAGTAACTGATAAGGATAGGTATGTATGACAGTCATATTAATACAACAAATATTTTGTATCAACCAGGTACGCAATCACGGAATGTCAAGCTACAAAATAGATTACACTAATTTGGGCCATATCGTAACGGGGCAACAGCAAATTAAGGGGATGGATATAAATAGTGTTAATGGATGTCACACTTCCTAAACATTTATGAGGTCACACGTAATAACCATTTGAGCGCCTGTAATATTAATTGATTGTTGACGCATGTTCGCGTAATTACTATCGTAAAACTTGCAGGCGCTTAAAAGTTTAACGAGTGGTTATGGGATTTAAAGGAATATAATATAGTTAGTTAATGTGTACAAATATAGTAAAGAAATAAACTCTATGCTTTAAGCAATAAAAAAAATCTACATTGCAGAAGTTAAAGCTAGTATTTTAATCAGGAAGAATATCTAAAAGTCAAGTTACTCCATTGCATGAGGCCAAAAATCGATCTATACGCAAAAAATAGAGGGTAGTTATTAACGATTATTTCAACTCTTCAATTCTTATAAACTTAGATTACCTACTTAGATTTCTCATTTAATACGAGCGAGCGATCTACAATCCAATATTCAAAACATCGTAGGTAGATTCTTCAAGTTACCAAGTGCAAAGGTCTTTTAAAGATTACTCTGGGGCACCTTAGTAATAAAATAAATAAGCCACGGTTTATTACAAGAAGATTTTATTTGTTTTTCCACAAGTTTATTACCCCTGTTTTATGCTCTCCTGGTCGTGCCTCGATCAAATAAGCTGAGAAAATATGGTTTAGTTTGTTTCTTATACTGAAAGTTTCTGGATCTGGCCACTTACAATAAAATAATGAAAAAACTTTTCTTCTTTGTGAACATCTCTTTGTGAATCTTTGGGAACATTTTACTTTTTAATTTGCGAGACTGTCATTTGTTTTTCGTTGTGACGTCCTTTCGCGAATTTGCGAAATTGTGTTACTATCAAAATGAATTTTAACTCGTGAAAATTTTCGTTCAATGAATTTTTTATGATTCTCGTTGTGGCTTAAGTCAACAAGAGAGTTTGGTAATGAAGCACTCTGTCGCAGCTCTGTGTATTCGTGGTTTGGAGAGTTTAGACGTGGACGTAATCATCACTATGACGAAGAACATGAAGGTCGGCCGGCGACTGTGGTTACAGACTCTAATATTGACACCATACGACAACTTATTGAAAGTGACAAAAAAAATACTTGGCAGCAAATTCGTGATTTGTTAGGCATTGGAATGAGCCAAGTGCAAAACATTTTACATGTGCATGAAGGTTCGGAAGCTTAACGGAGCACCAGAAACGAATGCGTGTCCAGTGGGTGCTGTAAAATGATAAAAAAGTTTAACGGAAGACAGTCATTGGCTTTCTATAATATCGCGATAGGTGACGAAACCTGGGTGTACTGCTTTGAACCCGAAAGAAAAAGCTAGATGGCAGAGTGGGTGTATGCTTTTGAAGATTTGCCAACGAAAGTTAAGAAAAGTCGAAGCATTAATAAAAAAAATATTGTTTCTTTTTTCGGCAAATCAGGACATTACACTACAGTAGCGCTTGAAGATCAAAGGACAGTGACTGCAGATTGTTACGTCAACACTCTTAGAAAAATTTCGCAAAAAGCGTCCTCGAAGCAATGTCCTCCTTCACCGCGATAACGCATCCTCACATTCCGCTAAGGTAACAGAAGCTTATTTGAAGGCTTCAAATGTGGAACTGATGACGCATCCGCCTTACAGCCCGGACCTCGCACTCTGCGACTTCTTTTTGTTTCGAAAAATTAAAGACAAAGTTAGAGGCACACGTTCTACGAGCCCTGGTGAATGCGTTCCATGAAGCCATTGAAGAGGTCCCTATAGAAGACTGGTCCAACTACTTTGTGCAGTGGTTTCAGCGAATGCAAAAATGCATTAATTGCGAGGGAATATACTTCGAAAAAGAATAAATGTATCGTAAGTCTTATATCTATTCTAATTTAACAGAATCCAGAAACCTTCAGTATGCCCTAAGTACAAAATTTTAGATAAGCAGTAAATGCTGATAAAAAAAAGAACAATTTTGGAGATATTGCAGTACTTTTTATAAATATACTTATGGAAATATACTTATGGAATATTGCAGATTTCGTCCAAAATATAATATTTTTCAGAGTAATTCGGCCTTGTATCTGAAAATAAACATATTATTATAATAAATAAAGATGTGATTTCTAAAGTGTACTTGCTGCCAAGCAATAGTTCTTTTATTGGCTTATCAAACCAAATCAAACCGATTACGTAACGTACTTACTGTTCTCTGAAGAAAATATATAATATTATCAATATGCCGCATTAGTAACTAGTTATTGTACACAAATAAAACACAAAGTTAATCATAATGTCGAGTATATATTTTTCTTATAGACGATAAAAAAGTAAAAATAATGATATATATTAATAATGAACGAGAACATAAAAAAAATTAAATTAAAATCTAATAAATTAATATTAGCATTAAATTCGGTATACTTAGGTATCTTGCGTATCAAAATTCATTTCATCCTGAAACAAGAAAATTTGCGGTAAGAAGGTAGAACTGTTGTTATTTTTGATATTTTCGTATGGATAGACCAACGGCAGAATGCTATGTCCACAGTATATTATAGTAAGCAGTATTACGTCTAGGCAGTGTTCTTGAAATAATTACCTACCTACGGCCGCTCGTAGATAGCAACGGGCGGTGCACTAGGGACTGTTGAGTACCGAAGTAATCCGAGCTTTCGAAGCACGTCGTTACGGCCGTTTGAAAAAAGACGTAATACTGCTTATTTAACTATACTGTGCCATGTTCCTGTTATAGAATGAGCATACAAAGCTGACGGAGATTAGGGCGGGCCGCAAAGCAACGCATTGCAAAAATCCTCCTTCATCACTTTCGTAACGACATATTATCAAGCTATCAATTTCCAGTATAAGCTGACTTCTCACTGTACGAAAAACTGTATAGTTTGATGTGTCGGCGTGTGTACATTTTTTATCAACCAACGCACACTTCACAGGCGGGCAGTTCCGCAAATATTGTATGAAAATACGTTGCGCTGCGGCCCGTTGCAGCTGCAATGTGCTTGGGCTTCACTCGTTTAGTCTAAACCGACCTTAAGAAAATTAAAATTTGTGTTTTTGAGTAAGTATTTGTGTTTCTGTTCCTATAATGTGACATAAGATGCCTCGTCTACAATGACACAATAATAGGTATAAAAAACGTGTAAAATCAAGATCTTTTTAAGATTTTCTTCTTGTGATGTCATATTATCACACCAAAAACAATTTTCATGTAAAATGTTGCCAAGACGAGACCAAATATGGCTCGCACTGTCAAAAATTTATCAGAAGGCCAATTCTTGTAATTTAAAACGTTCAAAACCTAGATGCAATCTCATCTCGGCGTCAAACAAATGTCAAAAACATGTCAAAAATGTAGGGAAATTAGAAGTATTTTTGACAGATTGAAAATGAGATCAGAGTGTGTTCTTAAAATTAAGAGAGTTGCTCCTTTGGTCTCATGTACAGACCAAGCTTTTAACTCGACACGCCTTAATTCTAGAAGCGATAACTTCACAAACTCTACACCGTAGTAAAAATATGAGGCTTGGCCGTTTCGTAACTACAAGAACTATTGTATAACAGAAAAGTAATGAAGTGAATAAATGTTTCACCTTACACCCATGTGACGGTAGCGAAACTCTCTCTCTCTCTCTGGTTTTAACGTCCCAATAATCTATATCAGCAGCGATCTGAGGGGCAATTCTACTAATTTTAACAACGTTCACAGTCTGATCTCAGTCTCAATCTGTCAAAAAATACTTCAAATTTCCCTACATTTTGACAAGTTTTTGACATTTCTTTGTCGCTGAGATGAGACTGCGACTAGATTTTGAACGTTTTAAATTACGAGAATTGGCCTTCTGTATGATTATATCGCACCTCCGATAAAATAGGGTTACAACTCGAAAAACCTGGATTTTTAGAAAAGCAAAAAACTCACGGATTTGTCAATCCGTGTAAGAATGAAGACTTCTTACACTATTATTATTATGTGATCAAAATTATACATAGATAGGTACTCGAAAAGCTTACAAAAAAAAATGTTTTACGCCGTTATTAAATTTTTCTGAAAAACAACCTGAACATTCGTGTAAATGACTTTTTCAAGTTGTAACCTCGGAGGCGCGATATTATACTGACATTTACATATAATCATACTGGCTACCATCATTAATAGGTTAATCTCAACAGGTTATCAGCGGCCGTTGACAACGTTGGATCAATTGGATTTGGTTTGAAAACTTCTGTGTGTAGCGGGATTTGGAAACGCAGAATAAGCAGCTTATAGACGGCAAAAATACTAGCTTACTGTTTATAATCATCATTCCTTTAACTTGAACCATAACAGTCCCAGAATAATTACTACGCTTTCATGCAAAAACAGTCACAATTTCACGTCAAAAACAGTCCAAAAAGGTATATGACAAAATCTTCAAAACGTAAACAAAACCCGGAATTAACTGCATTAATTAAGTCAAGCTCTTCGTTACACGTTAATCAGTACCGGTTTCATAAACCCGTATGCCGTACAACAAATTCCTGTAAGGCTGCGGACACGGAAGTCGGCGGGCGCGGCCGCGGCGGCAGCGGCGGCGCGGGGAGCGGCGCGTTTCAATGCATGATTTATATGGAACTGACTTCGAAGGCAGCGGCCGCGGCGGCGCGGGTATCGGTGTAGATTAGCGGTGCCTGCGCGTCAGAGTTCTATAAGATACCCGCGCGTCTGCACTGACGTAGTATTGTGCATTTTATTTTTTGCTTTTCAACAACAGCCGTTTCAAAATGTTGTATCAAAAAGATGTTGTAGTCGCTGTTTAGACATTTCGTTCGCGAAATTTGATACAAATTTCTCATAATAAAACACTACGCCGTTCTAGCGCCGCGCGAGTCGCCCGCTGGTTTCGCCGCGCCGCTACCCGCGCCGCCCGGCGCCGCTTTCTTCGTGTCCGCAGCCTAATTGAGGACGAGTAGACGGAGCAATTAAGGCCACTGGCACGGACATTAGCACATATTGTTTTAAACATACGTGCGTAGTAAACTGCGTGGCATAATATACTAGATGGATGGAAAAGTTACAAGTGCGATGGGAAAATACCTTGTAAACTCATCAAAGTATATAAAGCAGGGATACCATTTGCATGGCAAGTCAAGGTGACAGTTAACAGTTGTACTTCATAATTAACCTTTAATGTTTCCAGCGCTGGGACACAGGCCTCCTCATGGTGAGAGGGAGTGGGCCATAATTTACAACATGGACACAGTGTGGGTTGGCGGATGTCACATGTGTTCCAATTTTTTGTTCTAGAACATGCCAGTTTCCTCACGATGTTTTCCTTCACCGTTTTGAGAACAGTAGTGAGGAAATAATTTACACAAAGTAAAGTACCACGATCTACAACGTGGCCGGTACCACAGAGCCACCACCACTGCCCTAGGCATCGCATGGTAATTTCACTTCAACTTTTTAATGCCTAATATTAACCTGCTATAAGAGTTTAAAGTAAATAGGAATGTGGCACCAAGTTCCTTTTCTGACAGACGGCTAACACATAGTCTTACTGTTTAGACTGAATAGCACTGAAAAGCTCCAAAAAAACGTGTGACATTAAGTTGACACGAAATCCTCAACCGCAAAAAGGCACTTTCCATTAAAACACCTATAGGTAATTCAAACCATTTACCAAGACATCTCACTCGCAGATTTTTTTTCTCAACATCTAGTCCACGTGAACAATAAATCACTTTTTCACAGCATACAACAGGTACATCTTCCCTGCGATAAATCTGCCGGCTTAATCCAATTGTACGGAAAAATCCGGACAGGAGCGGTCATACCCGGTCAGTCGCCTACATACCGAGCCTACATGACGGATAAGAGGTGGAGCAAAAATGTGGTTAAAGACTTGATAGGGGGGGGGGGGATGAGAATAGGCTTAAAGCGGGACGTTATCAGAAAAAAAAAAACTTAATTATCTGTTCTTGTCTTTCACAAAAAGCGCAAACCAATAAATGTAATTAATGCTATAATGTCAAAAAACGGATTTTTCTTTCTTTAAACGTATCAATTTTACAGAGAAAGCCTGTAAGTATAATCAGCCTATAATATTCCCACTACTGGGATCTGGGACCCAGGCCTCCTCTCTTCGAGAGGGAGTGGGCTATAATCTACCATGCGGACCCATTGCGGGTTGGTGGATTTCACCACGGCAGGTTAGTGGATTTCACATGTTTTCTTTTTTTTTTTGGATCTAGGACATGCCGGTTTCCTCACGATGTTTTCCTTCACCGTTTTGAGAGCTGTGGTGATGAAATGATTTACACAAAGTAAAGCACCTGCTTGGTTTCGAACCCACGACCTTTAACTTCAAGTCGGGGTCGTTGGCACTGGGCCACCACTCTACGTAACCCTTAACCTACACAATATATAGGTAATGTAGCAAAGAAACAATTTTTTCCACGTTCGCGTTACCGCCAGAAAATAAAGAGGATCTATAATAAAATAAAAATCTTAAGAGGACTACAGAACCTAACTGAAAAAAACGCTAGTTTCATAAAGCCTAAAAGAATTTGATCGACTACAGTAAACAAAGTCAGAAAGATGTATGATATTGTTCAGGATATATGCTAGTTAGATAGTGTATTGAAAACACAATACTACTAATAATTTGCTACCGCGATAGAAAAAAATCACGAAGATAAACTTTCTTTTCACAATAAAAAAATATAAAAATCATACTAATAAATGAATCATTCTGATTTTTTGCCAGATATTCTACAAGCAACAAACTAATAACGCACTAGTGTTTTAATTTTTTAGTCCAAACATAGATTTTTTGTAAATAGATAATTGCTTCATATTTTGCGATAAATTATCAGCGTTGTGTCATCGCACTTCTCTTTCTTTTCTATGCAGTCCGACAATGACCGCGCTTTAGGACTTAAGAGCCTTTTACGTACATAAATAGAGCTATATACATCATCCAACCAAACTACAACAAACATTAAATAAATGTGGGCATCTGGTGATCTGGCACTGTTCGGCGCGTTCTGCTAACAAAAAAGGTTGTATGCAAAGATCCTAAACTCATTGGCAAACAATCATTACCCAAATCAAAAACCCGAATAGCACAAAAAGGCAAAAACTTCCAGTTCGTTAACCTCACATTTCATACCTCTCGAACGTCTATCAAACCTTTCTCTTCAACTTTTCTCCGATTTTTCCAAAAACCACGCGAATTCAGAACGTATGCAAATGCTGGGGGGCATTGACTCCATCACTTTGAACACCGAAGGTGGGTGAAATGAGGACAGACAGCTGATGTCAATGGCTTTAATTGTTATGTCGTGAATGATCGATCCTCCTTTTGAAGGGAAAATTGGCTGGAACGCAACCCTATAGCAATTTATTTCAGATTATAAAGTTATCGATGTCTGTAAGATGTCCACTAACAAATAGTACTAATTATAGGGTGGAAAGCTGGCGTTTGTTTTAATGTTGACTTGGCTGATTACAGAACGCTATACAGTACCCGGCGATAAATATTGCACATCGACCTTTGGAAAGAGACAATCTGCTAATTTCGGCTTCGTAGAGCGTTATCTCTGTCGCACGAAATACAAACAGTCCGGTATCTATTAGGAGCTGTTAAAACAATTATGATTTGCTTCTTTTGATAATTATTTTTATTCTTTGTATAAAATACAAAAAAGGTAAAGGTCGATGTGCAATATTTATCGCCGGGTACTGTACATTATTCAAGCAGTAGTGGCTCAGTGGTAACGGCCCCGACTTGAAGAGTTGTAGGTCGTGGAATCGAACCCAGACAGGTTCTTTACTTTGTATAAATAATTTCATAATCAACTCTCAAAACGGCGAAGGAATACATAGTGAGGACACCGGCATAACCTAGAACAAAAAATTCGAAGACATGTGACATCTACCAACCCGCACTGGGCTCGTGTGGTGGATAACTACAGCCCACTCCCTCTCGAAGAGAGGGTGGGAAAAATATAGGCTGATATTGTATGCCTTATTCGTTATGTTTCCTTTCTTTTTAAGTGTGGTGTGAGAGTGAGACGCTACTGCAAAAGACGTCTATTTAATAACAGTATCCAACATCACGTATCTGGTACCGGTGGTATCCGACCCTGATCTTATGAATAATTTTATTTATCTAGCTTATTCAAAAGTAACTTTCGAAGGATATTGTCACAGTGTTTATTATTTATTGTCATAAGTCATAAGTAATTTAGCGCGAAGCGCGTTAAACATCAAATGAGTGGGGAATGTCTAATAGTTTCTGTAACGCCTACTTATTTTTTTTTTTAATTCATATTTGTAATTCCGGATGTCTTAATATTGAGTAGTTTTAATAATGTTAGTAGGTAATGTTGCTTAGTGAATGGAATGCTTTTTTGTTTAATGTTTCTTTGTTTATTTTTTGTTTACTGAATGTTTTAGGTTAAATAATTTTGCATGCCGTACGGTAAAACGTATCGGGAATCTCATGGAAATTACCATCATATCTGTATACCTACATTATGGGCAAATAAATGATTTCTATTCTATTCTATTCGGGCAAAGGGTGTTGAACTTGTATTTTCCTCAGAGGTTCAAAACTTTAAATTTTTCAAAAATGCCTAAATTCCTTACTAATCTCATAGAAATCATAAAATAATACTTTACGACATTGTCCTTAAATGCAGTCGAAGATTAGTAGGTACCTAATCCGACGACTAGGACTACATAGCACTTAAAGACCGACTTTGGTTATGAAGATTATGATCAGACTCGATAGCCAGCTATATATACTCGTAACACGTAGAACATGCCACAATCGAAGCGAATCCTTGAACAAATCCAAATAGGATCACGGATCCTGGAGGAGTAGGTCTTCAAAAAAAGGAGGACTTCAGGGGCCCTAATTAGTAGATAATAATTGTCCAATTGAGAACCAAGGTAACTGACAAAGCCCGAAGAATAATTATAACAGCGAAAGCTACTTTAATGAATAAATTTTAATCTCAGTTTTACCCGAATTCAAACCTACCTATTTCAAACATAGCATAAATCATTATTTTGCTTTCAGAATGTCTAATATTTAACAAGATTTTGACATACCTAATCCTTTAATACGTATAGCTATCCATTAATTTTGAGTATTTTGAACTGTTGTTGTTGTTGAACTGTTGTTGTAATAAAGAGTATTCTATTCTATTCTATTCTGTTGACAGTTTATTGAACCAATGAGAGGGTATGGAATTTTCAAATCAGTTTTGTTATGTTACATTGCGGTCCTTGAATTCTTGGAAAGTTCATAGACTTGTTTGGGTTGACTTCCCAACAGTTTAGAATTTAGGATCTGTCTTCTGACTGATAGTAATTAGGTATGGAAGGACCTACTTACATTCCATACTCCATACCTAAAACCTTATCACCAGTGACGAATGGTACGTAGGTAAAGACACCAGCACATCAAGCTACTCCAAACTGTAAATTTTTCCCAATCAACTTATAGGCTTACGGTGGATTCTCGGACATGCGTTTCCGCGTATCCACCTTGAAGCGGATTTTTTGGCGTTGATAAAAGGAACAACCCGTCGACCCACATGTAGGCATTTAAGTAGGTTGTGTTTTTACCTATGTCCGCGATTCTCTAACGAACGAATCGATCAATGTACAATTTTAAGCTAAAAGGAGCCAGACTATAACATATTTATCTCCTTTGTGGAAAATTCTACCAAAACCCGTTGATGTTTTGCACAAGGTGTGAAAGACGGAACGGAGCGCTGACATAAGGCTAACTAGACACCTAGCTCTCACTCTTAAGGAATAGTTCACACTGGAAAAGACAACTAGTGGACGCTACGGAGATAAATTAGACGTAAAGATAGGGATAAAATCATTTATTCCTTAGAAAGTAACAAGTATTTCGCAATAGCTCATTGACAATGAAGTTGGGAACTTGGGACTGCATTTTTACCGCATAATATGAATGCTGGATTCAAATCCGTCTGGAAACAAGAAATTTGTATATTAAATTTAATATTACCAGGCAGCGGATTTAATTTTTGGCACGAAAGAAATCTAACAATATTTGCTTTATTTTTAAGATTCCTTGAGAAGGGAAGCGTGCAGGAACTCACAGCCTCGAAAATCTGGTCACCAAGTGGCAACAAAGGGCAGCTAGCATCACCAAGGTTAATAGAGTTTCTGTAGAAACTACAGGAAGCAATAATGCTAACAAAGCTAAATGCAAGGTACCCTGCGCATACAGAGTGAGTAGCGGGCAGTCGTCTTTTCAGCGCCGTAGCAACAACTTGTGTTCTGAATAGATTATGTAAACGTTACTGTGCTAATTAATAATCAATACACTTTATACTGGACACTGGCATTTTGTTCACAACCTTCTCCAACCACGATACCAAAGGTTCCAACATTGGTGATCCCGACGTGATTCTAAATAAAGCTTCGGTTTCGTTTTCTAGGAAAGCAGTTCCGTCTTATTATACCGGCCGACATGACACAATCTGTCATTTTCACCAGTATTTGATATTAAGGTGTAAAAAAACGCTCTGTATTTGGTCAGCCGTTAAGCCACGGTTTTGTAAAAGAGCGGTGACCGCCACATGCGGCCGTAATGTCCAAATACAAAGCGTTGTTTGACACTTTAATGAAAAATCTGGTCAAAATGGCAGATTTTCATGACAATATCCGTTATAATATGACGGAAACGCTCTTCTAGAAAACCGTGTAGCATTATTGTGTAGGTACGCTTTCTTAGGACACCAAAGCTTAACCTTATTATCCATCTTTATTTCTGTAGGAGGAACGTGACATACATAGAATCATCAATAACAGTGACTATACGTATTTTTTTCATCGAGGATATATTATAAAATGTAGGTTGATATCTAGTGAGGGATAAAATACTCCTCCGCCTACGGATTGTAGGTACGCGGAGGCAAGTAGGTTTTGAGTAGATATTATAATATGATGCAAAATTTTTTTTTAAACTTTAATTTTTGATTTGACTCCGTATCTGTTCCTAAAAGATGTTTGTTTACGTGCAGCAGACGCGATAGTGATGCGGTTTAACAGCCAAAAACGTACGTAACTAGCAAAATAATCCATCCACTTTACCAATAAAGTATTTCGCCGAAATCGGTTAAAAACACCTAGCGAATCCGCCAGTGAGTGCTCGTCCTTAGATACAGTCAACAAAAGAGATAAGTATGCAGGATCGTCGGATATAGTTGAAGTTTAGTAAGAAACCGAAGGAATGTTGTCGACTAAAATTAAATTTGATAAATGAACTGTTTGTTTTCTATTAATAAAATAAAATTTTATTCGAGAACATCCATCGGTTTCTCACTAAACTTCAACTATATCCGACGATACTGCAAACTTATGTCTTTTGCTGACTGTACTCCTAGTTAGTGACTGGCTCAACTCTCGGGCGTAGTTCAATTAAACGGTTCATCAAGCAATATTACTCGTCTGCTGCATACTAATTATTATCTTAAAGCGTTCGATAAACTTTCCATCATAGTGTCGTGTCGAGACGGCTAAGACACAAACTATGTTTCTTAGAATTCGGTACAGGTGCTCTTAATATGGGCATTTGTGTCAAAAGTTGAATAAACTTTTTGGTTAAATTTGAGAATATGGTACAGTCAGCAACAAAAGTCGATTAACACTTCAGTTTTTTTTAATCTCAGTTATTGAGCAAAATATTTGTAAAAAATTGAAAGAAAGAAAGAAAAAAAAAGAAAAAGCAGCAGCAGGATTTTGTTGCTGACCGTACCTATAGGACTGGAATTTTATGTTAAGATGCGTCAGGTAGGTATGTAGGCATCTATTGTAAGCGTTGGGCGCGCTTCAGTAGGTACTTACATCTGAAGGCCAATTCTCGTAATTTAAAACGTTCAAAATCTAGTCGCAGTCTCATCTCAGCGACAAAGAAATGTCAAAAACTTGTCAAAATGTAGGGAAATTTGATGTATTTTTTGACAGATTGAGACTGAGATCAGACTGTGAACGTTGTTAAAATTAGAGAATTGCCCCTCGGATCAGTACTTAGATCGAAGAAATGGGAAGGAGCTACATAAGAAAATGAGGAGCAGTGGTAGTCAAATGGTAGTAGCCCCGACTTACGATTTACAGGTCGTGGGTTCGAACCCAGACAGGCGCTTTGCTTTGTGTAAATTATTTCATCACCACTGCTCTCAAAACGGTGAAAAAAAACATCGTGAGGAAACAGGCATGTCCTAGAGCCAGAAATTCGAAGACATGTGACCAACCCGCACGGGGCCCGCGTGGTGGATAACGGTCCACAACCACACCCTCTCACAGAGAGGATGCAGTGTCCTATCAGTGGAGAGGTTAAAGGCTGAATAGGCTACATAAGAAAATAAGAAGCAATACTGAATTATTTTTGTTATTTATTAAGAGCCAGATGTGCATTTCTAATCTTTCATAGTTAGGAGGCGCCTAACATAAAACACTGGGAAACTAGAAACCAGAATTGCGATGCCTGCTTATCGGTTATTTCGCAATCTGTGACAGATTTGACAAAAACCACTAAACTCTCGTCTGTCAGAAAAATGCTTTGTAAAAGAAATTTTGGCAAAGTTTTATTTTCGCAGGTCAACCTAAATTGCCGGCTGATTAACCGGGCTTGCCTGTGCGTGCTTCAATAAATTAAGGCATCCAGCCAGGGCTTATAAAACTTAAAAAAACCAAACGACTATACGATGCAAAGGGCTCCTCCCCCTGTAGAGTAAGGACCTCAACTTAGGGCGTCGCTGGGGGAGGACAGCAAGGGACAGGTTGGATCGGATTTTGGGCAAGTAGGTAGGGGTAGACATTTTAAATAATTCCAACAGTAGGTACTCCCCCATTCTCTCCAGCATCAATGTTTCCCCAAAAGAGGATAAGTTGGAGAATGAATCAATGGATTTTTAAATTTTTAGTTAAAGATTGTGGCATCCACATAATCCCGAGTCCGGACCCTTGGGTACGGCCCTGTACTGTGGCATCCACAAGATGATTAAAGAATTCACTCCAATGACTTGGTAACTAAACAATATTCAAGCAGAACGCTTGTTTAATCACCAAGCAAAAAAAATAGACAGATAAGTGAGGGCACCGGCAACGACCCTGAATAGAAACATTGTGGTATCCTCTCCATCTTTATCATACCACACAACAAAACCTCTCAAGGACCACGGGGTTTTGAGAAACGGCACCTTAGGAACTACTTACACATTCAGCTCTGTTCAGCTTTTGTCCATGGCAAACAACAATTTTGTATGGGTCCGTTCAGCTTTCCGCGGCTGAACGGACCCATACAAAATCGTTGATGCGTACGCATCTCATACAAAATCGTTTTTTCTATGGACAAAAGCTGAACAGAGCTGAATAAGTGTGAGTAGTGCTCCCTTAGACAGTTTTCAGTAGAGAACACCGAATATTCCCGATCAGTAACACCTTGTGAACAACACTGTTGACGATCGGGAAAATAGTTTCATTCGTCCAGTGTGGAGTCCCGCTCGTCCACACTGAACGAATGAAGCTTGTTTTCCGATTGTCAACTGTTGACGAAAAGGTGCTTATCGGGAATATTCGGAGAACACAGAAAGTTTCATTATTTAGGATTTCGCATTTCGTAGATGTTCATTAATTATTGTCATGTTCTTTATGGGGTTTGCGAGGTCTAATATGTTACTTACATCTAATGAAATTAAACAAAACTACCTGATCAAAGATTAATATATTTTATACTTTTAAAAATATCAAAATGGTTTACAAACTAAAAATGATATTTAAAAAATCAATAGATACAAAATTAACTTACATGATGATCTGATTTAAAAATAACATTTATTCATTATGTTTCTTTGTTGTAAATAAATTAATATTAAAAATCTAATAATTTCTGTTACAATAGCACGATAACAACATTTATTTGTCAACCACTACAGTTAATGCGACTATTAAATACAATTTCCTAGATGTTTTTCAATAAATAACTTCAAATCTAGGTCTAATCATTACAAATACATATGCAAGAACATACAAGAAGCAATTTGAGAATATAATGTAGTACCTATCTTAAAACTAACATTTTGCTTAGAACCTCTAAAATCTTTCGCGCCACTTTTTAAACTTCAAAAATGGAACTTAATTCTCGGTGCAAAGACCGAACAATTGCAACTAAAGGCGACATTCTCGGTTGAACAACATAAATAGCCTGTATCATCGTCGCGATACCGATTCAAAATAATGCTAGCGTGTTATAATTTTGTCTACACTATGGTCTCGGCGGATATTCTCGTAGCGACGATATGTATTACTGTTTCTAGCGACATAGTTTAGTGAATGTAGTGTTGTGCGTTTAGTATGCGTGGTTTGCTACAAAAAGACCGGCTTCGGCGCCCACACCTGTTACTGATCCCGCCACATATTTGCCTTGCGACGCCTGGCCGTTGCCCTGGAATGAACAGAAAAATATGTTTTAAGTTATGTTGAATGATCAAATATGAAAGTCATGCAGAATTCTGAAATAAGGTCACTGTTGCAGAAGCTGCCAACATTTCTGTTCTCATAAAAAAGCTGTCATATACACCTTTTCATCTCGACCTTTTATACTTTCCCTTGCACAAGTCCTAGTAATTATAGCGAAGTTTAATTTCGCCTTAAATAAGCCACAAGTAAAACGAAAACACTTTCAAGAAAACAATGTATGTCTAATTTAGATAGATGAACGAAATAGGATAGAACAGCGCTTGTGCTGTCAAATTAAAAAAGTAGCCAATTTTTTATAATTGGCAACATAATCAATTTTTTATGTTTGTTAAATATTTTAAAGAGGCCAAGGACGATTTGATTAGATATTTATATTAACATCTTCATGAATCATTGTTGATAGATTTGTTTGTTAAGAGTTTATCAACCATTTATCTATTAGTTGACTCTTTACGACCAGTCTACATTTTGAGGCTCCAATGGGTTAGGTAGACTAGACACCAATTGAATTGGCATGGTTAATCTCAAAATGAAGTGCCGATTGTCCCTGTAGCCAGGTCGTATTTGTTTCGGGGGCCCATGGTCAGCATTGGGAATCCTGGCCTAAGGTGGTACTGGTCAGCCTAAATTGAGGGACAGCCTTATGATCCTATTCTGCCCGCGACTTCGTCCGCGTGAAATTCCTTGTTACTCCGACCCACCCCGTCGCATCACATCGCCTACCCGCGCTATTACTTCGTTTTTGCTTAGCGCTCTTTCTGATTTTTTTTCTTTTTGCTCGGCTCCTAAAGGTCATAGCGTGATGTTAAATAGCATATAGCCTTCCTCCAGAATTGGGCTATCATGTGCAAAAAGAATTTTTCAAATCCGACTGGTATTTCCAGAGATTAGCGCGTTCAACCAAACAAACAAACAAACTCTTCAGCTTTATAATATTAGTAGAATATTAATATTAGTATTGATTTCATTGTCAGAATTAAAAGGGAACATGGCGTGCGATACTCCATACAAATGTATTCCCCTGTTTTCTTCCTGAATAATGTCTCTAGAGCAATACTTTTTTTTCATAAAATCAAGATCTGCTGTAAACACGTCCGTCATTTTTTTTTGAGCAACTAATTAGTGAAAAAAATATGACCTAAAAATTATAAAAAATGCCCTATTTTTACTGCCGTGATTAGAGGGCTACCGGACAAATTAGACAAGTTTTTAGCATAAAAAAATGTTAGGAAATTAAACATACTCTTTCTTAAAATGTTAATGTAAAAATAATTGAATCGGCTGTTTTCGAGGAGAAAAAGAATACGAAACGTCGATCTCGTCAAAATTTTTGTGAGCTGCAGCTGTCCCTATCACACACTAGGGGGGCAGACTTGAGGTAGGCGACGCGGCAATAGTTTCTTCAAATACCTATTTCTCAAATTCCTCGCAGGCCCCGTCCCCTCGTTAATCAGCGTGGCGGATTTTAATTAGGTATATTTTACTAGATGTTAGCAATCAATGTTGTTATATGTTCATTATGAGTTGTGTTGCAAGTTATTTCAATTGCTTGTGTTAGGTATATTGTCAATAAATCACAAATGCTAACATAGTCAACAGTGGAGTCAAAAACCTCCCCAGCATTAGAAGATTTTTCACAAGAGCTAATTTTCTAATGTCCGTTTTAGCTCACACTAGGCAACACCTCAATATAATGTAAAAAACACAATGTCAGATTTTCAACGGTCAGCTCAGCGACGAGAGTTGAAAATCTAACAGTGTAAAGTTATTTAGGCATTATAGACCGGGAGATGATGACACATTTTGGTAAGTCATTTCTTACAGGATGGCGCTTTCAGGGGGGTTCATATACGTAATAAGTGAGAGGAAAATGATGTTCTTACCGGTGGTGCGCGGGACGCAATTGCAGAATAATTAATTGAAATTGCTCGAAAATCCGGAGGTGTCAAACAATTTCTTTCACAAAATTTCTTCAATTTATCGGTATTTCAACAAAAAAAAACCCGGCGGTCGCTATGTGCCATACTTCTCCGGTGGGTGTTTAGACCCGCCATACTTTTTTGAAAATGTTTTTTTTTTAATTTTTTTTTATTTATTTCTTACAGGCTGATTTTTTTTTAACAACTGCTTTTTATTAATCTTGTACGAAAATCACCATGCCATACCATTCCGACGGTCCAAAATACCCGCCATACCCCCTCAAACATGTCATTTTTTTAAATTCGAGAAACCATTTCTTTCACCTTAAAATTTGGTCTAGTAGTTGTTTTTATGATTAGAAACGTAATTGTTATAATGCCATACCTGTAGAGTGGGTGATATACGTATAATGTTATTAAATAATTGTAAAATTTTATGCAACATTTGAACAATTTCTTACAGTATGGCACCATTTTTTTTTTGAAAGTTGGTTATGTGAGGAACTTAAATACGAAATTTGAAAGTTGTATGTAGGGACAATCTTGTTTAATTAAATAATGTGTTATGTCGTATAATATTCTACGCTCGAACGTCTTCGAACTATCTTCCTCAATACAAATTCTAACGCAGGTATACAGCAGCTACTAGTCAGGCGTACTGTAGCTGAAATACGTCGCTGAAAACCGGTTTTCCGGGTATGGCATCACTTTTGGACTTCATGATGAGTATGGGATAATTTTCCTGAATCATACTTTTTATAAACTTTCCAAAAATTAAAATGCCATACTGTAAGAAATCCTTTCATTTTTTTAATTTTTTTTACACCGCAGCGTGCGTATGACGGTCTTTCGTACCATGGTCACAGTATGGCATATTTTTTTCAACTCATAATAGTATGGGAACAATCTGATTTCATTTATGCCATACTGTAAAAAATAATTTCACGGCTTCTATAGGCGTGTTTTAAAAATGGTTAAAAAATACAATTTTTCAAGTATGGCACCACTTTCATACTGCACTAGAAGTATGGCGAATATAATTTTGTCTCACTGTACCATAAACTGACCACGACTTAAGTGCCATACTGGAAGAAATGGTTTCTCGAATTTAAAAAAATGACATGTTTGAGGGGGTATGGCGGGTATTTTGGACCGTCGGAATGGTATGGCATGGTGATTTTCGTACAAGATTAATAAAAAGCAATTGTTAAAAAAAAAATCAGCCTGTAAGAAATAAATAAAAAAAAAAACATTTTCAAAAAGGTATGGCGGGTCTAAACACCCACCGGAGAAGTATGGCACATAGCGACCGCCGGGTTTTTTTTTGTTGAAATACCGATAAATTGAAGAAATTTTGTGAAAGAAATTGTTTGACACCTCCGGATTTTCGAGCAATTTCAATTAATTATTCTGCAATTGCGTCCCGCGCACCACCGGTAAGAACATCATTTTCCTCTCACTTATTACGTATATGAACCCCCCTGAAAGCGCCATACTGTAAGAAATGACTTACCAAAATGTGTCATCATCTCCCGGTCTATTAGATTTAGATGTTGGCTAGTGTTGGAGTCGAGTTTTTCAACAGAGCTGCTGTAGGGCTAGGATACCAGGCATTCAGAAATTGGGAGTAGGTTTTCTATTCCTGCACATTACTAGCTACTATTGCTAAGCAATACTTTTACTACGCAACTACAACTAAAAGGTGAAATAAACACGAACGCAAACGATATTATTATTTATTTCAACAATAACAAGCACACAAAGCGATTAGTGTTGGTACTACACACTATTCAGGCATTCTAGAAATTGCGATACATTTACATGCAAACTACAATACGTTTAAATAAAGAATTACAAATGGCGGCTTTAGCATTGTTCTTCCCTCTCGTTTGCACATGTTCAGAAGAGCGAGAGGCGAATAGTTGGGCGACCATTTCTTGCTCCATTTTTAAACGTGCTGCTTATGTAAAGGGTGTTATTAAGACTCGTCAGTTGTATTATTTGTAAGACATATATACCATACAATAGTATAACTGTTTGTTATTAAATGCTCCGTCCCGCCGCGGGACTCTGGCGACAATAGAAAATCAATTATCGTGTCTTATTAGCGGGGATCAAGCGATTAAACGAATATCCCAGCCTGATTAAAATTTTGAGATGATTAACAAGTAATACAACTGGGAGAAATGTCCATAGATTTGTTTAAGTTTGTTAAAAATGTGGTTTTTTATTAATATTTTTCTTGATAAAACAACTTAGCTTACGAATATATTAAAAACAAATATTGTAAATACTTATAGTATAAAAAATAAACGCCATTTGATGGATCACAATTCGAGATATTATTAATTTGTGATAAGTATAAAACTTGAGTGATTTCAATAAAATTCTCATTAAAAAAACTTGTGGAATGTAGAAAGTCCAAACTAAAAAACATAAGTAACAATAATAATTAATTATAACGAAATTCAAGCCAATTCATTTTTGTCGCAAAAGTAGATGTTTAGTTTAGTATAAATAATTGTTCAGACTTAGATTTTGAAATAGACAGTACAACATAAAGAAACACACATAATAAAGCAGACTGACTTGTCTTGTCGAGTTTTTATTTTTAAGGTGCAATGTTTTATCTGCCAAATTCAAAATCCATTCGGATATAAAGCCGACCATACACCATATATTTTCATCGTCAATCGATTTTGTTACATAATACATAACACCACGCTTATATTCCCCAAAGGGTTAGGCAGAGGAGTACCTATAAGTACACCCAGGGCCGTCTTAACCATATTGGGCTCCGGGGTGCAAAAATCAGCCTGCGCCCCAATTTTTTATTTTATTTTTTTATTTAATAGTTACTCTACAATAAAATGAGGTACATTTTCAAACATCAAATTTAATTTTTCCGGCTTTAAAATCGATAATCTTTTTTATGATATCGTCTGTTTTGTAATCAATTTTCAATTCGATAGTTATACTTACTATAGCCAAAATTTTCAATCTATCTTAACTTGAGTTATAGTTAATCGTAAGTAGTTTTTTATTCATTTCAATTTCGAGAAGGTTTACGCATGGTACGTGTAGGTTTAAGGATTGGCTTGCGCCCCCTAAGACCCTGCGCCCGGGTGCCACGCACCCCTTGCACCCCCGGGTAAAGACGGCCCTGGGTACACCCACATTTTGCCAGTTATGTATAAATCCCATGTAACAGGGGGCGAGCCTATTGTCATCAATCGGGCACAAATCCAGACTCCGGGCTACTGAGAAATTCCTGATGGAAAACCCATAGACAATAAAAATGAGGTGTATGGTTTGCTTAAGATATTCTAGTACGCATGCGACTTGATGAAGTTAGACTTGGAAGCGGCCAACGATGGGATGGATCCGGCCTTGTATTTGCCAACGGCAGACAGACCGTTAGCCTGTGACGTCACAATTGGCAAGAGAATACGTTCGTCCAGATTTAGATGTTTGGATTTAGAATCACCGAGCAGACACGTGATTGGTGGTTAAAGATGCGCCGGAGTGCAGCGTCGTTGGTGCATTGTTGAATTGTGAGGATTGGAGAAAAAAAATGTTGATTAGTAAACTACTTCTATTAATTAACCGGTTGTATGCCGTAATTATAGAAAACAATTAAAAACTATTGTGTCTCGCGTAGATCTACGCTCCCGGCATACAAGGGGTTAATATGGTTGCCAGATGCGGCTAGTGTGAAACAATATGTCCATGACAATCAAACAAATCAGATTTGAAAAAAAAAACATCTGATGAATACCTATGGATATTTTTGACACTAGCCGCATATGAAATATTACATTCTAAGCAAATTAGTCACATATAAAGACAGATACAGGACAACACAAATGTACATGTAAACTATAAAGAGTAGGTAGGTTAGGTTAGGTTATATAATTATTTAGTCAGGCAACAGTTATGTGCGTCGTTTTAACGTTATGTATTTTAATAAAACTTTTCTATTCAGCAAACTGTCGTCTATTTATCAACTTACCCCCCTACTGTAAGAAAATACTATGATAATTTAAGGACCTACCGAGGAACATCCTCCATCTCATTCGCTCCTAGTACGAACTCTAACCTTAGCACACTTGCCTTCTCCTACTTTCGATTGAAACCTCGTGAAATCAGATCCTTCATCTCATGAAATCCTGGTACGATCGAGTCAACAATAGTACATTACTTCAGAGGGAAGAAAGTGACAGTTCCATACCGAGATTATGGCATTTGCGCCACGAGCTTGCGAGGGGCGCAAACCATTTGAGGTATGGAACTGTACTTTATCCTGAGGGATGTATAGTGCTTTTTATTACACCTACGAGGAAAATTATGGACATAAATGCATAGAAATGTTTATATTTAGTTAAAAGTACAATTATTAAAAGTTTTTTATTCGCCCGTTTCTGGAGTAGGCTAAGATCATAAGGTCATGCAGCCACTTCTTCCGTGATTCCGCGCGTTTTATATACAAAAATAATTTCGTTTTTAATTTTCTGTATGCACCAAGGAGGTTGGTAACTGGTAAAAAAAAAACTGTATGTGGCCAGTAACAATTTACTTGAAATTTAATTAGTAGACAGTTAAAGTCTCTTGGCAGTATGACTGCTGACAAATTAAAAAAAAAAGAAAAACCGGGTATGTAATGGAATTTCATACATATTTCCCACCCTTGGGTCGGAAGGATTTTCATACAAACTTCCATACCTTGGGATGAAAGGATTTGAAGGGCGGGATAAAGGCGTTTCTTCCCTCTAATTGGTATAATTAGTATGTATTTTCAGAGCAGGTGTGATAAAAAGAAAATTTTTGATTGAAAATGTATTCGATCTCAGTGCTGTAAAGACTACGGGATATTTTTATTTATCCACAAATAACTGCACATTCTTCACCTCATATCCTCCTAGTACAATTAACTCGCGTAGCTCACTTGTTTAGAGCAACGATGATCCTTCACGTGCATAAAACCAATAGGCGCTGTCTCCTTTGAAAAGCATAATCATCCTTCACCTCATAACCTCCTAGTACAATCAAGTCACCTTAGCACGCTTGATGAGCTCCTGTTGACCAGCGAGCACGTTTTCAGGCTTGCCGGCCCACGCGCGGAGCACGGAGGCCTGGAGAGCACGTCCGTAGCTGAAGGTAAGGGCCCATGGCCTCTTCAAGTCAACAGTGTTGATGGCGTTCAGGTTCACTGACGCATCTTCTTCGGACTGGCCACCAGACAGGAATGTAATGCCTGGGAAAGATGTGGTTTGGAGATGTTAAAGACTGGGAAAATAACACCCTATTATGTGATATGTTGGCTTGAAAGAAAAGTTAAGGTTTAGGTGCAGTAGTTGTTACATACCGGGAACGGCAGCGGGTACAGTTCTGAGCAGAGCGGTGACCGTGGCGCGGCCGATGTCCATGGGAGTGTAGGTCTTCTTACAGCTCTGGCCAGCGGTCACCTGAGGAGCAATGGACAACACATATTAGAAAAACATAAAAAATAAATGTGCATGCTGAAATACCAAGGCCTCAGTAGTTCAAAGGAGTTAAGGTAATAAGGGCTAGTCAGCAACTCCACGTTATAGCGCGTATTTTGCGTACAAAAATAAAGCATAAGAAACTAGTACTAACCATGTTGGGCTTGAGGAGGGTGCCCTCAAGGTAGACGTGATGGTCACTGAGCGCCTTGTAGACGGCGGCCAGGACAACTTCGGTCACCTTCTGGGCGCGGTCAAGGTCGTGTTCACCTAGAAAACAAAATTGATCCACGTAAAATTGATGTACTAGATAAATTGGAGCATAGAAGAGCTCAGTTGTCAAGAAATGTATTGTAGATGTTACATACAACTTACGTCCAAGAAAGCAAAGTAATAGAACCACATAATGAACAAGAGTTCACTCACCATCAGGCAGAACCTCGGGCTCAACGATGGGCACGATGCGCTGGCTCTGGCAGATGGAGGCATAGCGAGCCAAGACGTTCGCGTTCTCCATGATCGCCTGGTAGGAAGGAGTGAAGCGGCCGATCTTGAGCACGCAACGCCACTTGGCGAAGTGGCAGCCGTCCTTCTTGTACTGGGCGCAACGCTGAGCAAGGTCATCGAGACCTGGGGAAGAATATAAAATTGTTAAAAAATACATAGTACTATTTACCTGTCATGTCTGAAATCTAATCATATGTTTTTTTTTTCAATTGCAAATAACCTAGAAATCGGCCATTTGGACAATGAAATGAATGCGTATCCTAAATAATTATTTGGATCGAAGAGTTTCGTTTTTACGTAAATTAGACCATAGATTTTTTTCGACCGGCGGCGTGGGCGTTTACATACGTAAACGAGGCAAAAGCGACATGTATAGATCTTAGCAGGTGGCATTCTGTAGTTCCTACCTACCCGCATAGATTAAGACTTGTGTTTATGTATGTAGATTTTTTCGATGATTGAATATAATCTAAAGTGTTTCGCCATGTCATCGATGATTATTATTTACAATTGCAACGTAACTTTAGTCACACCTCCATTATAAATGTTTTTCTAATAATCAACTAGGGTTGCTTCAGCCTAGGCTGATGAAGCAGTAGAAAAATACGTTACTATTCAAAATGAACAACCGGTGATGACGCGACAAAACAAACATGATTACTATCGAGGATATAATTATCATGTTTTTTTATGGTTAGTTATATCTCAGAAGCCTTTTTGGAAAACAGCAATATTAATACTTAGACTTTTGGAAAAAATAGGAATATTAAATATATAGTGTTCCGGTACGAAAACATACTCTTGTTTCTTGACCATCAAATCAATCTGTAGCCTACTCTGTAACTTTTAGATTGAGTATAATGAACTCAACAAGCTTGGCACCAGAACAAAAACAGTTTTATTAAATCACGACATACTAATAAAATCCATTTGAAATACCAAGCGAACAGTATATAGGGTTTTCGCTGTCCCATCGAGTAGAGTTTTGTAAAAATCTTCAGAAATTAGAATCAAATGTTGAGTGTTTTGATGCTCTATCGATTCTTTCCTTTTGTATACACTTGTTACATTTGTACATATTATTATTATGTATTTAGATTGTCTTTAACATATCTCGGGATCCTGGGGTGCCAGATTTTGGAAGGCGTACGAGGGGCCGAAGCCAATTCGCAGAGGCCCGTTAAACGTTTATTACTTCACGTCTAACGGGCCTCTGCGAATTATTATTTTAAGACCGAGCTTTTAAACCATGTAAAATATTTTAAGATAATTAACTCTTAGTAATCCCAAAATATTTTTTTATGCAATTTAATAATTTTCCTATCGACGCAGCTGGCATCATTATTTCAATATCAATCACATACGATACCTACCTACTTTCATTAAGCAATCAGTTGGTTACGAACTTTAGTACTTAAGAGATAAGAGGAGATAACAGCAGTCGAGCCCCTCGACCTGATTGCATAGCACAATCACAATATAGTATAATTTTTACATAAGAAAATATTCTTCTTATTAATAATTCCGATCTTTAATACCGTAGTTTTTAAGAAAAACATGCAGACCTCTTACTGAAATCGATTTTTTTTGTTTTAAACATGACAGAGCGGTCACCACTTCAAAAAAAAATGGTGAAGGTATGTTCAGAATGAAAGGTATATTCGATTTTCGTGAATAATTAAGATCAACACGATGAATATTATTGATTCTTACAATAAGACAAATATTTAGATCCAAGGTTCCTACAAACAGGCGCGACACAAAGGCACCGCCCGTTGCGCGACTTGCGGTGCCTTTGTGTCGCGCGCGATTTTATCGCGTGTCGCGCATGTTTGAAGAAGCCTTGTTTCTGTGTTTATGAACGCAATCTGGTAGTTGTTTGACTCGTTTTCTTTTAAGATAGGGGCCGGTCCAAAAGGTCAGCGCTGTCGATAAAAATGTTTATTCACGATTATAGTGAGGCGGGTTTGTATCGAATATTTTCTCAAGTGTTATTTTAAGAAGGCGCTCTAAACAGTTTTCTACCTAACAGGACAACAGGAAATGCGATCATCTCCGTATAACGCGAATCTTGAAACATAACTGTGGCATTGATATTAACTTCTATCGAAAAAAGCTAGAATTCTGGCTATCGTTAAATCTAGTTCCCGTTTGGGAGATTAGAACAAACTTAGCTAAAATATGAGAAAAACTTAACGACTAATGTTATTCTACCGCAAGACGAATTGAGGACTAGGGTCTCATAATACAGGAAGAAGCGCTTGTTTGAACATTGCAATCTACTTGCAGTATTTATATATTCTACAAAGCATACAACGGAAAACCATCAAAGAGTTTATAAGTGGTGTTATCCGCTCAAATCCCTATTTTTGAAGATAATAATGTCATAACAATCATACAGTCGATACTTACGTTGATAATAATTAATTATCTTACTGTCTGAGCTAACCAAAAAAATAATACAAGTTTACATAAATACAATACATAAAGTAATCAAAGACATAAAGTCACGTTTCCATCCCATGGGGATAGGCAGAGACTACAGAACGCTTCCTCTGCTACGATCCTATCTCCTTTTGCTTTACAACAATACTACTATTTAAATACAATTATTATTATGTGCATTGAAAACAAAATGTCGAAGGACTGAAGGAACCAGTCATTGGCTTAAAAGAGGCTTGCGCTTTTAAATTGTGTGGAAGACGTAAGACCGGTTTGGACATTCATGATAATTATATGGTCAGTTTCTGGTTATAAATGGAGCAACTGTTGTCTGAGCTGCGCAATTTAAAAGAAACCAGCAACCTAAATGCGCAACGCACTATCAATCACAATCCAAATAATATCAAAGGATATCGCTGATCCGTGTTTGACAAATTTGTCTCCTGAACAACTAACGCATTGAATGTTGTTGTACTGCCAAAATTAAAACCCATTCCTACACTGTTAGTCTGTTACGCAATTACGTTTGTTAACCCTTCTTGAACGCACTAGGGCAGGGATGGCGAACCTCTATACACCTACGTGTCATTTTTTCCAAATAAATATTTCATGCGGCCATGACGTGCCAAAAAACCATTATGGCTTGGTGATTATTGGAAAAAAGCTGTATACTTTCGTATTATTATTATAATTTTGAATCTCTCTTGACATTTCCTGGGACCCTGGGGTCCCGGATCTTTGGAAGGCGTACGAGGAGCCGCAACAACAACTCGCAGAGGCCCGTTAGACGTTTTTAATTAAATGAGACACCAACCGACTCTGTTCGTGTCCTTTTCGCACTATGCAAGTTCACCCAAGGACAACCCCCGGGCGGTGAAGGACTCGGGCGGGGAAGGTTAACAGTTTTATATTTATTTAAGTGAAATGACAAATTAGTGCGACTTTTGCTGCTGCAAACTAGATGACTTAGGTATCTTAATTTCTGAAATGATGCCGTGCCCAAATTATTTAGTTACGTGCCACCAGTGGCACGCGTGCCGTTGGTTCGCCACCCCTGCACTAGGGTATGTGCTCTTTGCATATCGTCGCCTTAGAGTGAAAACTTCGGGAATGTAAGTTGCGTTTTATGCATTTCGGACAATCTTATAGTATCGAACAGTGCTGGATATAAAAGCGGGTTAAATTACCATATTGGTTAATACGAATACAGAACCTCCTTTTTTGAAGTCGGTAAAAAAAAACAGAAGACGCCGTACAAAAATTTTACAACACGCAGTTCTTTCTTCCTCCTAAAAATTTACTTCTTTTACACTTACGAGGTTTTCACTCTAAGGTGTCGATATGGGGACATTCGAAGTAGCGGACGAGGCAGTCACAATTTAAAAGCTTCGTTTTCACTAAGCGACTAATGTTCCACGATTGTCGCAAATACAGTCAAGTCTCATTAGGTTCTCATTCATTTATGCGTGGCAATATCGATCGAGGACTGGTCAAAGTTCACAAACGTCGGCCGATATTTTCGGCGACACGATTTGCGAGACATTGGATGCTAAGTCAAAACGCTTTAAACTGAAACTGGTAACCGTAAGGGTGAGGACTCCTATAAACGGCGTTTGCCACATACAGATAGAACTTCTTGACGCGCGTCATGGTTCTTGATTTGGGAATGTAAGCCAAACTGAAGTGAATCCTGCGCGGGATGTAGGACCAAATTCGCTCGCGCCAATTGTGTCAACTAACTTCTATGAAGGCGATCCAACT
Source organism: Luperina nickerlii (assembly GCA_963855955.1). Lineage (NCBI taxonomy): Eukaryota > Metazoa > Arthropoda > Insecta > Lepidoptera > Noctuidae > Luperina > Luperina nickerlii. The sequence goes on along the minus strand of OY979682.1, from coordinate 7,616,076 downwards.
GGCACGAATAGTCAAGATATTCCCTATCCATTTTTCCTTCAATCGTATCATGAGTTCCGCGCAGGGTTTTCTTTCTATGCAGCTTAGAAAATACTTTGTATGTTTACGCTAACGCCAGATAGCGTTAAATAGGAAGCTCACCCTAAAACTAATAAGTTCATGTAAGACTCACCCTGTGTAGTGCACTCATCTTCGGATCCGAACAGGGGCACAACACCTTTATCGACCTTGATGCCGGGGATGATGCCACGCTTCTCCAGCAGACCGACCAGGGGTGTGCCATCGTCAGCCTTCTGGTACAGAGTCTCGTGGAACAAAATCACGCCGGAGATGTTCTCGGAGAGGGCCTGGAAGAGGTATAAAATTGAATAGGTACAGATATTTTGGCGATGAATTGCTTATAATTTTTTGCAGAAGTCCAATTTATCTCCTAAACTTAAAAGATAATGGACCTTCTAAAAGATCCAGACTATGTTATATTTGGTGCTTCCATGGCCCCTAAGCTGTAGGTACCTATATAAATTCTTGACCGAATTAAAGTCAAAAATTTACCGTGAACAACGGGAACGCAGTGTGAGTCTGTCGGTTACGTTTAAAGGCTCCTACAAACAGGCGCAACACGCGATATAATCGCGCGCGACACAAAGGCACCGCTCGTTGCGCGACTTGCGGTGCCTTTGTGTCGCGTGCGATTTTATCGCGTGTCGCGCCTTTTTGAAGGAGCCTTTAATCAGTCAACAGTTCAGTTATCAGCAATTTTCCACTCCTTCGAGGTTCTACGATAATAATAATGAGTACTTTTTATGGAATTATGTCTATTTCGTGTGAAATTGTTGACGTTAAAAGTTTATTTATGAATCGTAATCAATTTCTATTAAACTTTCAAGCACCTACTTACTCCTGATTCCCGATATCAAAATTGAGTAACACACTTTCAATCACAATCTGAATAATTTTGACGGATTAGCAATATCCATAGCTTCATATGTTTCAAAAATTTGTCTGCTCAACAACGTAAATAACGCAATGAATGTTATTGAACTGTCAAAATGAAAGCCATTGCTATTGATTTACGTTTTTATTGTGTTGCGCAATTACCCCGCAGGTATATATTTTCAATCCTAGGGATTCAGTACACTATGTAGAAATGTTAAGGATCCTGTAATATCAAAGGCTATTTGAGCAGTCTCATGATCAAACTTGAAAAGAATTGAGAACTTGAAAAAAAAAAAAAGAAACATCAAACAAATATAAGATAAATTTAAAGAACTTGGGGACCCTTCTATTTAATATCATGAACAGCTTTCAACGTTGATCGGAAATTCAAGATAGAAAGTAATTTATTTCTCTCATATCGTACCATATTTGGCGCGACCAGTTTAAATGAACGCAGATAAATTCATAATTATGACGGTTGGAGGCGCCATGACGCTAAAATACTATTCCATCAATGCCCAAAGCATGTGCTATTTATTTTCATTATCTCTGAATGAACATCGCATACAAGTTGCCAAAGGGAAACTATTTTGACGCTCGGTTTGGACAAAATGCTCGTGTTTTGGCACAAATCGAAAGTAATTGGAAGCAAAATGGTTCTTATTACAAAGGACTAAAGAACATCCTCATGAGAGAAACAAATGCCAAGAAACGAGAAGAATCATGTGAATATGCGAGACATTTTAAGTTGTTTACCACTTTCGTTTCACGAGTTAATTTATTTTTTACTTTAGGTTCACGTGATTAATACCAGACAAAACATTGTATGGAATAAAAATAACTAAGTGCATACTTTTTCAAGGTCAAAATAAAATAAGGTCACTTTCATAATAACGTTTCGCCTTTTTCAAATGTGGTCTACGTGACTCTGACTTTTACCAGGTAGGGTTACATTTAGGTAGTTGAGTTATCGCAATAGGGTAGTTGACTAAGAAAATATATTTAGTCCATCAGTTAGATTACTAAAAAATATTGTATACGTATTTTTTCTTTTGTCTGGCAAACAAAAAATTACGAAGATACAGCGCTTGGAAATTTCGTATGACGTCACACCGTGCTACAAATTTTAGCACGTTATTACGTCAAAGCCCCCCACTCCTGAACTTTGATGTGATATATCTTTGTAATTTTTTATCTAATTGATAAAACAAAAAATACGTGTTCAATATTTTTTAATAATCTTACTGAGGGACTAAATCGAATCGATTTATTTTTACCCAGGCAACATCCCTATTATAGCGTCAACAATCAAGAGGGAAATTTTACATAAAATCAAGGAAGACAAATGCCGTAATGTATGTAACAATACACATAAGTGTACCTACCTCTCCATGCTTACTATATTATTAGAGCCAAGAATCTATAATAATATTATAAATGCTAAAGTGTGTCTGTCTGTCTGTTATCTCTTCACGCTTAAACCGCCTGAACCGATTTAGATGAAATTTGGTATAGAGATAGTTTGAGTCTCGGGAAAGGACATAGGATAGTTTTTATCCCGATATTCCCACGGGATCGAAACTTATGCAGGTGAAACCGCGAGGCGCTGCTAGTTTGAGATAATTTTCAAGTTATGGTTCATATTTAATTGCAACCAAAAACTTATTAGGACGTTTTTATTACAAATGGTCACTCAAAAATCAACTTAAAATACATTTTACCTAAGGATAACTGATTATGTGGCGATGGAATGTATCTGAGATTATGAACACTACTTTATAAGGAAGGATATTTAGTGGCGCAATACATAATGGCGAAATGAGAGACGTCAGGTGCAATTTGTGATAATGTCGCTGCAAAGTGTCAGCTATGTGAGCGATGTGAGACATATTGCACTTCCCGACACGTTATTATTTCCTTAGCTAGTAAAAATCTCGTGACACGATGAGACGACCAAGCGACGCAGGAATTTCACCTCAAAAAATGCGTCTGTGAGACGTCGAGTGTCATAATGACGCCTAAATATAGAAAGTGTCAGATATCACACACACATCAGTGTACCTAATTACCATTATTAGACCAACGTGGTCTGTAATCCATATATTTTCTTTAAAATAATTTAATGGAGCAGTGGTGGCCCAGTGTACTGTAAGGTCGTGGGATCAAACCAAGACAGGCGCTTTATTTTGTGTAAAATTATTCATCGTCACTGCTCTCAAAACGGTGAAGGAAAACATCATGAGGTAACCGGCATGTCCTAGAACAAAATATTCGAAGACATGCAGTGACATCTACCAACCCGCACTGGGCCCATGTGGTAGATTATAGCCCCCCCCCCCCCTCTCTCAAAGAGAGCATGCGTCTCAGCAGTGGGAACATTACAGGCTGATTATTTATGCAAATAATTAATTGTGGAAGCAGAATCTACAAACTGAGATGAAATTATGTATTATAGATAACGTAGTAATTGTCTATTGCAAGGGGAAAATAACACAATAAACTATTTGTTATTTCAACACCTGTAAACGTGACTTCAACCACGCAAGTTAGGTACACGTCATAACATACTGTTCGCACGGCTACACATCAAGCTATAAGTAATACTTATATTATTATAAGCTTACTTCTGATTGTACGAAAAACCTATACTTATGTAGCTGCATCAAGGCTCCTACATACAGGCGCGGCACGCGATAAAATCGCGCGCGACACAAAGGCACCGCAAGTCGCGCAACGAGCGGTGTCGCGCGCGATTATATCGCGTGTCGCGCTTGTTTTTAGGAGCCTTCATTTATTATCATTGTATCCGACCGCGGAGCCTGTAGCTGCACCGCGGAGCCCTTGCCCCTTAGCCCTAGCGCTCTGCTACCGCCACCTAGATAGTGGCGCCCCTGTTGAGAGCTCAGCGAACTACAAGCTAAACATGTCGTGCAGTGATTGAGCAATATGTGCTTTGCACTGATTGGTTAATAAACTCGCATGTATTAAAGTGCCCGCCATTATATTTTGTTATCTTAAGAATTTGTAAGTACATAGTTGTTATTTTTAGAAACAGAGCATTACCGTTCAGCGTCTTGAACCTGTTGTTTCCTTTATACCCTGCTTATACCAAACTTACAATGCGAGAGGTCAGCTAAAGTTGGGAATGTAAAGCTGGACGTGTCGCCGTGTGTCACACACACACAGTCGATTTTATTCCAAAGCGAAAATTCAAATGAGTCGACTAAAATAACAACCGGTTATTCTGGGGGCACGACTGCCGCGCCTCGAAATTTTCATAAATTAACTACGTAACAGAATTTGATTGACATTTGGTACAGACTCGATTTCCTTGACGACTAACTACTTACTTTTTTTTATTTTTACGAACATTATCTGGACCAGTCAAACGCTGACCTTTGACTATTAGCAGATATACTACTGTATATCTGCTAATAGGCTAGTAGTACGTTATGCTGTCCTGGTACTCCAGGACAGCATAACGTACTACTAACTGTTAGCCATTAGACTCTTAAAATCAAAGGAATATGACTTGATAACTCACCGCGTCAGAGCTGAAGAGCAGCTGGCGGTACTTGCGGCGGTTCTCCTCTGTGTTCTCCACACCAATGTCCTGGAGACGCTTGCCCATGGTGCCTGTAGGACATACCCTCATTATAATAACCATTTATGTAGCTTCAGGATGTTAGTAGGTAAGTACATAGGAATGTTTCAAGACACGAGACAATATACTGTATCTGCCATCTGGCGAAATGGATACTTTAAAAAACCTCATCATAATAAAAAAAATAACCACTATCTAACTTAAAAGTCCCAGGTCAAGGCAGGGACAAGCGAAAGAAGCTTGTTACTTTCCCTCTTTCCACTTGTCCCTGCGTTCTGCAAAAGGGCAGTATGAGGACAATTGCTGACAAAAAAAAATGTTTAAGATTGGATAAAATCAAAAGGGCTATACTTGAATACCCAATCTTAGATAATACATGTATGGTCACTTAATCAACTACCCATCTTTATGTAGTAGGTATAAGTTATTTTTTGTTTGACCGTTTGAAATTTGAACTTTATCATTTAATGCATTGAGTTTTGTGTTCGTTAAACGTTTTGAACTTACCAGTGGACTCATCAGCGGCAAGGATACCCTTGCCGGGAGCTACGATCGCTTGGGCGATCTTCCTGAGCTCCTCCTGCAACTCGGGAGTGGGGTACTGGAAGTAGGTACTCATAGTGGCTGAAACAAAAGAATGACGTTAGGATGACTGTTATGTGTGATGTGAGGACCATCACCCTAATTGCGTAACACTTTCAATCACAATCCGAATAACTTTGAAGGATATTGTTAATCCATTGCTTCATATGGTCGAAAATTTGTCTGGTCAACAACTTAAATAACGCAATGAATGTCGTTGAACTGTCAAAACGAACGCCATTGCTACTGTTAGTGTTACGCAAGTGCCTCGCTGGTGCCTACTACTGGTGAAATCATCCAATACACTGGTGGTAATACACTGGTGGTCATAGACCCTCTTTCCAACCTTTTTCCTGTCTACTGCATTTTGAGGTCAGCTTTAGACAGGACACATTTTATAAAACTAGAGGCATTCATGATAAAATACCATTCAAAATACGAATTAAGGAAAAACATATTCAATTTTGGAATTTTCCTGAGATTTTTTACCATTTCGGTTATGATCCCCTACCCTATGCTTAATCTTCAGGTAAGGCAGTATGAAGTTGATTAAAAAGTAAAAACAGGCTAATATCTGTTAAATAATTTAAAAATATTTATTTATTTACGACTCCTAATAAGAAAGTTGTAAATTCAAACTGATAAAACTATCTACAGTACCTTTTTTTGTATTTTATACAAAGAATAAAAATAGTTATCAAAAGAAGCAAATCATAATTGTTTTAACAGCTCCTAATAAATACCGGACTGTTTGTATTTCGTGCGACAGAGATAACGCTCTACGAAGCCGAAATTCGCCGATTGTGTCTTTCCAAAGGTCGATGTGCAATATTTAGCGCCGGGTACTGTAATAGTTTCTGTCTTACCTTCTAATTGATAAATTATATTTGCTTAAAACCTGATGATAAGATTAAAAGCCAAATATTATTTTCTACCAACTGAGGCAAGCAAGCTAACACGGACAGCTGTGAGAAGTGGCACAGAACTAACAGATGTTCAAATCTTTCATTAATATTACTCTTACTAAGTTTGTGACAACATGTCCTTTATGTGCAGTGTGCATATTATGTCTGGGTATTATTGAAAATCTTCCAGAAAACAGCCCTCAATCTTTACTTTCTAAGTAAGAATGGTTGCAGGGTGTGGATGTGGAGCTGTCACAAACTATGCTCCACCTCCTATCCTGCCCTCTGTGCCCCAAAACATGCAGCCAATGTGCACCGATAATGCTGTGAGTGAAGTTTTGGGCCAAAAACATTTGAATAACTGTTGTGCCAGAGACATGAAGAAGAATCTAAGTCTTAAATGTAGGAATGGAAACTTTCAACATAATAATGTTTATTCCGATTGTTTCTTTCCATAGTCTGATAAAGCAAACAAAAGTGAAATATGCTCACTGTTGACTCGGCTTGGAAAACCTAAATTATTCAAAGATGAAGAAACATCAAGTTTCTTCATCTTTGAATAATTTAGTTTTCTCACTTGATGTTAAGAAGAAAATAAATTCTTGTGTTGATATTTAATTACAAATACTGACTTGTAATTTTATTTATTTGACTACATTTAACGTTGAAGTTCCTATTTATGGCTATGATAAATTTATGGACAAATCATTGGTCTTACTGATGACATTCTTAACCTTGACTATTAAGGATCTAGCAAATAAACACCAAGCATTAACACTAACAGTAGATAAGACTTAGCTCTAATTAATATACTGATATGAAGATTCTATTGTTTTTCCATTTAGTAATTACAATTTTAAGATTACAGAGAGCAATATTAATTTTATAGTATGAATTAATAGCTGCCTTCAACATGGTAATTAAATCCAAGGTCTGTGCTGCGGTTAGGTTGAGATTGGTCACTATGGCCGAAATATGGTCTGGAGGTCTTTTTTTAATGACATCTAGAGGAACCAGTAAGTAGTCAGTTCTAGTTAATATAAGAAACTGCTTAGCTAAACAAGACCATTGAATTTGATTGAATTGAATGTATTTATATCTATTTTGTTATTCAGAAAGAACTGAAAGTAATTTTATAAATCACTACTGAAATATAAAATCACAACATTTAATACAGGCTGCACAATTATTTAGTCAAGTTTATTTCTAGGTACCTATACTGACTCAATTGTATCAATTTCAAAAACTGGTTAAACATGGTACTTATGTGGAACATTCTACTTAATATTTGCATTTCCAGGATTTCAGATAAGTAAGGTCCATATCTATGATTATAGTAGTAAGGAAGTTGTCGTTAAATTATGATTGTGGTTAGGTATTGCCTTTGATAACGACATGAGGCAGATTCCTAGAATTATAGCCACACTAGTAGCATCATTTTCAAGTCAGGAAAGGAAACTGAGTGTGCTTCTTACTTCTGTTCTCCTGGTCTTATGCACTCAGGTCGCTAGGTAATAGTAATAACGGTAGCCTACCCTTCGTTCCGAATCCTGGCCACCATCCTGATTCCGGAGGTCCCTTTTTTTTCCCCTTCTTTTTTTTACCTTTGGCACCCATTGTGTTGTATTTATAAAATTTTGATTATAAAAATTTACTTAGAAATAAATTAAACTTAAAAATAATATTTACTCGACATTATAAAATGATGTTCTATCAAAAACTCACCCTGACAAAAGTGACCATTTCTGTCCGCGTTATTCATTTGTTTTTAAATTAAATTACGAAGCCTATCACAATATTGACAGGACTGAGGGCAGTAATTTTGACTGTCAAACGTCAAATAGTCAATCAAAATATTTTTTTTAATACTTTTGTTCCTTGTGGAACAGGCTAGGGTCAGGGACCATGCTGCCTAGTCATCAGTCAATCAAAATCAATAATTTGACATTTTCCATTTTGTGACAAAATCAAAACAAATCTGCTAGTGATGTGTAATAGATAATTTCAAATATCGTTCATTATTACGAGGCCTCACAACAATTTTGTTAAAATAAAATAATCTTTTCTGATTAGATATTAATCTTATTATTTCATACTACTTACTCCTTTTACCGATATTTTAATTGTTACTATTCCAGACATGCTTTTGTGGGATGTAACTTTTTATTAAAGATGTAGGGTACTTACTTACTAAAATAAATTACGTGATTAATTACAAATCAAGTAGACGAAGAATTAAAGATTGTTTTATTCTTCACATATAAGTAACTCCCTAATATATCTACAATTCATTTGACTTTGCACACTATTAGCTTCCCCAAAGGTGACCTTGAAAGGTCATTGAAAACAATATCCCTACTCAACTTATCTCAACAATATTACACTTACTAGGAAAGTATGCAGTGACTCTGTGGGAATGAATAATTTGAAGGTACACCTACCTACTGATCACCAACAATCCAATAAACTTTCTGAAATCATAAGCAAATAATGCTTAAAATTTTAAAAAATAATTATTTTAAGACCAAGAAGGTTAAATATTATGTTAAATACCACATTTCCACGTTAGGTACAGGTTTACTCATGGTCAATTGGCGGTATTGATTATTTTTTTCCTTAAATAAAAGGGAAATACTTACATGAAAAATTTGCAATACCTACCATACAAATATTACACCATAGTCTCGTTAAGATTTAATCATGTTTTTTATTAATAATAATTCAGTAATTGAGTGTCCTTGAGACATGATAATTAAATAAAATTACATAAATTTAAGTAATACGTAATTTCATAGATTTTTTGTTATAACCTTAAACATACTAACCAAGCCGTAAATTATATAACTTTCTAACATTCTTGAGCATTTTAAACGGACTGACGCATAAATAATAATTTGTGAATAATTTAATAAACTTACTTTTTATTAATATCTTATCCGGTGAAACACAGACACTCCCGAACTGCTACGTTGGTAGTACTGTCAATAATAAGTCGTCGAGAGGACACCAACAAAAGGTCATTTGAAGGACTAGTGATAGCGCGGTGCGCGAAACTGTTTTACCTACCGATCGCAACGCTATCTCGCGTTAGATATCTAAACTTTCAGTCTCTTATTTTAGTTGCGCTGCGTGGAAACGGTCATCGTCATGGCACGTAAGTAGTTTTACATTACTACGCCAGATTGCGCTATTTACAGATGCGTAATTATTATTTCACAGCAAAGATACGCACAATGGAAAAAAAATGCGAAGTTTAATAAATGTATTATAAAACATCGATCATTACCAATAAAGTGTAGACCATCACTAGTATATTTCATTTGTCATGACTTTTTATTACTTATAGTAATGTGGCGAACCAAACTAAATGTCTATGGTTCCCACTGAGGACAACACTACTTGATGCTAGAGAGCGATGTCTATGGCAGACGAAAGGAACGACCAGAGAAGAGATTTTGAATCTCAACTAATCTCAAGGTAGACCTGTGAGGTAGACCAATAATATACTTATTGTATTACGAGATTGGTGCCATAAGGTTCAAATTTGATTGGGAAAATTTGACAGTTTCGGGTAGCTCGATGTGCTGGCGTCTGTACAATGCGTGCCACGAAAGATGAGACTTGACACACCACGTGGTTTGACTTGCGCAGAACACGATTATAGGTACCTATCTTTAGCGGTATGCGGTCTGAGTGCGGGACGGGACCGGACGTCATAGGGGTGGCGGAAAGAGCGGGGGAGGCGGGGTCAAGTCTCAATCTTTCGTGGCGCGCATTGTACAAATTTACAACAACTGTAAATAGCTAGGGATGCCGCGATACGCCTTTTTGCCGATACGATACCGATACCGATACTCTTATAAAAATATCGGCGATACTGATACCGATACCGATACGCTTACTTAATTCAAAAAGGAAGGTAGATTAAATCAAACACAATTAATCAATAGTTTTAGTAATCAAAATTAACATTTATAAGATTTTTATGGAATTATCAATTGTCGAAATTTCAAAGTGATTCCATATTCCACTTTTGTGTTTTGAAGTTGATATGACTACTATTAATTTAATTTGACTCAAACGACTAGTTATACGACGAAATTTGGGGCAGTGCTGCTAAAACAAAATTATCAGAACTTCAAACTACCCAAAATAAAATCATAAAAATTATATTCAACTACCCATATCTAACATCTACCAGTAAAATTTATCAAGACACAAAAATAATGAACATAAAACAACTTTATATTTACAACACATGCATCTTCATCAGAAATATTCTTAACAAAAGCGTTCACTCAAACATAACACTCACTCAATATAAACAAGTTAGTCAACGCAGTACACGGCGAGCAAGCTTGTTAGTTTTACCAAAAACAAGAACTAACTATGGCAAAAAAATGCTAACTTTCGAAGGAGCACAGCTTTATAACAAATTACCGTCTTGTATAAAAAATGCAATGCATTCAAAACTAAACTTAGCCAGCATATAATTGCGGATCGATCACTTCTGGAGAAATGAATGCATTGGATGGGTAACTATTATTGTAATACTGATGGCGAACATAATTGTAATCTATATTTTTAGTATTGTTCTCAAGTAAGTGACTTATGTCTTTTTTGGGAATAAAGTTTCTTTAAACCGAAACCGAAACAATTACGATATGTAATTGGGTCATTTTCAAAAAAAGTGTACACTGTTAGAAAAATGCCGAAAAAAATTTTTTTTATTGTTAATAGATTTTTTAATTAAATTTACAATTACTATTCTTTTCACAATATGAAAAGTATAATAAAATCACTTAATCAGGATTATATCCTCAAATACAACAATTTTTTGCCCCTGGGAAACAAAATTTGTTCCGTTCCGAAACTAATAGTTGTCGGTTATAGAAATTAAATAAAACTCGTTTGGATTTAATCAAATAATATAATTGGTTAACGATGTTATGTACTTTAATACAAAACAGATGAAACATAAAATCAACAATAGCAAACATACATAATCAACATTTTAATTTCCATTCTGTTACTCTTTGGACCAAATTAGTTCAAAACTTTTTGGTATGTTTCTCAATTAACATATAACTTAGGAACTCTTTTTTTAATTACATTAATCAAATGATAACACTCTTAATTATCAAAATCTAATAACAATTAAATAATGTTTCGCTCTAAAAATTATATTTAAAACAAAATAAAAAATAGGACAGTCACGGAATAGATTGTTCCTGTAACGGAATAGAATTCTTAAGACTATTGCACATTATCAAGTAAATGAGATCATATTATTATAAATATTCTAACATTAAAATTGAACACGACTCAAATTTTACACCTTATTCAACATGATATAATCGCACTCCAATTCTAAGAATAGGAAATAATAATATTAAAATCTTTACGATTCGCATCGCATGCGTTAATGAGCAAAAAAAAAAATTAAAATAATAATATTATTTTATATATTTTTTGTTGTTTTTTTTACCGAAATAAAACAATATTATTAGTTCTTTTTCTTGGAATAGGAGTAGGCACATGGGCAAGATACAAGCGAAAATCTTAACCCTTTTCTGGCAGTCGGATAAAAAGTTGTAAATAAAAAAAAAGTAATTTTAAAATCAGACACCAGACTGCTTTAGAAGTGAACTATAAAGATGTAAACAAGAAAACAACCATGCTGTGCGGTCTGCTTTTTTTTCTGTTCTCTCCATTTCTTCCTCTGATCTAACTTTTCTTTTTCTAATAATTCCGTTATTTTCTTATTCTTTAATGTTATTCTATTCAAATCCTTTTTCTTATACTCTTCATACCTTTCGGGGTCTTTTTTTATTTTTTTCCGATATCTTTTCAATTTTTCGGCTGGCGTAAGTGGCATCTTTAAAAATACGACGTGAACAATATCCTGTGCTGAAAAATGAACCTACATCCTAGAACAAAATAGCAGGTACATTATAACCGTTGCTGGTATTGAGGAATGCAGTACCCACCTATTAAAAATTCAAATAATATTACGAAAATGCATACATTTTACTTCCATGGGTAATTTTGAGCACATTCATTTTGACAATATTTAATATTATCAAAATAAACACATACACTTATTGTACACAACTAGATATTTAGCAAAAACTCAAAATATAAAAACATAAGTGTTTGTGTTTTTTTTAACAAAGTAGTGACCCATTTAGGACGTTACGAATTATATTTGAAAGTCGTGACTTTGATATTATAAATAAATAGATCACCAGTACTACAAATATAATATATCATCTTCCTAAGAATTCCATTCCGAAACATTTCAATTCCATTTCTACGTTACCTACGTTTTGGTTACGGAACGGAAGTATCGGAAAGCTGACTTTAAACACTTTTGTTTTAATTATTTTAAACTAACACATTAGAACAGCAAGCTTGGTATCAATTTATGTTCACTGAAAGCTAATAAAGATATCAAAATAATTTGCAAGAAATAAACTTGTAAACTTACTTTGAAATTGGTTGCGGCTTTGGAAAATCAAAATCGGACCACTACTGAGGTGTACTTGTTCGTTCGCCGGCCGCCGTCAAAATGGCCAAATTACTTGTTAAAACCCGTTGACAGTGTTAAAAATATTGCCGATCGAAAAAAATACGTATCATATGGTAGTTTTGATTGCACATCTCCGCAAAAATTGCGGTTTCGGAAGGGAATTTTCCATTTTAACCAGTTTATGTCCTCACAAAGATTAAATTATTTAAATATTTTGTGCCATATTAGACTATTGCTGTAATCGTATAACAAATCGTGCATAACTATACTTTTCAAAATATCAACCACATTATTATATTTAGGTCAGCAACATAAATTAAGGTTACCTACGTTATTTGAATGAAAATGGTAGTGGGACAGTGCTAAAATAGATACCTTCTACCTTAATTTTTAAAAATTATGGTAATATGACTGTGTTTACAAGCAGCAACATATACAATCTTATTATTAAACTGAACACAGATTCATATTTTTACTTTTGTTTTTCTTAAACATTGATATTATTCTTTAAAAAAAATACTAAAGTTGTGGGACACACCCGAAACACCAATGTACAGTTTTTGTGAAAATGACCCAATTCTTAATCTTATTTGCATGGAAAAATACTACGCGCAACAACATTCAACCTAACGAAATGGGATAGATGTGCGAGTGCGAGGCCAAAGCGGGCGGGCGAAACAAAACACTGAATAAAGCGCGGGGTTTCCCCGAGCAAACTTAGTTCGTGCCTCGTTTGCAACGAAATAGACGGGACAACACGCGCGTTTACATTACATTTTTAAAGCGCGAAATTTGAAAAGTATCGTTGAATCGGCCATAAAAATATCGCCGATACCGATATATCGGCAAACCTGAAGTATCGCCGATATATCGGTATCGGTATCGGTATCGGATGCATCCCTAGTAAATACATATTTGTTACAGTCGCGAATCATATTCTAATCAACGTACACCCAAACACCGAGCTGCAAATTTCAAAAATCATAAGAAAATTTGATTTTCGCGGGATACCTAAGCGTTTCTCCCTTAACTGCGAAGCAGTCGTCTCGCAGAAGGTGGCTGCGGAAAAGAAGAGGGAGATCTCGTCCTCTGATCCAGCCCCCTAAATGGGCGACGTCCGTCGCCCCCCACACATCAGGACCCGGAGGTGGCGGAGCGTAGTGTTCCACGCGCGCCCCTCTTAGACGTCGCGGTGGGAGTCAAATACCTCACTCCTCCCTGACCCGAGAAGGCTGAAGGATCGTAGGTTCTCGCGATCCCCAGCATAAGTGTGAGATGGAACACCGGGGTGGTTTTTAGCGAGTAAGAGTCTGACAGACCCCGCAGGGCGTAGGACATCCATGAGGGCTTTCCACATCGAACTAAAAAAAAAGGGATGTGCAGGTCAGATAGGTAGTCGCTACTGGGTAGCACAATACCCCTTCGTAAGACTGGTGGTCAGACTTTTCAAGCTTCTGATTACCACTGTCAAAGATCTGACAATGAATGACAGCCGGGACCAAGAGGCACGAAGGGATCTCGATATGTACAGATGCCAGCATATCAGGCAAGTACAATCTGTCAAATTTCTTTAATACATTTTCAACTTTATCGCTAAACCATAAGGTTCAAAGTTGATTGGGAAAATTGACAGTTTCGGGTAGCTTGATGCGCTTGTAGTAATTTGACAGATTGTAATAACTTGATGTGCTGGCGTCTGTACTTAGAAAATAAAGTTAAAAACACCGTTACGATTTGACGCAAACAATCAAAACAGCTTTTTGATAGGTAGGTACCTAAGTAGTTGTAATGGTACATAAAAATTAGGTACCTATATATAACTACTCGCTTGGGGTCAAAAGGTTATCAGTTTAATTACCTATTTATAACTTGAGTGTGTATAGTTGAGCATGAGATGATAATTATACAGCATGATACTAAATAATAAGTGGCTGCAAAACTGTGTGAGAGCGAGACAGAGTGCGGTGCTGGGCGGAAGGCAGCGTCAATAGTTTAGGTATTTGCTTTTTACGGTGAAAATAAAGGTAATTCAAAAAAATTTAAAACATAGGACCTGTTTTATAGTTAGTTCAGTTAGTATGCAAAGTTTCATGATGTAATTTAAAGTATTGTTTGAATACCAGCGGTTTATTGTTCGGTTTGGAGGTAACTTTGGATTTTTTTTAGGTATATCAAGAAAATTTTATAGAATCGTGTTTTCGTCTAACATAGTACAGACGCCAACACATCAAGCTACTACAATCTTTGATAGATTTTCAACTTGATCGCTAAAGCATAGGTTCAAAGTTGTTTGGGATAACTGACAGTTTCGGGTAGGTTGATGTGCTGACGTCTGTACATAGGTAAAATTAATCCTCAACTTTAAAGCAACAGAGTGCATCTCTGTTATTTTACTCCGTAGTCCGATGGGGGAGGGCAATCCGATACGACCGCGGATAGATCAGGCGCAGGACCATCAGTTTTACGTGCTTTCCGAGGCACGGGGATATTAAACCGCCAACTTCCAGACTCCGGGATGCTACCGAGAAATTTCTGATGGAAAAACCCAATAACACTTTGCCCAACCTGGGACTCAAACCCAGGAACTCAGCAGTAGCACTTGCGACCACTGGACCAGCGGGTCAAAAATGAATCTGTATAATAAAACAACCGCCTGTATCACGATTCACGTGATAACAGCGGTTTATCTAAATCATCACAGAAACGAGCAAGTATTTTATGTTCAGTTGGAGTAAAGTGCTCTTACAGGAGAAGGTAAGTTTATATTATTTCCTATAAACTGCCGGTCGATTCTGTAAAAATCTCACAGTGAAAACGTAGGTGATATGAGTTTGTTTTTGCTAGGAACTGACACTATTGACAGCTCACTTCACGCTCACTTCACCTAAGTTTTCACGGTGAGATGGTTACAGAATCGCACACCAGTGCTGCTATTCTGTAAAAATCTCACCGTGAAAACTTAGGTGAAGTGAGCGTGGAGTGAGCTGTCAATAGTGTCAATTCCTAGCAAAAACAAACTCACTTCACCTAAGTTTTCACGGTGAGATTTTTACAGAATAGCATTACAGGTACTGTAGGTAGGTACCTGACTTTCATCATCATCTTCATTGGCAGCCCAGCTGTTCCAACCAATCTTTTGTGCTATGCTTCCCTGGTACGTGCGAGTTATGTGTATTCATTAATATAGATGGCGTTATAACAATTACGTACTGATGCATGAAATATGTAGTGCTCTTCGTATTTTAAAGGTTTTCTTACCAAAATTATAATAATAATGTTAGTACTACTAACAACGATTAACAATAAGAAAATCAGCCAATCCCTCAGTTGGCCGTTTTTTTATACGTTGTAAATCTGTGGGCTTGCCCTAATTTTGACCCCTAGGCACGCCACTGCGTGCGAGTCCCATCCCGGACTATATTATAGTTTTGTAGGATCATAAGTGCAACAATACCTACCTACACGGTCAAAATGTATTGATGGTCGACGGTTGTGCGTCGATGTTTCCCTGCCATCCTATAAACCTATGTTTTTTTTTTGCTTATCTCGGGACCATGTGGTCCCGGTCCCTTGGCAGGCGTACGAGGGGCCGAAGGGAACTCCCAGAGGCCCCTTAGGAAATTCTAATGAAATGCACACTAACCGACGAATAGCCTTGTGTGGATAACCTCTGGTTAAACCTATATATTATCTATACTTATAATAAATCTGTAGAAGTGAAAATTCTGTACATTGAAAATATCAAAAAAATAAATGGCAGGGGGTGTTACTATACCGACACCGAACCCAAAAATGTGATTAAAAAAATTTTTGTCTGTCTGTCTGTCTGTCTGTCTGTCTGTTTGTTCAGGCATCACGCAAAAACTACCGGTTAGATTACGATGAAACTTGGTATAATTATTCTTTAATATCCTGGGCACCACACTGGGTACTTTTTATCCCGGAAAAGTATATACAACAAAAAACAAACTTAATTTTGCGGTTCGATCCCTAGACCCGATTACTGTACCAACCGCAAATAATAAGTTTGTCGTAGGTTACGTCACCCGCAGAGGAGTTCCATAAGGGGCGCTGCACACGGCTAAGATACTACAATATCGCTCACTATACAATTCAATGGACTATCACACACGACGAAGATAATAAATAATATTTCATATTTTCGTATCTTAAGATGAATTTGTATGGCGAGCGATATTGTATCTTAAGATAAAATATTATAGTATCTTAGCCGTGTGCAGCGCCCCTAAGTTATGCTGTAAATGTAGTGCTGAAGGTTGAATTTGGCTTGCACCGTTCGCAGCACACACGTGGCACGCGGCCGCCACGGATCGCTACCGTATATAAGGACGGAGCGGTCTGACCGTTCATTTTTTGAACTTTGATTTGAACGGACGTGTCGAGTGGCGAGCGTTCGTTCTTATTATCATTCTATAAATTGTATGTTTTAACTGCTACCCGTGCTTTTTTATTCCTTTTAGTTTTTACTAAGTAGAGTTTAAGATAGAGTTATTTAGGTTTATTTTTATAAGTCGTAGGTATAGATTTTAATTTTAAAGTATAGGTAGTATATTTGTTAGTGTACGTAGTGACCGTAGGTTATTTTATAATACTGTTAGGTAGGAGTCCTTCGTATAGATATTAGTTTTTAGGGATTTTGCTTATTTATTAGGTTTAGATTAGTTATTATTAGAAATAGGTTTATTTGTAGGTAGGTATTTTATTTTCTGTTATTGGGTTTTTTTTTAAATTAGGTAGGTACTTAGGTTTACTTTTATAAGGCGTAGACCGTATATACATATTTTAATTTCAAGTATAGGTAGTATATTTTATAGTGTGTAACGTAGGTTATTTTAGTAGGTACTCTTAGGTAGGATTAGTCATTCGTAGAGATATTAGTTTTTAGGGATTTTGCTTATTTATTGGTATATATATATACATATAAGTGTAGGTAGGCGCTAGGTGTCTTCTATAAAGATAGTCTTAAAAATTCAAAGTCCAGACTGACTGATATATTAACGCGCATCCTAAACCGCTGGTCCTAGAGACATGAAATTTGAAGGGGTGTGTTCTTTGTGAAGAGTAGATATCCACTAAGAAAGTGTTTTTCAAAATTCCACCCCTAAGAGGGTGAATGGGGGAAAGTGAAATATCACGCGGACGAAGTCGCGGGCAGAAGCTAGTTATTATTAATTTTGTTTTATATCTGTTTTATATTTGCTTTCTTATTAGACAATATATTGTCTAATAAGAAAGCAAATATAAAACAGTAAAAGACAAAACAGTAGGTACTTAACTTTTAATAATTGCACATACTATTTATAAAAAAAGGAAAACCACCATTACTGTAGGTAATGTAAGTGTAAATTTCAATGGTTTGAACGATATCACCACATGAATAAAACATTTAATTTTGTGACCTTTTAGCTACTTAAAGGCTCCATCAAACAGGAGCGACACGCGATAAAATCGCGCGCGACACAAAGGCACCGCTCGTTGCGCGACTTGCGGTGCCTTTGTGTCGCGTGTCGTGTCGCACCTGTTTGAAGGAGCCTTTAAACGTTAAAGTTTACTGTCATGACGGTAACAATCAAGCTTTGTTTTCGGATAAGTAAAAAATACTGTTTTGATCTTTAGGCTCATAATTTGAAGCAGTTCAGATTATTGTTTTATCATTTTTATTTACTGTTTATTTCTTATTTAATTGGAAAAGGCTAATCCAATTGGTTTGCCTTAATCCAAAAAATAACGCAAAACAGTGCAAGAGTGCCGACCTGTGCCGACAGAAGTGAAATCAAAACACAAACAGAATACTTTGCCATCACTCACTGACATATCGGATATGAGATAAACTACGATAACATGGCGCGCCCCTCCAAATTACTGTTTCGATGTGTTTAGCCATATCCTTACGAAAGTTTTTGTATGTAGTTGTAAGTGTTCGTCTTCAGTAGCAGGCCGGCAGCGGTCTGAGACAGTCAAGTTGTTGATACTATATCGCTCAGTGACACGAAAGTACTGATTGCAAAATAAGTTAGTCATGGAAAATTTGGGGAGTGTTAAAAAACTATGTCGCAAACAAAAATATAGACCATAACTACACATCCATAATGAAATTACTTCATGAAGATCTAGACATGATCGATTGCACAATGTGGACCAACACTTGCAGACATGTGGAGGAGACGGAATCCAAATACTGGGATAACTACGACGACGAGCAAGAATTTATTATTCACGTAGGAGAATCAGATTCTGAAAACGACACATCAAGCTTCTATGACAGCGATGAACAAAATTTTAGTTCCAGTGCTAATAGAGATAATTAAGATTTTTTTATTTTATATAAACGTTGTGGGCCAAGTGATTAATGAGGGTATTATTAATAACGCCCGGGCAGTATGAATAATGCCCTCATTGTCACTTGGACCATAATGTATATTATGTACTTTTTTATAATAATTATGATTACGTATTTTTGTTAATTAATGATTTTGATGTCTTAGTAACTAAAAATAAATGTGTTACAAATATATTATAAAGGTTTCATTTATTAAATATTTATTTTATAAAGCATTAATGATTAATATAATAAACAGTCATAAATTATTAATATGTATAAAAATAATAAGAGTCACATTTCATTCATTCATTCATTTTATTGAAAACATTAAACATCAAAATATTAGATTTAGAGTAAATTAAATTTCAATATTTGAACACAATAAAATTTATTCATAGTTTTGTGCAATCGGTACTCGTAATATCTCACTTATTACCAGATTTGTTGGTCAACTAATCATAACTAGCCGACCGCGCAAGACAACGCACGTGTTCGTTTCATAGAATACCTCAGTGCAGCGCCATACTAATAATAATGAGCGATTAATGACGGCACTAGTCGAGCAACATATCCGTGGATTTGTTTTTGTTTGACGGTTTTTGCATTACACACACATGCGTTGTGAGTGTTGGTGGTGCTTTGTAAATACTTACACAAATACTTTCAAACGTTTCTGAATTTTGGAGGGGCGCGCCATGTTATCGTAGTTAATCCATTAAAACCAAGTACATCCCGAGGACAGCCGAACACATCTGAAGCGGGTATTTTATTAATCGTCTTATAAACAAATCACGCGCGGTGTCGCTTACGATAACAGTGGCGCGAGTTCAATGGTTTTTTCCCATCTCAAAAAATGCCCAACGCTTTTAAGCACTAACAATTATGAAATAAAAGCGTGTGTCGGTAAATTCGTAAATTCTAAAAGCGTGGAGTGCTTTTTGATTTAGTTCTAAGTGCGCTCCACGCTTTTTGAATATTCAATTATAAATTGTTAGTGAGTTTGCGTCTAGTACGAGTACATTCTTCATTAAGTTAATAAGTATAAAGTCAACGAAGTTATGACGATTAGGGGCTACCATCAAATTCGAGTAGTTTACAAGTAGCTCCTAAAGAGTTCCATTATCCACCTCCAGGCTCCATCATCAGACCCTCGACACCAAGCGCAATATATTGGACTCGTCAAAACGAATCATATGACCCCAAACTCGAAGGGTTCACTAGTAGCCACTGAAGAGTTCCACTATCCACCTCCTGGCTCCATCATCAGACCAGCTCCAGGATACCAAATTATAGTTTTGTCTTCCAAACTACTTATACTTACAGAGTTTCATTTCGATACGACGATTAGAAATAGGTTAAAATGACTTCAAAGATTTTGTTACATTGTTAATAAGTTATATGTATAGCCAGTTAGTTACAAGTGAAGCTAATAAAAGCGTGTTAATAAAACCATGAAAACAGGAGCATTCATGTTTATTTTATTTATTTAAATTGGAGCTTTAATATTCATACCGAATCTATTACACAAACAAAGTCCATGTCTAAATATCTATTTGCAGATGAATAATTTAAACCTTATTATGGTAATAGCTGCCTACATTAGATACTATTGTAGAATTAATTATTCAATAACATATAATATAACACCACACCTGAATTCCCCAAAGGATTAAGGCTCCTACAAACAGGCGCGACGCGACACAAAGGCACCGCTCGTTGCGCGACTTCGGTGCCTTTGTGTCGCGTGTCGTGTCGCGTTTGTTTGAAGGAGCCTTAAGGATCACGTAAACAAATCAATCGGATCTGATAAAATAATTCTGTGTGGAGGTAGCTGACATCCTGGATTAACATATCGCATGCTTAATGGAATACTGACTTAACTCAAAAAGACGATTTTTGGAAAATCGCTAAAGAAGATCTTGCTATGAGGACTTATCCTACTTGTTGACGCATAAAATTAAAACTGATTTAGTTTGATTATTAATTAATCATGATGCTTGTATTTTGAACGTAAAATTGTCTATTGAAGATATCTGAATAAAAAAAAAAAAAATTCTGACCGATCTATTAATGGGTCAATGTTCCATTAGGCATGCGATATTATATGCTACTTTTTATCCCGATATTTCTACGGGATCGACACTTTTGCGGGTGAAGCCGCAGGGCACAGCTAGTTTGAAACATAAATTTCAATAGACTTTAGGCCCCTTTTAAGCTGCACCACAAGGTAACTGACATAGCTCGAAGAATTGCCAAATTTAAGGCGAAAGCGCCAGGGTAGCCCGCGAAATTCATTTTTTTTTAGGTTTTTTGGAATTTGCTGGTCAGTATTAAGTTGTACGTTGATTAATATATGAATCGCGGCCGTAAAAAATATGTGTTTACAGAATTATAATCATTAAAGTCATCAACACATCTCTCTAAGACCACGTAAGTCCAAAGAATAACTGTTTCATGAAATCATCATTCTTTGGACTTACGTGGTCTTAGAGAGTTGTGTTGATGACTTTAATGATTATAATTCTGTAAACACATATTTCTTACGGCCGCGATTCATATATTAATCAACGTACAACTTAATGCTGACCAGCAAATTGCAAAAAACTTAAGAAATTTTGAATTTCGCGGGCTACCTTAGCGCTTCCCCCTTAAGTGGCTGTGGGCAGCACATTGCTCGCAGAACAGATGGCCGATGGGACCGAAAGGTTCTGGAGTGGCGACCACGTACCGGAAGGCCTCCCCCAAGGTGGACCAACGACATTCTGAAAGCCGCAGGAACCCGTTGGATGCGAGAAGCATAAAACAGGTAGAAGTGGCGGTACTTGGGGGAGGCTTATGTCCAGCAGTGGACGTATTTCGGCTGAAATGATGACGTTCATATATTTAGTATATTATGTTGTTGTTGTGCAGACAGCACATCAAGTTACTACAATCTCTTGAATTTCTTTAATAGACTTTCAACCTTATCGCTACAGCATAAGGTTCAAGGTTGATTGGGAAATTTCGATAGTTTCGGGTAAGTAGCTTGAACTGCTGGCGTCTGTACTACGCATCTGACCTTTAGAAAGAAGGTAAGGTAAAGCTTAAGTTTACCAATAAGGTCACTATTTGTCCTTTTAGGGCGTCCGTTTCATATTTCGTTTCGTTTTACATCTTCAATATTCCACTATCTGTCTCCACAGGATGACCACGTACTTCTCATACCCCGAGCCTGCGCTCCAGAAGGTGTTGAGGAGCACAGCTGAAGCCATAGTAGCTCCAGGGAAGGGCATCCTGGCTGTTGATGAAACCAATGGTATGTACAGACGCCAGCACATCAACCTACCCGAAACTGTCAAATTTTCCCAATCGATTTTGAACCTTATGCTTTAGCAATAAAGTTGAAAATTTATTAAAGAAATCTGACAGATTGTAGTAGGTTGGTGTGCCGGCGTCTGTATGTATACTCAAACTCAATATATTTTATCGTTTTATATATCGATACCTACCACGTCGGCGGAGTTTCGCTAGCTAATTTAATTTGACCCTGTATGTACAGACGCCAGCACATCAAGCTACCCGAAACTGTCAAATTTTCCCAATCAACCTTAAATCTTATGCTGTAGCGATAAAGCCGGAAACGTATTAAAGAAATTTGACAGATTTTAGTAGCTTGTTCTGCTGGAGGCTGTACGTGTGTACGTGGTCATATTTAGAGTTCAAATAGGTACCCTATTTGAACTTTAAGCACGGTCACGTACCTACATTAGATCACCATAAGCTTTAAAAAGTATTTCAAATTCCTGGAGGACCGGCTTTGCCGAGAAAAAGGAAGGAACAACGTCTTTTGGCATTTTCCAGAAAAATAAGCCGTCGTTTGATGTTTTTTATGCTTCTCTTCAATAAAAATCAGGGATTGAAAACCGGTACGAATTTGGGTTACGGTTCTTCATTTCGGTTCTTAAAAAGGTTCTTCTTTTCGGTAGGGTTCCGGTTCAGGTTCCGGTTTGGTTCTGGTACCATAGTACCGGTTCCAAATAAAGGTTCCAATATACCGGTTCCGTATCATCCGATTTAAAGGTTCTCTAAGAAAGAAGGGATAATGTTTGACGCGTCATGGCTAGCGTATCTTTTCTTTCAGTTCGCCTTCGAATTATTGGTGAGTAGAAGCACAGGTAGAAGTCTGTACTGTACAGTGTCAGCAAATATTGACAGTAATTATTATTACTGGTTTATATAATCTACAGTTACTGTTAATAAATTAATATAAAATGGACAAAGGACAATCTACAAATGCAATGTACCCCTCTCCCCCCTCTTACAAAATCTCCTACCTTGCCGCTATTGTCCTGCGCTGAGCGGCATCGTATGAACTCGATCGGACTCGTACTCGTACCGCTAAAGAACCGGTAAAATAAAGATTCTAATTTAGATTCCGGTTCCGGTTCGGGTTCTAGCAACCGGAACCACTAAATACCGGTTCTTTACCGGTATTTTAGGAACCTTTTCAATCCCTGATAAAAATGCCCTTAAAATTCGATCAGTGGTCCATTCTTCTAACAAAACTTACGGCACAAAAAAAGCTACCACGCTTATGTGGAATTGGGCTGGACACGTCTGCCGCATGTCAGACGATCAATGGGCCAACCAAACAAACTTACGACCGACTGGGTCCCGCTTAAAGGCTCCCACAAACAGGCGCGACACGCGATTAAATCGCGTGCGACACGAAAGGCACCGCTCGTTGCACGACTTGCGGTGTCTTTATGTCGCGCGCGATTTTATCGCGTGTCGCGCCTGTTTGAAGGAGCCTTAAT
Source organism: Luperina nickerlii (assembly GCA_963855955.1). NCBI lineage: Eukaryota > Metazoa > Arthropoda > Insecta > Lepidoptera > Noctuidae > Luperina > Luperina nickerlii. The sequence continues at coordinate 7,592,378 of OY979682.1, read as the reverse complement.
TACAAACGACATTGTGGCAGGCCCAAACGAAAATGGCGGGATAAGCTGGACTACTTTAATAAGAATGGGTCCTTGGCAGCTGTGGACAGAGAGAAGGGAGGATTCAATTTAACCCAGGAGTGGGACGTTAATGGATAAAAACAAATACCTACCTAAATAAAATTTAAAAAAAGTAGTGTAACACTACATAGGTATTTTTTTTTAATTTCGTGTGCGAGTTTAACTCACACTTGGCCGCAGGTTTTCTGATATCTTTTGATCAAGTCATCCTAAATCAATATTTTCCGCCAGTAAAAAAATGCCACAACATGGCGTTTGATGATAATTAACTTTACAGGTGATTTCGACTGATTAAAATAAGCTGAAAAATAAATCACCTACTGTATAGATGATCTTGGTGTTATTCCAGAGGGCATCGGCAAACTCCTGGGAGCAATTGGACAGCAGAACACAGAGAATAACAGAAGGAGATACCGCCAGCTACTGTTCACCACTGAGGTGAGTGGACAATCAGTTTTAATCCATTTCAATTTCCAAGGTTTATATAAAATACAGCAAGAAAAAAAAATTAACTACAAACAGTAAAAAAGAAGCATTTAAAATATAAAAAATTAAGATTACCGCTGGCCCGGAACATAAAGGGCTAAGGAAGGAACACGGGTGGGTTTTAGGTCTGACACTCCCTTCGCTCCAGCCAGAGCGGGAGGGGTCATTTAATGATTTCCCATCCTGAAAAAAAAAAATAATAAACCCTATATGTAAGTAATGCTGCCTGTGTGTACTGACACATCATAACGTTCCTACATACTTAATCTGCATTCGCGATTTATTTGCCAATAATGTAAACAAACATAAGTTTATGGAAAAATAACTTTTAATCCTACATAATAAAGTTCAGTTTACGCTACAACTTCACGCATTTTTACAACTTTTTGAATAGTGCTAGTGACTCTGAAATCAACTTAATATACATTGGAATAAAGCTGATATTTGTTTAACTTGAAATAATATTATTTTAAACATATGTTTGAATAGACGATACATAGCATCATCTTACACCAGTTTTTCCCAAAGGACAGCACTGTTTAAATGTCTGTTCCTTGTCAGTTTATTGCTATTATGGGGAAGCGCCAGGGTAGCCCGCGAAATTCAAATTTACTGCAATTTGCAGGTCGGCGTCATGTTGAATGTTGATTATATTATCATGATTCGCGAGCATAACAATTAAGACTTTATTACAGAATAAATTATAGATAGTCATTAATATCATCAATACAACCCTTGCACTATCTCCCCGTGGTAGTGTAGTATGCATGAGCATTTCTCCACGTGAAAAAAAAAACCCTCTAAGTTCATATAATCCTACTAGCTTCTGCCCGCGACTTCGTCCGCATGAAATTTCTTGTTACTCCGACCCACCACGTCGCATCGCATCGCCTGCCCGCGCTATTACTTCGTTTTTGCTTAGCGTTCTTTCTGACTTTTTTCTTTTTGCTCGGCTCCTAAAGGTCATAGCGTGATGTTAAATAGCCTATAGCCTTCCTCAAAAATTGGGCTATCAAATTGCAAAAAGAACATTTCAAATCCGACTAGTAGTTCCAGAGATTAGCGCGTTCAACCAAACAAACAAACAAACTCTTCAGCTTTATAATATTAGTATAGATTGAAAGACTACTGACATTACATGACATATCAATGATACCTAGTGCATACGCACCCTGAGCTGCTACCGAAAATTTACAAATGCGACAAAACATCAAAATAAAAAATAAAAAACTGTCACGAAGCTTGGAATGATCGTTTGAGTTTCCTATTAAAAGTTTCCTCACGTGCCTTATTCCCATAAGGCAAGTGAGGAAACAGTCTTTGTATGGTCGTACAAATGCCTCACAGGGGATCACTGTACTTTTTGTTGATGAATGTTTCACGCCCCAGGTGGAAATAAAAAAATGTTTGTATGCTTCAGAAACTTTTAATTCTTTTTAGAAGTTGTTAGTGTTTTGTTCCCTTGTGTTAGGGTTTTTTGGGATGATACTTAGCTGAAGATTGTACTTTTTGTTTTGAAATTGCCTAGTTGCAGAAGTTGGTTGCCACTCTAAACTCGAAACTAAACTCGAAGATGTTTTTATTCGGATACATATCTGTTAAGTATTAAAGCCTGTGCTAAAATTACTGGCTGTGTGAGCTACCAATTACCTGAACAACCTCAAAAGTCCTAATTGCCAGCATATTCCCAATTTTTGAAGTGAAAACTTCTTTAGTGGCGCTGTGTACTTTTTTGGAATGGGTAAAAACTTCTAAATTCGCGTCAGGTCACGTGACCCTGATCGTAAGATTCGTAAGACGTAAAACGAAAGACGCGCGTTGTTGAGGACAGCGCCATCTATGCACATCGGGAAGAACTACGAGGGCCTCGCGTACTAACTACGTAGTTCATCCAACAACGACGAGATGGCGCTGAACCACGGATATATAACTGACGACGAGCTCCATGGGCTTGCTTCTCTTACCACTGCCGCGACCAACACCACGAACTGAAGTCTATCCTGTGTGCTTATTTGTAAATCTGAATAAATTCCTTGCACGAGAAGAATAAACCAGTCACTTTGGTCATCATACCTGATTTGCAAAAAACCCTATAAAATAAGGAACACACCTTAACACGCGTGTTTTGTTTATAAGACGATTCACAAAATACACTCGTAATTGTTCAAGTTTTCACTTCTGTCGGCACTACCGGAGTGCCAGTTTTTTTTTTTTCTTTTTCTTTTTTTTATGTTTTTTTTTTTTACTGAATGGACCAGCGCTTAACCTCGATTAGGCAGGATGGAAAGCAATAGATGAGGTCTATGATGGAACGAGTGTGCCCAGTAGATGACTGTTCACTCTTGCTTTGAAGGCATACATGGGTTTTGAAAGTGAATAGGTTTATTGTACCAATTTAAGATAATTTTAGATGTGTGCATCAACAATAGAGATCCTTGGACAGTCAAATCCTGTTACCAACCTTGCTGATAAGAATAGAAATTATCTATTTGCTATGTGTAGTACAGAGAAGATGGATTTTTTCAATTAGTCCTATTAGGACTAATTGAAAAAATTACAGAAACATTTACAAGTAGGTACGCTAATCTAAACAGAAAAAATAATTCAAATAATATTCTGCTGGTCTTTCTGACAAAAATGTAAAAGAAAAATCGTTTCTTCATATCTTTAATGTAGGTACTAACGCCGGTCAGTACTCACCTTTATAATATAAACCATCTGATATAATTTCAGAATCTCTCCGAGCACGTATCAGCAACAATTCTCTTTGACGAGACGGTCTACCAGAAGACTGATGATGGTACATCTTTCATAGAGCTTCTGAAGAAGAAGAACATCATTCCTGGCATCAAGCTGGACCTGGATGCAGTTCCTCTGTTCTTGACGCAAGATGAGGTTACTACTCAAGGTACTTTATCTTCTTCAGAACTAACTGTACTAGGTCAAAATGAGAATCTTGCCTTTTTTCTTACCATATTAAGAATATGGTAAGAAAACTATTGCCTTTTCTTATAGGAAAGGTCACTATCAGTTTTTAGGGTTTCATACCTCAAAAAGAAAACGGAACCCTTATAAGATCACTTCGTTTTCCGTCTGTCTGTCCGTCTGTCAAGACCCTTTTTCTCAGGAACGGGTTGAGTTATCAAGTTGAAATTAATATCAAATACAATCCCTTGAAGCAGTACAGCACCTTTATGTTCCGGAATCAAAACTAATAGGGTAAATCCCTTTCACCTAGAATTATGAAATTTGGCAAGAAACAATGCCATGTAGCACAAGTATAGGAAATCCATAAACCGTTACTTTGTAGATACTTTACAAAAAAAAAATATCTCATCTATTCAAAAAGAGCTATAGTTTGTTCTTCGTAAACAGGGACTAAAATAAAATAGCTCTTTAATCCATAGGGACTAAAAGTGATTTGAATTTGGAATGTGGATATTGTTAGTTATAATTCCAATCACTAAAGAGATCAATCACGAACATTGTATGAACAAGTAACAGGCTTTATGATAAAGAAAATTGCGCGAGAGCCATAAAAAAAGCGCGAAAAGAATGCTTTTCGCGCTTTTTTTATGGCTCTCGCGAGTTTTTTTTTTATCGCTCTCGCGTAGGGAGTTCCAATACTCTTCCAAAACCCATTTCCAACGAAATCTTCTTTTGCAGGTCTGGACAACCTAGCAAGCCGTTGTGCTGAGTACAAAAAGCAAGGCTGCAAGTTTGCAAAATGGCGGTGCCCTCTCAAGATTGGGGAGGACATCCCATCAGTCCAGGCTTTCAACGATACGGCTCAGGTCCTTGCGAGGTACGCTTCCATCTGCCAGAGCCAGGGTTTGGTGCCGATTGTCGAACCTGATGTGCTTTTGGATGGTAAGTAGAAGCCAAAGCTGAAATACTACTAATAATATCAATACTACTCAAATACCTACTTTTTTAAGGAATAGCTTCTGATTATTTCAAGAATCTCCTGCACAAGAATAATAATAAATTTCTTTATTGCCATAAAAACAGTTTACAGAAAAATGTGAGACCCCGGCTCCAGAGCTAAGTTAGAGTGCCTGTATTTCAGGAGCCAGAAATAGTTTAGTATTTAGATAACTACGGCAAAGCCAATAGAGCTTTATGTTTGTATAAACATCTGGCAAATCTTGGCAAAGCGGATATATTTTAATCACCTTAGCACATAATTAGATACCCATATGTATAACTCGTCCACATTTCCTGCACCCTTGCATAAAACAGTTTCAATCACAATCCGAGAGTTTTGTAGGATCTGTAATTTTCTAATCCATTACTTCATAGGTTTAATAAATTCGTCTGCACAACAACGTAAATAACGCAATGAATCTGGCTGAACTGTCAAAATGAAAAATATTGCGATCAGTTGTCATTTAATGTGCGTTACGCAATTAACCCTGAAATATTCATCAAGACGAATACTGTCGTCGGGAGCGATTCGCGTGCAGACCTCACTAAATGGATGTGCGTGTAGGTACTCGTACCTACGCGACTTCAAACTCGTCCCAACCAGGAGATCAAAAGAAGGAGTGAATGGCATATATTTTGGAAAGGTCTTATCGAATTATGGAACCCGGTGTTCAGCAGATTTAGACAGGCCTATTATAAATTTTATAATGATTTACTCTCTTTATAATACTTAATTTTCATCTTAATTATGACATCAAACACCAGACGAAACAATAAAGCTAATTACAACACAATCATTTTCGGCTCGGATTGACGCCACTTTGTTGATTATAATTACGTTCGGTCAGCAACAAAAGTTGATTAACACTTCAGTTTTGTAAATATTTGTTCAAAATTGCAACAGAAATACAATGCAATTTTGAACAAATATTTTGCTCAATAACTGAGATTAAAAAAAACTGAAGTTTAGTGTTAATATTTTGCTCAATAAGTGAGATTAAAAAATCTGAAGTGTTAATCGACTTTTGTTGCTGACTGTACCTATTAATTAATTCTGTGTTATAATTGTTATTGACGTATTAGATTTATCACCTAAATTAATATTAGGTAATAACCTAATACTCATTTTCACCAGTGTTTACCAACCCTTAGTGCGGATTTCATATTTATGTTAAATTACTGTAAATTATGGTGGAGGCCCTTATAAGCTCGTATCGAATCCATATTGCCTTAACACTAGTGTTGCCCCAATGCAAGACCAAGACAAGACCTTAGCCAGTCTTGGTCTTGGTCTTGCGTCAGTACACCTGGTCTTGGTCTTGGTCTTGGTATTGCGCTCTCAGTCTTGGTCTTGGTCTTGGTCTTGCAGCAAGTCTCGCAAGTATTGCGAGACTTTACTACTTAGACTAGACTACATTCAAATACCTATTAGCCTATTGCTCAGGGTGGCAGGGACATCGACGCGCAACCGCTTACCATGGATTCAAGTACATGATTCTGGACCCCCCTGCGTTGAAATTTTTCGTCAGCTTTTTCTTAATTTTTAGGTTTTTTTGCAATTCTTTTTACTGTAAACTGTATAAAATCATTATTTCTATCTTACCCAATAATATTTTTAATTAAAAAATAGTAAATTCACTTGTTTCACTTAAAACAGCAATGTAAAAAAAAACTCGAAAGGGCTACCTGATCAGCTATATTGCTAAAGTTCATTTGCGAGGTCAACACTGTCTTCGTACCTACGCTGTTCGCTTTCAAATGCCGCGACAGAGGGACCGCAGCGCCAAGTGGTCTCCTCGTATTATTAACGCACTTGAAAATAAACTTTAAAATTATTACAATAAAGTGCATAAATGCTTGAACCTGACAAAAAATGCGGAAGATTGCGTTAAAGAAATATGGCAGATTGTAATAGCTTGATGTACTGGCGTCTGTACCATAACATCGGCTGGCTTAAAAACTGCTACTAGTACTATGTAGACCTACTCGACTCGAGACCTACTCGACTCGCTGTTAATTTTAAATTTTGCTGAATAGAAGAATAATTTAAACTTTGAAACATAAATACCTACATAATTTTTACCAACCTACTAACGTTAGATCTGCACATTAGACTTATACAAGTATAATATAATACTCAAGTAGATATACCTACAAGGTATGAAATGAACTTTGCTAGAAAGTTATGCTAGGTACTTTTTATCACATATGGGAGCAAATTTGTAAGTAACACGCTACCTACCTACTTAATAAATAGTCGGAACATATAATAATCAATACAATACCTTTTAGTGTTATGACGATACGGTTTTGATACTGGGGAACGTCTATCAAAATCGGGATCGGGATTGAAACCAAATACCTACTATAACGCCCAAATCTCAGTTTGACTTAACTGCGAGACGCAAGAGTCTTACAGGCTTAGTCTTGTTCTTGCTCAAGTCTTGCAGGGTTCAGTCTTGGTCTTGGTCTTGCTACAATAAGTCGGTCTTGGTCTTGGTCTTGGTCTTGCAAAAATGCAAGAACAAGACCAAGACTGCAAGACCAAGACCGATTTTGGGCAACACTACTTAACACACACACTGGTTCATCAGGATATGCCTATAGGAAGCGCCAAATTATAATATGGTGCTCTTTATGTGCCAAATATAGCGCACTTGTGAAGAGTTAAACATAGACCTCTTTTGAAGCGTTAAATGTAGCATACTTTTAAAGAGTTAAACATAGCGCTCGATCGAAGCACTAAATGTAACATGCTTTCTAAGCACTAAACGTAGCGCGCTTTTGAACAGTTAAACATAGCGCTCTTTCGAGCGCTCTTTCAAAGCGCTAATTATAGCGAGCTTTTTAGTGGACCAATAATACGCGCTTTTGAAGCGCTCTTTTGAGTGGACAAATGATACGCGCTTTTGAAGCACTCTTTTGAAACGACAAATGTGATGTGGTTTTTAATCGCCAATAGCAGGCTTTTGATGCACCAAATATAGCACTATTTTGAAGGATCAAATATAGCGCGCTTTTGAAGCGCTCTTTTGAAACGACAAATGTAGCGTGGTTTTAAGAGCCAAATGTAGCGCGCTTTTGATGCACCAAATATAACTCAATTTTGAAGGGTCAAATGTAGCGCGCTTTTGAAGTGCTCTTTTGAAACAACAAATGTAGCACATTTTTGAAGCGCCAAACACAGCGTTCTTTTGAATTGCCAAATGTAGCGAGGTGTTGAAGCGCTAACCATGGCACTCTTTTAAAGCGCCAATTAAAGCATTATTTTGCAGCACCAAATGTAGAACGCTTTTGAAGCGCGAATATAGCGCGCTTGCAAGCATATTTTAAAAACGAGTATAAAACGCATAGATCTGTTACCGTCCTTTAGTATGCTCTCGGGTTTAGAAATCCTGATTAAAACAACAACAACGCGCCACACGTGTTATGGCTTAAGAGTATTTCTAATTAATGGGTTCTCTTCCTCGAAACGTGCATGTTTGCAGGTTTCGACGTGTAGGGTTGTTTATATTGACAGATAAAATACGAGTAAGTACACCTGTTATTAATTGAATAGGTTCCTGTTTCCCGTGACTCATTATTTGATTTCCTTTCTGTGACTGAGAGAACATGCCTCGAGTCGAGTTTAATTATTAGTTTTACATGGATTGGCAGAAATTGGCACCTCGGTTCTATTTTGGTTACTTCCGTCGACAACAACATCAAATAAGCAAACAATCATGCATTTTTATTTTGAAGACAATGTGCGCTTTCACGTCCACGTCCATAAAATTTATGGAAATATGTACACGTTATATTGTTATCGAGGAAGGAAATTTAAAAACATCTTATTTCCATACAGTTTTTTTCTCCGTGTTATGGTGGTGCACGCCCAAGTAACACAAAATCGATATAATGGAAAAAGTGATGACCAGAAAATTTCTTCTAGCTTCGTTATAGAATTTGAAGGGTTTTAGCAATGTCTTGCTTCTGTATAACAGCATTTTATTAACTTTGTAGTTCCTAAAGCTATATAATCCTCTTTTTCAATCTTTTGTGCAGCTAAAGGTTTTATTTTAGACATAATTTATGTCTCTATACAGCTTCTAATACAGCTGTAAGCATTATACAAAAGTGTAGGCCGTATGTAAGCATTAATTACGGCTTAGGCTATTAAAAAGCATTTTAAAATTCTTTAAAACTGCTCTATGTTTTATAACGACCTTTCGCATGGGTCACAACTGTTTAACGGTGTACATTGGTGCTGTTTTAATGCCAGCTTTTTAAAAGCATTTAATCATAATATTATATAGCCTTCATCTATACAAACGTATAATGACAAGAATTTTAACAAGCAATAAGTCGTATACCGGCATCCGCATGCCTAAAGTTTTTAATTATGCTTACGCCATTTTGCTTTTTGTATCGATAATATTTAAAATTTAATTTTATGGTAAATAGTCCTTTAGAAAGGACTTCAACCTATGGTATTGACTGGCCGGTACAATACAGGTATCATAATGACTAAAACTAAAGATTTCTTCGTAAGAGCATATTTTTTTTTTACAATTCCACATATTTTTATAATATTTTTGTAATAAATAGCTCTTTAATTTGAAGGCGCATGAAATATTTGATTCAAATATATACATACTTTCACAGTAAACTGATACTCGCAACCTTAATTCACTCATAGAGAACAAAAACAAGAGTTTAATTACTTGCCTTGTAGCACTTATATTTTTTTGTTGAAAGTATCCATGTTCTTTTTACACAAGATTTATTAATAATAACAGAAATTAAAAATAATATTTGAAAATGTTTTTATTTTGCCTTTGTAATGGTACAAGCTGTATAAGAGCCGCATTTAACATATGCGCACTGCTTTAACCTGTTTTCACAGCCCATTATAATGCGTTTATCATTCCGGTAGACAACCAATATAATGCTGCTAAAATGCCATTCTTACACTTAAGGCTGTATAATTTGGGCCCAAATTAGCATTACAAAAGCTGTATAGTGGTTTATAATGCCTATATGTAGACTTCTTATAAAGCTATAATAATATGATAATTCTGTTATCCATCGATTATAAAGCTATTTTGTGCTACTTGGGCGTAGACGTCCATGATAATATCGTCACGTTAGAAATGATTAAAGCGCACATTTTGTCCTCTTTTCTTCTCCATAACATTTATGTAGATCTCAGAAACCAATACTAATTAAAATCTCTTGTTACCAGGCGATCATGACATTGCAAGAAATCAGAAGGTGACAGAAACTGCACTCGCTGCGGTGTACAAGGCGTTGAACGACCACCATGTCTTCCTAGAAGGAACGCTGTTGAAACCTAACATGGTTAGTATATTTATAAACCATTTAACAAAAAGGAAAATATTGTGGCAACTTTACCGAAGGCGCAGCATGTTAGAGATTCACACTGATCAAAGAAACTCTTACGTAGGTCCCCTTGGTTAGAAAAAGTGGGCCGTAATACACCACGCGGGCCATGTGCGGGCTGGTAGATATCACATGTCTTCGAATTTTTGGTTCTACTAGGTACCTACATGCCGGTTTCCTCACGATATTTTCCTTCACCGTTTTGAGAGCATGAAAGTGATGAAATAATTTACACAAAATAAAACGCCTGTCTGGGTTCGAGCCTACGACATACAATTCGTAAGTCGCAGCTGTTACCACTGGGCCATCATTCTCAAGCTGCTTAGAAAAAAGATCTTGAAACTGGACACAATCGTTTCAAAGAAACTCCGAATACTGCTTCATGCAAGATTTATAATATTTTCTATCACCATTAACCATAAAGCCAGGTTCACGGTCTCAAGCGATGTGACTTACAAACGTCTGTTTCCGTATGTCGCTCCGCAAATCGCGTTGCGGTGACTCGTGGGGAGCTCTAAGTAACTCCTTGTATTTTGTTGTCTCTGCAGTCACTACCGCAAGACGCGTGTCGCTTGAGCGCGTAGCTTGTGGCACATACACGATCACAACACATCGCTCCGCAAATCGCGTCGCGGTGACTCGTGGGGTGCTCTAAACAACTCCTTGCATTTTGTTGTCTCCGCAGTCACTATCGCAAGATGCGTGTCGCTTGAGCGCGTAGCTTGTGGCACATACGCGATCACAACACATCGCTCCGCAAATCGCGTCGCGGTGACTCGTGGGGTGCTCTAAACAACTCCTTGCATTTTGTTGTCTCCGCAGTCGCTATCGCAAGACGCGTGTCGCTTGAGCGCGTAGCTTGTGGCACATACGCGATCGCAACACATCGCTCCGCAAATCGCGTCGCGGTGACTCGTGGGGTGCTCTAAGCAACTCCTTGCATTTTGTTGTCTCCACAGTCACTATCGCAAGATGCGTGTCGCTTGAGCGCGTAGCTTGTGGCACATACACGATCACAACACATCGCTCCGCAAATCACGTCGCGGTGACTCGTGGGATGCTCTAAACAACTTCTTGTTGTCTCCGCAGTCACTATCGCAAGATGCGTGTCGCTTGAGCGCGTAGCTTGTGGCACATACACATAACACAAATTGCATTTTCCTATATGATAGCACAATCAGTCTATAATGTTCGAACTATTGGGGCTGCTGGCTGCAGGCTTTCCCTTTAGAAAGCGGGGAAGGAAGCAAGGGAAGGCTTATAATGACCTTGGGGCCTAAAAACGCCACTTTGGCAGAATCTTAAAAGGATAACATTATGAATTACAATGGACAGTTAATTGTTAAGTTAATCGTATCAAATCCCATTGATGAAGGATTTTTCAGTTATTATTTTTTGTCTGTGCTAAAATTCCAATCAATCCAATCCAAATCCAATCCCAATATCTTTGATTATACCTACGGTAGTGCAGCGAAAAAAAGAAAAGCACGGATTGTCTTCGCCATATTATGATTCATAATGTTATCCTTTTATGATTCTGCCAAAGTGGCCTTTTTAGGCCCCCTGATTGGTGAAGTTCTTCAGAAAGGTGAGGTGCTTAGTACTTGCAACCGGCGTGCGTGTATGACCAGATGTATGAACGTAAACAAGGCAAAACTTACACGACTCTGCTCCCACCCAGCAAAAAGAATAGAATTTAAATATGGGCTTTAAATATTGCTCTTTAAATATATTTTACATTAGCATCATAAATTAGTAGACAGCTCGCTGTCAGCGAGCTTACCGCCGTCAGACTGCTCGGTAGTTGACGCCTCGCTGGCCGCACGTTGTAGAAGAGCGGTCGGTGCGGTGTCCGCGCGCTCACTGCTAGCCTAGCAGTCGCCGCCAGTTCCAACAGCGCGGTTTGTACGCCGTATCGAAAAGTGAGAGCGGTCGGCGGGTGGATAGCTGGCCGTCTGCTAGCTGTCGCCGCGTGCACTGCTGGGTGCCTGCTAGCTGTCACCACGTGGACTGCGAGCCGTCTTAGTTTAGGGCGGTGTTGGGTGGGAGCAGTGTTGGAGCAGAGTCGTTTAAGTATGCTATGACCTTTAAGGATCGTAACAGGAGGTGTTCTGTAGTTCCTGCCTAGCTTTATGGGAAGAAGGCGTGAGTATGTATGTATGTGTACTATCCTTTATACGTATGTCTGTATTAGGCGTTGTCCTAATTTAGCGTGATTACACGATCCCAGTTCGCGCGAACACCAGGCTTAGCGCACGAACTCAAAGCGAAATAGGTCGCTCTTAAAACCATATTGAAGGCGAACGGGCTTAGCACCCCTTTGCCCTATTTACACCCCTTTCAGGGGAACTGAAGCTCTCATCTCTTTATTCCTAGCGAACGTGATCTCGCGTAATTAGTGTTTCCGATCTATAAAATTTTATTTGATTCTTTTATGGGATTTTTCTATAAGGAAAAACTTTGGTGTAGAGATTATTTCTGTTAGTATGAATATTAGTTGTTCTATTTCTAATACTTTAATTCGAGGTTCTGGAAAATGACTTCTTCTTCGTGTTGCTTGAAGGACTGCATTTTAGATCTTGTTCGCCCCTAAGTTTGCACTTTTACGCCTCGTCGGTGGCAGCGCAGAGATCACTTTGACTGCATGTTTTGGGACATAGAGGCATAATAGGAAGTAGAGGATGGTTTGCGACATAGCTCCACAACCACACCGTACCGTTCCGTCAAGATAGCCCCACTTTACCAGGTTGAAGTTACATCCACCCACTATCTGGCGCACAGCTACCAACGCAACGGCTAAAAAGTGAACACAGCTTCTTAAAGTCGACTGTGTCTCTACCAGGAATCCCAGTCAACACCCATTGTAAACTGTGGCAGGACACTTTCCCCCTTCCTCTTACTATCTACCTTTTATCTATTTGTATTCACACACCCTCCCATTCGCATTCACACACACTCACACTCACTCACACACTCGCATGCCAGCGTGCGTGCTGCATGTTTAGCTCTTTTTTTTTCTATTATATTCCCTTTAGTTTTGCACAAGGCTTAAAAGGCTTAGGTTTAAAGAAGCTTTATTCTCAATAAAGACAAACGTCATTCACTTGAGAACAATACTAAAACATACATATAAATTACACAAAGTTCGTCATCATCAGTTACAAACTAGACTACACCCATTTAATGCCTTCATTTCTCCAGAAGTGCTCGCTCCGCCATTATACATATACTGACTAAGTTGAGTTTTGAATGCATTGAAGAAAGAGTGCAGATTTCTTATTAATACTAGAGGGTAGGTATTCTATTAAAAAGCTGTGCTCCTACAAAAGTAAGCATTTTTTTGCCATAGTTAGTTCTAGTTTTGGGTAAAACTACCAATCTATCTCGCCGTGAAAAAACAAGTACCTAAACGATACTGATTAAGTTATGGAAGAGCGGAGTCTCTTATCACAGGCTTATCTGCTTAAAAGGAGGCTCCGATCACTATAGTTCTTAAGGTTTACTTGTTAGAATAATAAACCCAATTTTTATTTTTTCATTTTCAATTTTCTACCACAATCAAGGAGCATCTCCCTACTGGGTGTAATTTTTCGTGGTCCGCTTGGAAGTCCCTGAACCGTCTCTGGGAAATTACTGCGAGTAGGATATTTCAATGCGCCACTGAATATAGAACAGCCTGTCTAAGAAACTTGAACTTGAACTTGTTACTTTGTTTTTCTGTTGTTTGTGTTTTTTTTTATTTTTATGCATCATGTTTGCCGCAAATAAACGTATTTTCTTTCTTTCTTTTCTTTCTAAGAGTTCCAATTAAAAAAAAGTTATTCTCAAAATATGATATCGCCAAAATGCAGTGAGAAAACGTGGCGATCACGGTGTCATGCTAAAGGCTTTATCATTTTCAGTTACGTATGTAATACCTAATAAAGTAGTGTGTATAATCCTATGTTCCAGGTGACACCAGGTCATGGATGTTCAAAGAAGAACACTCCGCAGGAGATCGCTGCCGCTACTGTAACTGCTTTACGGAGGACAGTGCCAGCTGCCGTTCCAGGTATAAATTATAATATGTCAAACCCTGTTACATTTCAGTATTAGAGCCATTGCATTGTATTTTTTTTAACCAATAGAATAGGTATATCAAACTATTAACATACAAAATAAATAATGTCAAAATCAGCTTTTTACCAAATGCATATGAAAGTATATACGGTACTTATTTTTTTTTTAATTGTCTATTTTTTCCGGCTAATCTCCGAAATGGCTGGAATGGCTGGAAAAAAATTAAAAACCCATGAAATCCAATTTGTTTTCTGACATACACGCGAACAAAGTGGTAAGAAGATATTAACATCTACAAAATCTTTGTTTTGAATGTGACAAAACTATCAATGAACAGTAAGTAGTAAGAAAGTAATTTATAAAAAAAAATTGTTAAATTGTTACTTCAAAAACTATAGGTAGAATTACCAGGCGTCAGCGCAAAAATTCAAAAAATAAGATTGCTTTTTACAATTCGTTCAGGAATCACCTTCCTCTCGGGAGGCCTGACTGAAGAAGAAGCCACAGTATACCTGAACGCTATCAACCAGGTGACCCTGACGAAACCTTGGGCTTTGACCTTCAGCTACGGCAGGGCTCTGCAAGCGTCAGTGTGGAAGACCTGGGCAGGCAAGGATGCTAACACTAGGGCTGCACAACTTGAACTATTGAAGAGGACAAAGGTATTATTTTTAATACTTTACCCCTCAAGTATCACAAAATTCATACGGTCTAAATGAACCCTACAAACTAAGGTATGATCGGAACCCAGTTGTAGTACAGACGCCAGCACATCAAGCTACCCAAAATCTTCAAATTTTCCCAATCAACTTTGAACCTTACGCTTTAGCGATAAAGTTGAAAACCTATTAAAGAAATTTGACAGTTTGTAGTAGCCTGATGTGCTGGCGTCTGTACTACCACACTTTGGCCATATCGGCCATTTAGCAACGTTGCTGTAGGTACTCAAAGGTTGGCACCATCATCGTCATGACATCATCATCGTCTGATGACGATAATGGTGTTGTGTGACGATGTTTTGGTCGCCGGCGCACATACGGCAAAATGACCACTTTAGAGGGTCAAAAATAAAATATGTATGTGAAATAATATGTGCATTTATGCTTATATATGTGTCTCACCTACAAGGTTACTTTGTGTCGAGATTTGAGAATATTTCTAAGTACCTACCTACCTAAAAGGTGTACCTATTTATAGATTATAAAATAAAATACAATTGAAAATATTTTTTTAATGTTTTAATTAAAGTACAGATAATTATAAATCATCAGTCAAAGTAATTATCAGTTATGTTGTAAACAATGGAGTTAATTACTATCAATGTCATCATGATCATCCGTTGATTCTTCGTCATTACCATCCTTGTCTTCGATTGTTTCTACAAGCACGTCCAACATTTCCAACACCTCCTTAGAAAAAGGTTTCCTTTTTTTGTTATGGCTCCTCCTCTTGGATGCAATGATTGGATCGGAAGCTATTGGCATCCAGTGCACAATGTCGGTATTGGTGTGGATTCTGGAGGTTTTTCTAGCATGGAAAAGTCGTAAACCTTTGTATTCTTTTTGACTTGTTTCCAGCACATCTTCTGAAAATAACCCCACAGGCAAAGGTAGCTCCTTTATTATGTCTGCACCGTGTATTAGTAGTTTGTGCACAGATGCACTCATTTTGTACCAATTATAAAGTTCTAAGCACTTTTTTGCAGTTTCGATGCAGTAGTTTTTAAAACTAACGTAGTTCACGCTAAATCCACATGATAAAACACTGAGGATGTTGGCAAATCTTTCTATAATTTCAGGATCTAAGCCTGTGATAGCACCAGATTTTGTAGGTTCAGCAAAAAATTTCCTTGCCGTATTCCCATCCGAATTCCGAGTGACTTGGTCCACTCCGACTACCTGTGAAAAAAAGGGTCTAGTGTCACAATGAGTTGGTTTGAGTTCCTAAAATTCACAGTATTAGTAGTCAACAAACACACAAGTGTAAATATTTAGGACAGAAAGCGGTACTAAGCGGAACTTTAAGGAACTATATCTTTTTATGAAAAGTAGGAGTGGAATGAAACCGTCATTTATTATTACATATGTATATTGTATTACAACTAGGGTGAAAAAATAATTAATTAATAAACATACCTGTAACCTCAATGTCCATAATAAATATTTAGATTTTTGCACGAGTTGAACAAAAATAACACGTTCTAATGCCTTCTGGTTTCGAATGCAACTAGCCGTACGCTGCACAATGCTTATTATCTATCGGACCCTCTTGCGCCTTTGTTATAAGCTTATCAAAGGATGTTTATGGCCAGCACGATGGCTCAGGCACTTGACTCGAAGAATACAAGCAATTTTAGACCTTATATTGAAGTAGTAAAATCTATTTTTGGCCGTCTAAAGTGGTAATTTTGCCGTATGTGCGGCGGCTAAAAACTGCGGCTTTCCAGCACACGAAAGTCAGAGATGACAAAGATAAAGAATTGACTCATTTTATACAGGTTCAAATCAAATCAGTTTGTGTAAACTTGGCAGATGTAACAGTTTAATTTGTAAACATGATAAAACAAAAACATATATTTTTTCAAGTCATACCTACCTACATACTTCAAGTATTTACATAAAGTGGGCGTAGACCCCCGTCTTTTTTCCTGCTGAGATATCTATAACCATCACGAGTGCAGTTTCGCAAGCTAATTTAATTTGACCCTGAATACAAAGCAAGTCAGAGCAGTATAACAGCATGTCTGCAAAACTCTTTGATTGTAGGAACATTTCATGATTATTTTGGGATCTTCAACTTGCAGCTGTTGCTAAGAGACCCATGTTAAGCTGTTCTTAGGGCGCCGCCTATGTCCAGCAGTTTTTTAGCTGAAATGATGTTATTAATATGTAATTAAATGTTGGTTTTTATTCCAGGCAAACGGATTAGCTTCTCAGGGTAAATATGGCGGAGGAGCCGCGTCTTCTGCCGGCACGAAATCAAACTATGCTGCGAACCATAGATATTAATCTGTAAATAGTTAAGGCGATACTCACATGACGCAGCGGGCCGACGCGGTAAGCGGTGAAGCTGATCTCACGTCGCATTGGGTAAATTGGGTTGTATGTAATCCACTGATGCCTGGACGCACGAACCAGCGGCGCGCGGCGCTCGCTCCCCTTGCGCCCCTCAACGCGGAACATCGCGCGGTAGAGCGGCGCTTAGCACTCGAGACAACGCATTACAACGTGGATCATTGTGGGATAAGCTGGGAGAGTTTGTACTTCTTGCGCGACGCACCACCACAAAATCCGCATCGCCACCTCCGCAGCGATTAGCAGCGTCATGTGAAAACCGCCTTATATATCAAGAGGAGCTAAAGATATTTTGTACAAATAAAATGACGATAATGAATATCAGTGTTCACGTGAACGTTTGTTTTGTATTGAAACTTTTATAAACAAAGAATGATGGACGTTTTGGCCGGTACGTCCGATAAAAACTTGATGTGAGGTTGGATACATGGTGAGGTTTAAGACTATCCCCCCATATCACGTGTAGTTTTTAGTACCTACAAAGAATCTTAATTTTTTTTCAATATTTATAAAATACAGGTGTAAGTACCTATCATCTAATTTTATTATAGAAAATGAAAGACTTCAATAATAACGTTTAGAGGTAGACAGAAAGATTGCAGCTTGTTTTTGACTGACATAAAAATAATGAAAGAAAAAAATAAATACACGTGATATATGACTACACCCCCCCTCCCCCCTTGTGATATTTCGTGATTTTTATGGACCCCCTCTCTCGAGCCTCACGTGATTAATGGACAGCCCCTTTGCAGGGCCAGCATGGCCAGAGATCGCACAAGAAAGGGAGGTTTGGAAGAAAAAAGGGGAGGCCTTTACCCAGCAGTGGGGAACCAAAAGGCTAACAAAAAAAAAATAGATAATTGTTACGCTCGCGAATCATAATATTTTGTTTAACATACAACCTGATACTAACCTGCAAATAGCAAAAAAACGTAAGAAAATTTGAATTTCGCGGACTACCTGGCGCATCTCTCTTAAATGTAAGAGTTTTGGTGTCACCAATTCCTTTTAATATATTCAATATTGAAGAAAACAAAACATAGGTACGTATCTTTATTCAGCACTAACAGAAATGCACACAACATTTTGTAAAATAAAAATTATATTGGCATTTTTTTATACAGTACATATTCCTACAATATTATTATATCCACAATAAACTTTTTCTGTAATATCTGTTGCAAAAGTATCTTACTAAAGTGTAAACAAACCCTGTTCATGTTAAATTCTTACTCAATCACTGACTAAAAGGAATTTAGAAGGTTTCAATTTATATATCTCATGACTTTTCCAACAATTAGACATTGTTTGAAAATAAATTTTAAATAATTGTAACTGAAAAGTCATCAACGCAAAATTTAGGTTATCCTAAATTGTCAAACGAAAACACTTTCAGGTGATTTTAGGATTTCGAGTTAAGTATTCAAATAATCAAATAAAAGCATTCCACATATAGTGGCACTACACATTGGCATCCTCAGGTGCGTTTCCTGCATAGCTATTCACAACCATATGACAAGTTATCGTATCGAAAATGTCACATTTCGATTAACTAATTTTCCTTGCCCCCGTCGTCTATTGGATTTAAACTGAAAAAAATCCGGGTTTCGGACTTGTGAACTGCGTTTAGAGGACTCTTACGATAGCATTGATTGATGTTCGATACGGTATGGAAGCGGATCGAGTGATTGTGAGTAGCTATGCTGATCCATTTCTTTATATTTTTATGAGATATTTTTCGAACAGACCGTATAGCTTAGGATGTTATACTTGTTTTTGCTCCTGTCTATACATTTATACACCAATTTCCATTTCACAAATGAAAGGTAGACGTTCGTCACAGTTCCGTGTTTCAGAGTAGAGATTGTTATTGTTCCGATTACAAACAGTCCCACAGTCAGTACTTGATAGTTCGCGGACGTTTTCCCGGCAGTAGTGACCGTCCGGGTATCGGCCATTTTCGTCCGGAAGATCGCCGTTTTCGTCCGGGATATTGCAGTCTTCATTCCGGACGTAGTCGTACGGATTTGGGCCGTTGTTGAGCGGGTTTTGGTACATGTCACTGAATTTTTGTCCTGTTTATGAAAATAAGTGTTTAGGTAAGAATCCCGGAAAGAAGTCAAGTTTTTAGTAGTCCTACAACGAAATTCTGAATAGAATACCTACACCTAAATCCAAACATACCTGAATAATTAAATAAGTTAATAAACATAATTTTATATTCTTTAATATAAGTTATATTTTGTGTCTACGGATCACAGACATAATATTGGCTAGACGACGCAAGTGTATATACTTCGCGTGTAAAGGGAGTAAAAATGACTTCCTTTCAGATCGCGCTCCTCGAACGTTCTCGATGACAGATGTCAAACGAAAACTAAAAATTGCCAGATCGTGCGGTATTGAGCTGTAAAAACTACACAAAAAAGTGGGACGAGATAATGAAAACCTCTCCTTTCATCGTTAAGTCATTTTGTTATTAAATTGTGTGTGTTTTTATTCCAAAATCAATTATTTTACGTTCATTGTAGTTTTACAATTAAACTATGAAACTGAGCGTGTTTCGGATAATTCATAATACATTGCCGTTTTTAGTTACAACGTTTGTTAAAACACGCAATGAAAATTAAAATGATCGATATTTTCACTTGTCGCTCAGCTTCGTGGTACGCTCGCTATTCTCATTTTTCTGTCTAATAAAGCAAATAGTGTTGTACACACAGGTTGTAAAGTTGTTTTCAATTCTAATCGATTTTGGAAACAGGAATGATAATGTTTGCGTTGGGTATTTTGTGACTGGTAAATAATTTTTTTTTACTGCAATGTTTCAATTTAGTGATTTTGTTTAGAATATTATTAATTATATTTACAGATTTTCAAGTGATCCCATGAAAGGGCATGAAAATTGGTTCCCAACACAATATATTATTGTCGAATTTGCTATGTTCATTTGAATGAAGGAAGCTTTCCGGAAACAAAAGAGTTACGACAGCTGATTACAAACGCATTAGGTACCTATTATTGATGTATTGAAGGCGTTAACTAATGCTGAAGTCAGAGGATTGACTTTAGGCTCGAATTCACTGGCATCGTTCTCTAAAACCTAAAATTCTCTAATGTTTTATAGGAATCAGTAGATGTTTTCGATGTCGGAACTCTTATTCATATTGTTTGGGGCGGCAGATTCGATTTAAAAATGTTCATCTAATCGAATCTGTTCCTGGTTTTTTGTTAGAATTTTAGGATTCCCATCACTAAATCGATCATGTGACGTAACAGTAGGTGGAAAAATAATGGCACGCATAGTTTCTATACAGACGATGAGACTTGCGGAGTTAAATATAAGTCTGTGATTTTAATATTTTGTAACCTTCATAAACCTGAAAGCCAATACCGTAAATAAAAACGTTAAAAACCTAGTCGAAATCTCATCTCTTCTACAATCAATGTCAAAATGTTTGTTAAGATTTCAAATAGATACTGAACCCTAATAACCAATTAACCTTTAAGTTTAAGATTAAAAAAGTTTCCTTACCTTTTATTGTGTAATAATCAGCACCAGAAAGGAGCTTTTTAACTCCGACAAAATAAATTTCGCTGTATTTTAAAATATCCCTAATTTCTTGCGCCTGATCCTCGTTTTCTATAACCGCCAATATTCCTCCCTCCATGAAGCAGGTTTTCATAGCTTCCTGCCATTTTTGTGGTTTTTTATTGATTTTGTAACATTTTCTTGATTTCTTTAAGAATCTGTATCCTGAAATTATTATTTCATTTGCATTTATTGTAACTATACAACGTGGTAGATGAGAGTATGGTTTCAAAAAAGGAAGTAGACGTCCATAAAAAAATCGTCGATTTTTTATCAGCTGTTCCATTCATTTTTATTGCATGCAGCATATTTTTTAAACTGACGAAAATCTAGAATGATTTACTGAATTTCTGGTAAAAGTTTATGTCACGGCCACGACGTACAATGCGTGCCACGAAAGATGAGACTTGACACACCACGTGGTTTGACATGCGCAGTACACAATTTTAGGTATCTTTAGCGGTATGAGGTCTGAGTGCGGGACGGGACCGGACGTCATAGGGGCGGCGGAAAGAGCGGGGGAGGCGGGGTCAAGTCTCATCTTTCGTGGCACGCATTGTACTCCACCGTGTATGTGCATGTATATCATTGAACAGCTATAGGTACTCTAGAAAAGGGACATCAAAAGGAATCTGCAGTGCGATTCTGTAACCATCTCACCGTGAAAACTTAGGTGAAGTGAGCGTGGAGTGAGCTGTCAATAGTGTCAATTCCTAGCAAAAACAAACTCATTTCATCTAAGTTTTCACGGTGAGATTACAGAATCGATCAGCAGAAACCGTCAACTTGACGGCCGTATGACTGAGTCAGTGAGCGGAGTTTGCGTGGATGCACTTGGACCAAGCATATTTGAACAGTGTAGGTATTGCTTCAAGAATCGTCTGGATAGATTAAATATCTCCAAGCTATTTGATACCCACGCATCTTCTAATTACCTGCTAGTGTATCCAACCAAATAATAATGATTACTTTTTGCCATCAATACGTACAGAAGAAAACAACTTACCGTTGTCGACAGTTGGACACGGCGACACATCATCAACAACTTTCTTGCAGACAAACGGTAACGACGTGTTCGATGCTGAACATCTTTCCAGTTTGAACTTTCCAGTATTGATGTTCATAGATATGCAATGGTCGGAACGTGGCACTATGCTCCTATCAGCAGGCAGTGGATATGGCGTGGAGTGTCCTGAAAAGCCATTTCATATATTTAATTAAGTACAAACTGAGTCGCTATTGACCACGATTACAGGTCACTCTTTTTTTAGATAAAATTCAGAAAAAAAATCTGACGTCTATGATCAGGAGTTACCATTCGGAGTTTATATAAGACAATTCGTCTGACGTATCTACGCGCAGTTCACCATCATGTCCGAAACTGGTGCTTGAAGTGCTAGTAATGCTCAAATACAGCATTTTACTTTCAACTTTATCTATTAAAGATTGGAGAAGATTTGGGCCACACCGTACTGCAAAAATCCTCTTTTTTTACGTGGAGAAATGCTCATGCATTTTGCACTACCACTGGGAGATAGTGCAGTTATGTGGGACTCTAAACCACTAAAACTACACGGTGTCCTCCTCTGCCGTTTACGGCGGGAACACGGGCACGCGTTAGCACTCATCCGTGAACCCACCGCGGCTGTCCGTCACCGGACCCTCCTCTGGGGGGAGTATTCCCCATCACCGGCGCACCAGAACACATAGCACGCCGTGACCACCCCAGGGACCAAAACAGCACACGAGCGCCAGACGACCTCGTGCCTGGGCACCCTTGGTCCCCCTGTGACGGGTCAGGTCATTGGCACCGCCGCCTGCCAATTTTCGGCCGCAGAGGATAGGGAGAGCGGCCAACGTCATACCAACACTCGTCCTCTCCTGCGGCCCCACCGCGTCCGCCATCAGACGGTGGCGACCCCGTCAAGGCCGCGGAAGGTTGGGAGAGCGGCGCACCGCAATACAGGCACTTCTCTCCCGCCGCGGCCTCCAACCCTCAACCGCGATGCCTCCCATACGACATCGCGGCCCACCTCAGTTGCGATGTCGCTAAAGCGGCACCGCAACCTACTTGTTGGCCACTACGTCTGTTGGGAGATTAAGCTGCATTTCTAATTATTTAAATAATAAAACTCAGATCGGATTGAAAATTACGTGTGCTTCGTATAATTGTTCTCTTGTACAGTACTGACATTAGTGACGTTGACAGATAAATTAGACTATGTTAGGAATAGCTACTAGGCTTTTGTGCCATAAAAATAAATTAAATTAAACTAAATGTTGTGTTGCCAACATATTGGCGGGGCAACTGAAAGATTAAGTAAGTACTTATTAATATAAAGTATAAAAAAAAACATCTTAAAGTTAGATTGGTATTGACATTATAGGTAACAAAGATTATTATAATAACAAGAAACTAGTACAGATTCACTGTCCATAAAGTAAACACAATAGTTAAACAATCAACATGAATCATATATGATTCATGGGACAGGGAAACTGTTAACAAAAAAGGATATAAGACTAAAATTGTTATCTTATTAATATTAAACTGACAATATAGCATATAGGTACAACTTTTGTTGTACAAAAGACAAAACTTTTAACATTATTATTAACCAGCACCACATTCCAGCGGTAAAACACAAACTTTCATTACAGCTCTTTTATGTGTGTGGCCGTTTGCAGTTTTGACTTCAACTACTCTTACTTTTCCATCTTTACCTGGGTAAGTATTTATGACTCTGGCTAGGGGCCAGTATAGTGGTGACAAATTGTCATCCCTTAGGATTACCAATGCTCCTACCTTTACATTAGGTTGAATGTCTTGCCACTTAGGGCGAGATTGTAACAAATTTAAATAATGCTTACTCCAAACCTTCCAGAACAACATTTTTATCTCATTACAAGTTTTCCAAAATTGAGATTGTTTTGTTATGTTTACATTAGGCTCAGGATATGTATTTAAAGCAGTACCTATTAAGAAATGACCTGGAGTAATACAAGTATAATCATTTGGATCATTGGATAATGGCATGAGAGGTCTACTGTTTAAACTAGACTCAATTTGGCATAGGACAGTATACAGTTCTTCATAAGTAAGAATAGACCTTAATAACACTCTCTTTAAGTGGTACTTTACGCTTTTAACGCCAGCTTCTGCCAATCCAGCGAAGACTGGTGAGTAGCAAGGTAAAAAATGAAAATTAATTCTTTTTTGAGCTGAATATTGACACACCAGTCTTTGGTGAACTGGCGAGTTGTGTAAGTTATGTATTTCATTTAATTGGTTCCTTGCACACTTGAAGGTTGAAGCATTGTCGCTATATATGTCTGTGGGCAATCCACGTCGCGATATGAATCTATTTAGGCAGGCTATAAAGGTCTCTGTTTTTAAATCAGAGGCCAGCTCTAAGTGGATAGCTTTTGTTACAAAGCAAACAAACAGGCAAACATAACCTTTTGAGATTATAGGCTTTCTGATCCTAGCTATTTTCAGTGGGATCGGACCAGCATAATCTAAACCAACCTTTTGGAAGGGGCGACATACATTGACTCTATCTGGCGGCAAAGAACCCATTAACTGTTTTGCTGATTCAGCTTTTAATCTAAAACAAACAGTACACTTATGTAACACTTTTTTAACTTGTCTGAGACCGTTCACAATCCAGAATCTTTGGTTTATCGATGACAGCACAAGCTTTGAACCTGCATGAAGGTTTTTTAAATGTTCACTTATAATAATTAAGTTAGTGATACGCGAATCCTTAGGTAAGACAATGGGATGTTTCTGTGTATAAGGAATGGAGGCATTTTGTAATCGCCCACCCACGCGAACCAAACCCCTGTCATCGATAAACGGACATAATGGTTTTAAATTACCTTTAACAATTGTTTTATTACATTTTAGTACATGAATATCTTCTGACAAATACTTTTGTTGTTCATATTTTACAATCATTGACAATGACAGATCAAGTTCCTGAGTAGTAATATAATTAAGTTTATTTTTAGAGATTAATTTTGACTTTGCATTCTGACTGAAACGTAAGATGTAAGCTAAAACTCTTATCATTTTATTGATATCAGAAAACTTTTCAAGAAAATCGAGACATAACGATTGCTCACCAGAGGTAGTACATAGCATTGCACTTAAGCATGCAGAGTCGTCGCTTACCTCTGGTAAATCCTGTGGCAAAATTAAATTTAATTGTGGCTTGTACTCACGTGAATGCAGAAACGCTGGGCCTTTCCACCACAGGTCATGGTCGGCTAGCTCGTTTGGCATGACTCCTCGGCTAAGACAATCGGCGGGGTTCTCGTTCGAGTTAACATATGACCATGTATATTTTTGTGTAAGTTGTGTGATGACCTTAACGCGATTCGCTATATAAGCCTTAAGTGTGTTTATGTTAGTTTTGAGCCAAGCTAATACTATTTGTGAATCAGAATGAAGTATGACATCTTGTATTTGCATTTTAACAGTCAATACATTATGAATTCTGCTAACAATCTTTGCAAGCAACAGAGCTGCATTAAGTTCGAGGCGAGGAACTGATAAACTTTGATTAATAGGATTTATTCGTGATTTCGAACAAAGCAAGGATGTCTTGACATAACCCATTGAATCCACGACTCTTAGGTATACACAACAGCCATAACCAGTATTGCTAGAAGCATCAGCAAACCCTATAATTTGTGTAAAGCTTATGTCATGCACACCTATATGTCGCGGTATAAGCATTGGTTGCATTGTAAGCAAGCTATTATAAAACTTGTGCCAAAGCTGTAGCAGTTCGCAATTTGGCACCGAATCCCAGTCCAACTTTTCTTGCCATAAGCGTTGCATTATAGCCTTTGCGCTTACCACAATAGGTCCAGCAAGACCTAGTGGGTCATAGAAACCACTTATGAAGCTAAGAATTTCACGCTTAGATTGAGGCATGCTATTAATGGTTTTTGGACTTGATATAATGAATGAATCTAACTTAATATTGTAGTTCATACCTAGTGTTTTCAAAGAAGTGTTATTTTTCTCTAGATCAATCTCATCAAAATGTTGTTGATCTTTTTGTATTTCTTTTAACAACTCTGGTGAATTTGAAACCCATTTGTGTAACTGAAAACTTCCTAAACCTAACAAACTGCATAGTTGTTCCTTTGCTGCTAGTAGTTTAACAAGTGATTTTTCAGAATAAAGAATGTCATCAACATACGTAGAATTATTTATAATAAAAGCAGCTTTAGGGTACTCCTTGTGGTGTTGTTCAGCTAACATTTTTAAACATCGAGTTGCCAAATAGGATGAACTCTTTAAGCCATAAGTTACTGTGTTTAATTGAATACATTTAACACTTTCGTCCGGAGAGTCTCTCCATAGAATATTTTGTAATGATCTGTGTTTGGGATGTATTTTGATATTTCTAAACATATTTTTGATGTCTGTTATAAAAAAATATTCATCGACTCTGAAGAGCATTAAGACATCTACTAGCTCCTTTTGTACTACAGGACCATTAAGTAATAAATCATTCAAAGATGTTTTTGTACTGGTTTTCATGGAACCATCAAATACCACCCGGCATTTTGTAGTCTTTTTATCTAACCTAAGTACAGGGTGATGTGGTAAAAAGTATACTGGATCAGTAGATAAGTTGTATTGACTTATATCAATTAATGCACCATGACCTTGCTTTAAATATTCATGAATGAACTCCTTGTATAACATATAAAGATTAGAATCTTTTTTCAATCTAAGTTCTAAGTTATGAAATCTTTTTAAAGCCAAATATAATGAATCTCCTAAAGCTTGATTGATTGAATCTAATGGTAACTTTAGTGGCAAAATTACTTGAATTTTATTATTTTTTGTATCTTGCTCGACATTTTCACAAAATATTTTTTCACACAAGTCATGTTCAGAATGAGCTTCTGGAAAGGTCTCTGGAACACTTTCACACTTCCAAAACTCAACAATGGATTTATTTAAATCAGAATCACATTTTTTGCAAAATAAAGTAACTACTGGTTCTGTGTGTTCTGTAAGTGTGTTACCTGCTATTACATAACCCAGTCTTGTATTTAATAATGTAGTTTTAGATGTGATGCTGCCATCAGCTGCCTCCGAGCTGGATGGAAGAACTTGAGGCTCAGGCGGCAGCAGGATAGAGCAAGCAGCTTCTTGTTCCTACCGTCTCCGTAGCACCACCTGCATCTGGATTCGCTTTCTTCACAGCTGCGACATGGGCTACTTTTGAAGTTGGCTGGGGTCTCTCCTGTGGGCGCTCTGCATTCTCTAGTGCAAGTGCACGCTTGTCAGAGTACGTTGGTACATTTATGGTAGGTAACTTTGTATTGTATTTTTTCGTAACACACTGGTTTTTACAGTCGTTTTCACAATCAATTTTATCCAATAATTCTCTGATGACGGTGAGCGTGTTGATGTACTTGTCTTCTACTTCATCGCCATCATCGAGGTCGGGTGTTATGGCGCATATCTCCAACGAATATTCTTCGTATTTCTGGAATGCATTTCGAAGACGCTCTTCCTTCAGGAGTAACGCCTGTTTTGAATACTCCTTGTAACCCTCTTCGTGTTTGAACATGTTTTCAATTTTCGTTATCGTGCCTTTGATTGACGCTCGTTTCCTGACGAGCGTTTTTATTTGGTCGCCTTCCATTATTAAAAACTTGTTTTGCACACTGTAATATTATTGCTACAACAATGATTTCGGTTGTAACTGAAATTATGTGACCGCACAAGCACAAGACAACACGTTTTTATCTGTTTTTTTTTTTTATGTCTGCAGCAAATGAAAAAATATTAAAATAGTGACGGTTGCGATTCGTTTCTTCCGAGTTTTGTCTGGCGGCCTGGCGGGCGGGCAGCATGCGGCGCGTGCTTCTCGAGCGCGATGGAGTCGCCTGTCGCTGATTGGCTCTTCAGAGTGGCGTGATGTGACGCGAGCCAATCAGATGCGTCCTGCTTGGCGCGGCGACGAATCCCTCTCGGCGTCACCGGAAGTTGCTTCTTGCTTGATACTTATCTCAATTGGATTTCCAGAACACTCGAACGCGGCGCTGAAATTTCTGGATCGGACCCGCCCTTGAAATATGAAAATCACTGAAAATGGCTTGCCCGTTCCTTTTTCGATACGACCGTTGCGTGGGTACCTTCTGGAAGTTGTAGGATCCAATTTTTACACGAATTCACAGTTCTTTCGCTGGATGGACTATATAGTTATAGCTCGAAGGACCATGTTGGGGAATTAAGCTGCATTTCTAATTATTTAAATAATAAAACTCAGATCGGATTGAAAATTACGTGTGCTTCGTATAATTGTTCTCTTGTACAGTACTGACATTAGTGACGTTGACAGATAAATTAGACTATGTTAGGAATAGCTACTAGGCTTTTGTGCCATAAAAATAAATTAAATTAAACTAAATGTTGTGTTGCCAACAACGTCGTTGGCTTATCGGCAAAAGCCCTGACGAGCGGCTCCTTCTCGGGTTCTTCTTCGCTTCACCACACTTTCTTACGATATATATGAACCATTGGACACTGCAGGCGGGCCGCACAGGACTTTTTTGTATGAAAATGCATTGTGCTTCGGCCGGATACGGCTGTAATATGCGTTTCGTTTTAGTTGACAATCCCGTTGTGTAGCAGGTTTCTTGGTCGCGCTAACCACTCCCCATAAAGTGGCCTAGCCAATTGTATTACACGAAAAGTTCAACAAAATGTGAGATGACAATTTACATTGTCCAACTCTGAATTCCTACTTACCGTCAACAGTAATAAACTCTCCTATTCTAAATTCGTCGTGCAATCCCACAAATATGTCTGTCACATTAAAAACTTCTGACATTTGATCTGTCAATTTTTTCACTAAAGTCCACTCTCTTTGGGTTTCTGGGTAGAATAAAATACCTCCTTCATCATCACAAGTTAAAAATGCGTTGCTCCAAGTTGATCCACTCTTGTCCCAGTGAACTTTATAGAATGCATCAAACTCGTCAATGTATGAATAGTCTTTTCTATAGAAGTGTACATGCCGAGAGTATGTT
Source organism: Luperina nickerlii (assembly GCA_963855955.1). NCBI lineage: Eukaryota > Metazoa > Arthropoda > Insecta > Lepidoptera > Noctuidae > Luperina > Luperina nickerlii. The sequence goes on along the minus strand of OY979682.1, from coordinate 7,563,728 downwards.
GAAGGCAGAAATATTATACCTGCGGAGTTAAAATTACGTTAAGTGTTAACAAACTTACATACAGCAATGGTGTTAAAGACATAAAATATATTAAATATAGGGTTCCAAAGGATATTAACAAAGTATGGTAAAACAATTAAAATCGAAAGAAACAAGCTATAGTAGTACCATTCTGCCGTCATACGGTGATAAGCCGTAATTAATTTTTTTTTATCAAAAATTACTTAACAACAGGTACTTAAAAAACACTTTCATAAAGGTTACAGAATTATAAGTGTTACATATTGAATTAATAACAGAATCAAAAATGTAACACTTGTAATGCAAAACACTTACAAAAATGTAACTGTAATATATCTGTAACCGATATGAAATTGTTAACAGTGTTACCGGTAAACACGGCGTTGCCAAAATAGCCGCAATCCCAACTGGATTGAGGCTATTTTGCCATCACCGCGTCTGTTTGTCCGCCACGCGTTTGTGCGGTACTGTGCAATTATACCTATAAATGCTTATTTCTGTTACACATATTAACACATATAAAAGGTTACACTTTAATTCTGTAACATTGTTGTATCTGTTACATTTAGAAGTATTTTTCTTTTAAAACAGTTTTAAAAAACAGTGCTGTTATGGTTACTTTTTGAATCCCTGCTTAACAATAAGTTCGGTTTTGCCAATAAATTGTCTACCATTCGATGTACGTGATAAAGCTGTAATGCGTTTGTAGCCAATACAAATATTTAAAAGGGCATAACTTAGCCCCGAAAACATTTCTCTCTAAAATGAAAAGCAATAATTTCCACATTAAGCCTTATTAGTAAAGCCAGTTTGCATACATGAAAAGCCGTAACTTTAGTTATACGCCTCATATTATCGATCATGATTTCGATATAGTTAGCCGTAATAGTTGTTACGGCTTTTCATCTTTGTATGCCCCGTATGTTTGTTTACCCCGGAATCACTTAATACAATAAAGGCGTAATATTTCAATTACGGCCTTATATTTAAAATAATAATTAAATAAAAGCTTCTATGCTAGCTTGAAAAGGCATAATTTACAATTGTAAACAGAAAGCCCTAACTATGAATTTATTATAGATTGCATAATATCATCATTTATGTAAGCAAACAAATAAAATTAATAATTACTGAAAAAAATAAAAGTCATTGAAAGTTACGAAACAAGCTGTGTAATGTATCCTGTTCTGTCCACTTGAAGAAACAGCCATTAGTTTAACAGCAGTCCATAGATTTTTTTTTACATTTTCATAAAAATATTCAAAAATATTTCATAAAAAAGTTGTATCATGATAAAACATTGTAAGAAACAGCTTAAAAATTTACGTCGCATATTAATTGTCAAAGTTTTATACTTAAGGCTCCTACAAACAGGCGCGACACGCGATATAATCGCGCGCGACACAAGGGCATCATTCGTTGCGCTACTTGCGGTGCCTTTGTGTCTTTAAACTATCATATTTTATGTAATGATAATGATGATTATACAGAATTCAATCAACTACACAAATACTTAGATAAAATTATTCCACTGAGCCGTGTATTTATTTTTTAATTTAATTAAAACTGCAAAATTATTTTTAATTTGGCGGTCAGTCGAATCAAATAACATCAAACGCATCGCTGTTTTGAACCTTTATTAGTTGCCGCTATGCGCTATTATCAATAATTAAGTACAGACGCCAAACACATCAAGCTACCCGAAACTGTAAAATTTTCCCAATCAACTTTGAACCTTAAGCTTTAGGGATAAAGTTGAAAATCTATTAAAGAAATTTGACAGATTGTAGTAACTTGATGTGCTGGCGTCTGTATCTACTTAAACATTTACTTTTGATAAATGCTTTTACCGAATTCACAGAAGTTAGTGATGTCCAAAATAAACTTGGAAAGTTCATAGTTAAGTACATATATGAAAAAAGTACTCACAGAATAGAAAGACAGCGGAAATAAGGCACTTCATCTTTGTGTAAGGTATCACACTGTAATGACAAGTAAAGATGGGCGATTGTGAATGACATTATTCGAATGATTCGATTGTAGAAGTCATTCAAATCATTCGAATAACCTTACAACTCATTCGAATTTGCAGAAAGCGAGACAAAAATAAGAATGTATTGCGTCGTCTCATTCCTTCCTATTCAAATTTCATTACTACTAGTTTAAATATTCGAATCTCCGTAACCCCATCTAAAAGTAAACTCTATGCACTGAGAAATAATACTCAATTTCCTGTGGCAAATTGAATCATCAAACCATCGACCACTAGTTTGTATTCGAATATTCGTAGTTTGTATTGCGGCGGATAAGAAACTATTTTGATTGTAACACCTAACTAACTTGTACGAGAGAATATAGTATACAAAGTTGATACGACAGAGGGGCTTTTCTTTAAACTGCCTATACTAGATACCATTTTCAAGCTCTGTACCAAAAATCAATTAAATAGGAGCAGTAGTTTAGTCACAAATGATTTTTGAAGTTTTTGCTACGTTTGAACACGATGTATATTTCCTAACAGCTGATTATCTCATACGCATAGGTCATGCACCTTAAAACGATAATCTGAGTATAAGATACATTGTTGCCGCACAAGTACAACCAAATATTTCACGAAGCAATAAATACACACACACTTGCACTTTCACTATGAGAGTGACAATCATAGCAAAACCCCCGCGCCTTTTTCCCGCGCGTAAAAGGAATAGAAATAGGTCAGTATGTTGCTATTGCATTCTAGATCCTTGGGAATTTGCTAAAAAACTTTCTTTCAGTGGACAGTGCGCAAGCGTCATCCATCCGGGACGTACGTTACGTAATACGGGAGCCCCCCGCCGCCGCGCCTTTATGTTTTGTCGAACTCGCTGACAATAATTGTGATTTTGTTTTGTTATTGTGATAGACACTAAATAAGTTTAACTTGGGAATATTATTATTTAGTGTTAGTGTTTTTTTGTGTTTGACTGTTTTTATTGTGATAGGATACGTAATTAAACGTTGGTTGTGTGTGTGTGTAATCATTAAAGTGTTCAGCAATGCCTCGTGTAACTTACACGGCGTCAGAATACACTTACATGATTTTAATTTACGGTGAATGCCGTGGAAACGCAGATTTAGCTCTGCGAACATACCGAGAAAGGTATGGTGACCGGCGCAATAGCCCTAGGAACGCCGCGCGCCGGCACCATACAATTGGCAGTACAAAGATTACGGGAATTAAAGTGCTTAGCGACGGACAGTGATTTAATAAATAACAATATTCTCCGTCGGTATAATTTGTGCATTAATATGAATCGAGGACACATCGAGAATTTAAAAATTTTGTGTTTTTGTGTGTGCGCGTACTTAACAACCAGCCGGGCGCGGACGGCGCGAGCGGTCTAAACCGCCCGCCCCCCGCGCCCCCGCCAAGAGAGATAACACACACGCACACGCGCTCCTGCGCGACTTTGTTACCTAGGCATCTAACTAAGGTCAGTCAAATTTATTTATAAAGGGTGGTTGCGTTTCACTCTGACTTTAAGCTATTTAGTTTGTTTGAAAAAAAAAAAATCTCATTTTTGGCGCTTTCTATTTTTGTACTGTATCGAATTAATACTATACACGTATAGTATACGTAGTGTAATTTAATGCCCCTCTGTCATATCAACTCTGTATAGAGTACGAGAAAAACGCTCAAATTTGTATGGCAAACTGAATGAATGAACTAGCGGTTCGCAAATCAGTAACTATTAACTTATTACTACGAATATTAATGAAAAGTAGACTTTATTATTACTACGAAACGGACCCATTTTGTATGGCAAAGTAATAGTAAATGAATGAACTAGCGGTTTTATTCGAATTTGCGAACTAGCGATCGATTGTTTTTGCATTCGAATGTTAATATTAGTAGTATCAAACCATTCGATTATTGGAATCAGTAACAATCGCCCATCGCTAATGACAAGCTTGACCAGCAAACAGTACATTTATACCTTACTAAGTAAAAAATATTCCTTGTTTATGGTCCGATAAGAACCTGGCATAGAGCATACATAACCACAGAGCATGTATCTACATAAACGCTTTTGTTATGTATGTCTTATCGCCGGATGTCAAAAGTTCATCTGAAAAAGATAGCAAATACGGTATAGTTTGTTTAGGCTCTGACAATTTGCTATTGTGTATCATTTGTTAATATGTTTGTTTGTTGTATCCACTATCAATTTCTGCAGACATCCTGCCATTTTAATGTTTCATAGAAACAATTAAGCGCTTGTTATGATCGTGGTGGCCGTTGCACTATGTAGGTAAATTCAAAGAGATTGGGATTGGATTTGGATTGGATTGATTGGTATTTTAGCACAGACAAAAAAATTACTGAAATATCCTTCACCAATGGGATTTGATATAATTAACTTAACAGGTCCTTTATGATTCATAATGTTATCCTTTTATGATTCTGCCAAAGTGGTTTTTTCAGGCCTCTGGTCGCTCACCGAGTCGCAAAAGTTCCGCCTTGGGGTTTGCCAAAGAGCGATGGAACGCAGCGTTCTGGGTGTAAAAAGATAGGACAGAATTCAGAACAAGCTGCGTTCCAAAACGGGCATACTGGATTTAGGAAAGATGATGATGATGATGATGATGGGACTCCCTTTTCCGCACTTAGACTCCCATTCGGTCCGTTGTGCGTGGGGATTCTGGCTAACCGAGCCAGCCTAGCTCCGCCCAAAAGCACAGAAGCTTCCTGGGAGCTTCACAGGCTTCGCGGAGCGACCTCATTGTTCCGAGGATTTCTGCACGTTGAGAAGCCACGGCCTCGCAATCCAGGATGACGTGGGCGGCTGATTCCTCGGCATCAAGGCAGCCCCTGCAGAGGGGGCTGTCCGTGGCGCCTATGTTGAAAAGATGTTTGTTAAGGAGGTTATGGCCCGTAATTGTGCCTATTATTATTCTAAGGTTATTTCTACTCAGGCTGAGAAGTTTTTTGGTTAATCGCGGGTGTATCATTGGTAATGCCAATTTTGACTGTCTACAGTCTGTTGCCCGTGACCATCTGTTGTTATGGAGTTCGGTCGATCTTTGGCGAATCCATGCACGAAATTGTGAGAAAGGCAAAGGGAGAAGTGGGTACGGGCCTAACACCCTCATATCAGAGCCTCTCTTCGCAAGTTCATCTGCAGCATCATTGCCCAGAGATTCACTGTGCCCTTTGATCCACTGGAGAGTAATACGATTGGACGTTGATAAACTCTCCAGAGCTAGATGGCACTCAAAAATTAGTTTGTTGTTAGTTTGTTTGCTACCTAAAGCTTTAAGCACAGATAGGCTATCGGATAGGAATTTAATGCCGTAGTTCCGGATGCCTAAGCGCTTTACTGCTATTGCAGCTTGTGTTAAGGCAACACATTCGCATTGAAAGATCGAACTATGTGTGCCTAGTGGTATGTGAAAGTTAATATTGAGGTCAAGGGAGTGTACGCCAGCACCTGAACCGTTTTGTGTTTTAGAGCCGTCTGTATAAATGCGCACTTCGTTGACTCCTGACTGATCCCTTTCTTCCTGAACTGTTTGTATAATGTAGTTCTTATTAAACATCGGTTGGTTTGGTGTTCTATCACACGGGGCAGCGATGAGAGGCTGGTACTCAATCGCCCGGTCCAGGATTTTAGCGTGTGGACTAGTAATGTTTTTGCCCCATATGCCCAGATGCATTAGCCTGATGGCAGCTAGCGCCGCTTCCTGCTGTATGTACAGGTCAAGGGGAGTTAATTGAAGGGCTATCTCCATGGCTGCTGTTGGGGTGGTTCTCATGCAGCCAGTGGTAGCTGAGCAGGCCAGTCGTTGGAAGCGTTGTAGTCTGGTAATGGTGGTCGAGAGTAGATTTAGGAAAGAAGGTTGCTAGGCTCAAAAGGGACTGTGCGGGTCACATCAGTCGCATGCACGATGACCGCAGGGCAAAGATCTCTATACAATGTGGTCTGAAGATGGTCGGCGCTGCCGATGCCGATCAAAACAGAGATGGCGAGATGACTTGTACGCGTACCGCGAGGGCTGGTTCGAGGTGGCGCGAGAAAAGTATTCCTGGAAGGATTTGGGGGAGGCCTTTGCCCAGCAAAGATGAGAGAGATGAAAGAACGAACGATCTGATCAAGAAGACCCAGTAACTGATGTAGTGAAACTTAAATATAAGTTTTCAAGTAATGGACAGAGCAGCGGGCACAGCTAGTACATTCATTCAAAAATAGATCGTTATGTAACTAACTAGGTCAACCATAGAAATGTGAACATATATCTGTGAGATCAACAGTCAATTAAAATTGCTGAAGTAATTAGTTAGAGAAAGATAAGTTGATACAATGTTGCATATGAAAATGAGGACAATCAGTATATATATTTAAGTCATATATGCTCTCAAAACGGTGAAGGAAAACATCGTGAAGAAACGGCCATGAACCGAAAATTCGAAGGCATTTGACATCTACGCCTGGGCCCGCGTGGTAGCCTACTGCCTCTTACAGAAAGGAGGCCAGTGCGTCCACGGGCTAAATAATAGAAGCTGCACGGGTCTATCAATCAGGTTAAGTTACGCTTGTCGCGGTGAGTACTTGGATTGGTGACCATCTTTACATATTATCATGACCCTCCGTGCCTCGGAAAGCACGTTAGGCCGTTGGTCCCGGCTCTCATTCGTTGATATTTGACAGTTACTGATTTGTGGAGGTCAGATAGGCAGTAGGCGTGCGATTAGACTGGAAGCCGACCCCAACATAGTAGGGAAAAGGTTAGGTAGGTGACGATGCTAAGTCCATGGAAAGGTCTACCTGCGCAGGTAAACTTTATGTCGTGTGCTCAAAGAACTGCACAGATATGTTCCAGTACCTACACCTAGGATAGGAACCTCGGAGAACACAATCGAAAAAAAGATAAAGAAAAATAGCTTTTTTTCTCGATTGTGTTGTTAGTTTTAATGTTTGTATTTCCTGTGCGTGTCCCAAATCATCCATTTCAGTTAAAAGTCGTCCATCACGACTGGACATAGGCCTCCCGCAAGCACCGTTACTGTGACCGGTTTTGTGGTTCCCGCATCCTGCGGATTCCTGCGGAAATGTCTTGTGCGTGTCCCAAATAGAACAATAATCTTTCACACGGTTTTTTTTATTACACGTTTCGGTCAATCTATAGGTAGATCTCTTAGGCGGAACATAGTGTGTATGAGCGGCATTATAAAATGGCGGTTTTTCTTTCAGAAAAGACAATTTTCTGAAATTTTTTATTTTTCTTTTTTGATGAAAATTTTATGTTTTGTTTCGAAATCATCTACATCCTAGAAGTTTGCTGTGGTTATAGCGTATTGTTTAATATACAGGGTAGCAAGGACATCGACGCGCATCTTGTAACCATAAATATAGCACATGATTCTAGACGCATAGAAATTTCTCGTTAGCTATAAAAAGAAAACAGCTGTTTCATAGGAAAATGCAATACCTACGCGGTCAAAATGTGCAATTAAAAAAAAACCGACGAAAGATTTCAACGCAGGGTTCATGTACTAAAATCATGTACTAAATCCAATGGTAGCAGAATGCGCGTTGATGCTCCCGCTACCCTGTATATTAAACACTACGCTATACCCACAGCAAACTTCTACGATGTAGATGATGTCGAAACAAAATATAAAATTTCCATAAAAAAATTTGTTTGAGCTTTTCAAAAATAAGACCGCCATTTTATAATGCCTCTCATACACACCATGTATGCAAACTCACTAATAATAACAAAACAACCTTTTAACCTGAAATCTGAATCTACCATACACGTCATCCCTAAATCTAAAGCCAATAAATAGATCTATCAAATTTACGACCTGCGACGATCCAATTCAATTGCAAAAATAATTAACACCACCTCGCCCGACAGTCGTTTAAATTCTCTAGTCTCTGTTAAATTAATTACTTGTCCGGATACCGGACAGCGCTATTTGCAGCATCCGGCCGGACGGTCGACCGGACAGCCGTCCGAGCGTGTATTAAATATGCGGTTTGTCTGATTTAAATCGTAGCGTAGGACTTAAATAGGGTTGATGGTTTCGGGCGAACTTGATTTAATTTTCTTTGAGTACACCTACAGAAGTGTGTACGTGTTATATCTTGAATAATTGTGTTGGCAACCCTCCTAAGTACGGTTAGTGATTTGTGTAATATTATTAGATAGTTTAACTTTGTCAGGGAATAACTAAATAGCTAAAGCTCTGACTTAATATTAACACAAGCTAGTAGTTACGGATTTACGTTTTAACGCTGGTCCTCCTCCTCATGGACGCAGAAATAAATTGATTAGCATTGAAAAATACTGTTGGGGCTGCTGAAGATTTTAAAATACAATTTTTGCATTATATAAATTCAATCTCCTAGTATTAATTGCATAGCACATAAATGTGAGTACTATGTACATACTATAAAGGTTCCATTTACTGGGTACGCCTTTCATTGATTTGAATGTGCACTGGCGGCTGAGAGTATGTCATGCTCACTCAAATGTCTCGCTGATGGTGTGTTGGATCATTTAGCTCCCTTCAAAATGGTTAGATTGAAAGGTGCTAATACACGCGTCATGTTCGTGAACGGGCACCGTCAGTAGGGACTGGTCATCTCTTTGCTGCCATGGCTTATTTTAATTTAATTTAATATTTGAATTGATTTTCTTTTCGTGTTTCCATTACGGACGCTTTTAACGTTCTGTATCATCGTTCTCACATGCATAATTTTTAACATGAATGATGTAAACAAGACTTTGTAACCATATTATTTTGATTTAAAAAAGTGTCCATGGAGTTTCTTGCCCGTTCTTCTCCATAGGTACCTACGCTTTGGAATGGGCAACTAGCTTCATCTTTCTGACTGACCGACCCCGTGACAGTTCAAAAGTGCCTGTAATTGGTTTAATTGAAATAAATGCTTTGAGTTTGAGTTTAAACTTACTTTTCCCTCAGTTTTCAGGGTTCCCTACCTCAAAAGGAAAAACAGAACACTTATAGGATCACTGTGTTGTCCGTCTGTCTTGTCTGTCAAGACCCTTTATCTCGGGAACGCGTGGAGCTATCAAGTTGAAATTAAAACCATATGTCTGGTCTGCAGTGCCTTGAAGCTGTGAAAAAATCAAACTTCTAAGTTAACGTAAAATAAGGTACGGCCGTTTATGCCGCAAAAAACGTATATTTCGACACTCAAGAAAATCAAAATTTATGGGGTACTTCCCGTTGATCATGAATCATGAAATCTGGCAAGAAGCAAGGTCATGTAGCATAAGTAAAGGATAAAATCTGAAAACCGTAAATTTGTAGTTAAATAAAAATAAAAAAGAAACGCGTGCTAAACTATTTAGATACCTACAAATTTGTACGGAACCCTCAGTGCGCGAATCCGACTCGCACTTGACCGGTTTTTACTTATAAAAAAAGAAAAAGGAGGTAGCGTAAACAAGGTACTAATTGAACTCAACGAGGTTTTATTCTCATTGCGAACCGTAAAACCAGTAAAACCTAACAATTCAGTTTTTACAACAGATGATTTCGCGTTAAAACTTGAACTACCCACCGATACACACGAAAGAATACATTATGTTACTTGTATGTGTCATATGTATGTATGTACTTAATTCGTTAAAGAAAGTCAAGCCTTAAAGGAAATAAAATACAGTGAAAAGTTTCAGAAGAATGTATTTACTGAAGACTTCGTCTTTTCAATTTTAACTCCAAAGTAGAAGTTGGCACGCGGCAGATTTCTGCCTGAAGAGTTTCAAACAAAACAAAACCCCGTTCAACCTGAAACCTCACTTTAACACACACTTTGCCATTATTTTTTTGCGAAATATATAAACCTTTTTGGCGTAAAATATTCACGTAAAAGGTTTTAGGTATAGAAAAACCCACCCTCTAATTTCATTCATCCTCAAAACTGCGAGATAGGCTTTGTAAGGTCTGAAATAAATCTTCTTAGACAATTATGGTAGCCTAGTACAAGTTTTGTTTAGTCTAAGTAAAAGTGTCTTAAAATAATCTTGACCACTTCAGTATTTCTTTATCCTTGGTTCACATTACATAATCATCGCGCCTGTATTCCCCGAAGGAGACAAGCAGAGGTGTCGTATATTTCACCAGTTACATACATATCACCAGAATCCAGACTCCAGGCTGCTACTGAAAAACTTTTTTCTAACCCAAATAAAACCTCTAAAATCTTCCTAGTAGCCTGGTACTTTCAACTTTGGTCCTAGTCCAGTCCATTTGCGTAGAACATTTTTCCAAACTGTCTTGTACAAAACTTTCGCATTAAAACTGTGAACAAGTTGGTCTGGGATCAGCGTTAGCTATTCGTACAAGTTTCCATAATAAAATGGTCTGCGTTTTGTGAATAGAAAACACTTTGGTGAAGTATAAAAGTTAGTGGCTGTGAGAGTTCAGAAACGGTAGATAGCGGAGATATTTTATCAATAAAAAACAATGTTCATCATAGCTAACTACACTATTTACACTATGTTCTGACTTCCAAAATAAAGGCATATCTGCCTATTTTTGGGGTCACCGTCCAATATAATCTTGTGCAGACGCCAGCATATTAAGCTACCCGAAACTGTCAAATTTTTCCAAACAACTTTGAACCTTGTGCAATAAAGTTGAAAATCTATTAAAAAAATGGTAGCTTGAAGTGCTGGCGTCTGTACAAATGATGAATATTATTAAAAAAATAGTGACTAAATTAAAAGAAGAAAAAGAAAATGCGTTTATTTGCGGTAAACATGACGCAGAGAAAGAACACAAAAAAAGATTACCTAACTAACTATACAAGCAAACATAAAAACAAAAGAACACTTATGCGTCTTGTCCGCATCGCTGTCATCCGAAAACGTACCCAGAAGTGGCAGTATAGCCACGTTGAATAGCAAATATAATCCTGTGACAGAGTGACGTGGTGGACTGGAAGACGAGATGTCGGTCGGCCGGCGTCGAGATGAGCAGACGACATTGTTGCCTTCGCGGGCAAAACCTGGATGAAGCTGGCACAAGAGCGTGGGGATTGGCACAAGAAAAGAGATGCCTATGACCAGCAGTGGGTGAAGTCAGGGTGTGGATGACGATGACGATAATGATGACGATGATGATGCCGATGATGATACTAATAATAATAAAGGTGAAGACTTTGTTTTTGTTTGATCGCGCTAATCTCTGGAACTAGGTGTCGGATTTGAATATTTTTTTTTTTTAATTATTCGTTTTGCATTTGATAGCCCAATCTTTGAGGAAGGCTATGGGCTTTTTAACATTACGCTACGACCCTTAGGCGTAAAAAAAAAGACAGAAAACGAAATCGATGTCAGAATCGGGTCGGTAAAAGCTAGTCTTTAATAATCTGCCTAGCCTTTTCCTAACTATGTTGGGGTCAGCCTCCAGTCTGACAGTATGCAACTGAATATCAGTTTTTTTTTCAACCCAGTTACTGAATAAGATGATATAACGACCGCTTGGTAAGACATGTTGTTAGACTTTCGGGCTTCTGACTATTTGCTTGACGTGCTTTCCGAAGCACGGAGCCGCACGACATGTAATAGATGGTCACCCGTCCGCGAACTGACCATGGAAAGCGTACCTTAGCCTTCTACTGAACCGTGTGGCTGCTATTATCTATACTTATAATATTATAAAGCTGAAGAGTTTGTTTGTTTGGTTGAACGCTCTAATCTCTGAAATTACCAGTCGGATTTGAAAAATTCTTTTTGCATTTGATAGCCCAATTCTTGAGGAAGACTATAGGCTATTTAACATCACGCTGTGACCTTTAGGAGCCGAGCAAAAAGGGTCGGAAAGAACGCTAAGAGAAAACGAAGTGGTGCGATAGGGTGGGTCAGGGGAACAAGAAATTTCACGCGGACGAAGTCGCGGGCAGAAGCTAGTATCATAATAAAGATGATTTCATCATTCCCTTATAACATCTACCTTTGTGCTATGTTATTGAAATCTACTAAAATATTAACAGCCATTAATTAAACTCTCAGCTGCTGCCTGCCATTGACATTTAGCCGCAGCCGCAGCGGGTTAACTATCGCTTCATCGAATTTAAATGGTACCATAGATGTAGAGCAAAACGTTATTTGATGGAAATAGAAACTGTGCTAAGCATCAAATTGAACGTGTCAGCATGCTGTGTGTGTGTCAGCATCAAGTGAAGGGGCCCGTTAGGGCCGAAGCCTGCCGGGTCAGCGGGATTGTCCGAAAGGGTTACCGCTAACCCGGAACATAAAGGGCTAAGGAAGGAATACGGGTGGGTTTTAGTTAGTAAGAGTCTGACACTCCCTTCCGCTCCACCCAGAGCAGGAGGGGTCATTTGATGATTACTCATCAACAAAAAAAACAAAAAAATTACCTCTGTTTGTCTCTGCATCACCCAAAAGTTGACTGGTAGAAAATGCCCGCCTCTACGTTTGTGTGCCTAATTAATAAATAGTCTAAATGATAGGCAGTAGCTTTTCTCTAACATTCTGAGTTCATAATATAAAATTACGTGTAACAATTTTTTGAAGTGAAAACTTCTTTAGCGGCGCTGTGTACTTTTTTGGAATGGGTAAAAACTTCTAAATTCGCGTCAGGTCACGTGACCCTGATCGAAAATTCGTAAGACGTGACGCGCGTTGTTGAGGACAGCGCCATCTATGCACATCGGGAAGAACTACGAGGGCCTCGCGTACTAACTACGTAGGCCTCGCGTACTAACTACGTAGTTCATCCAACAACGACGAGATGGCGCTGAACCACGGATATATAACTGACGACGAGCTCTATGCGAGCGGCTTGCTTCTCTTACCACTGCCGCGACCAACACCACGAACTGAAGTCTATCCTGTGTGCTTATTTGTAAATCTGAATAAATTCCTTTCACGAGAAGAATAAACCAGTCACTTTGGTCATCATACCTGATTTGCAAAAAACCCTATAAAATAAGGAACACACCTTAACACGCGTGTTTTGTTTATAAGACGATTCACAAAATACACTCGTAATTGTTCAAGTTTTCACTTCTGTCGGCACTACCGGAGTGCCAGTGTTTTTTTTTTGTTTAAGCGGTGCCCCACACAAGGAATTTCTCCTGTATTGTGGGTGTATTTACAAACATTTAAAACTAACATACACAAATAGCCAGACCCGGAACAACTACTTGTAGGTCATACAAATATTTGTTCCGTGCAGGAATCGAACCCGCGACACGCAGCGCAGCATTCAATCGCTTAACCACTGTGCCAACCGTGCCGTCAATACGCACAAAATAAGCTCCGTTACCTTACCCAGCTTATCTTGCGTTAGAAAAGAGAGAATTAAATATACTTTAGGTACAATAAAGACTAAAATGAACGCTGGTATTGTATGTGTAACAGACTTGCTCTGTATCGCCCGAATATTCTTTGTGAAGCGTATTCTAATATCGGAAGCCCGAGGGTGGGGTGAGGTGTATTAGTGATGGCGAAAACATTTTTATTTTATCCTAGCGACCAGCCCTTTTCAGAGGTGGCCAAGTGACCAAGTAACCGCGACTTACCGAGCTTACCGAGTTGCAGGTCGTAGGTTCGGACCCAGACAGACATTTTTTTTTTTTTGAGGATGGGAAATCATCAAATGACCCCTCCCGCTCTGGGTGGAGCGGAAGGGAGTGTCAGACTTAAGAGTCTGACACTCCCACCTAACTAAAACCCACCCGTGTTCCTTCCTCAGCACTTTATGTTCAGAGCCAGCGGTAACCCTTTCGGACAATCCCGCTGAACCGGCAGGCTTCGGCCCTGACGGGCCCCTCCGTATGATGCTGACATCTCTTTGAGGCGCGCGTAGAACACGTACGCGCCGTCCGGCACGGGCCTGGTCCTGATCGGACGGTGAGCTACCCATTACTCTCCGCCCGCAGGCCCGCGTCTATGGTGGCCGGGAGTCGTCGCGCGGCTCCCGACGCCCGGAGCGTCTCCCGCGGCGGCTGGGAACCTACCTTTACCCTCAAAAGGAAACGTTCTCTGTATAGTTCGACAAACATTTTTATGTAGATAAACTCGAATTCCATTCCTTCAGAGCTTATTTCGCGTCAATATTTAACTTGTGTCCGGTATTTTATTGAAAGGTAGCTTCTGTCTGCGGCTTCGCCCGCATGGATGTTGAAAAATATCCGACGGGAACGTGCTACCAGGGCAAAAAGCAGCCGATGTCCTTTCCAGGATGCCATCTATCTCCTTGCCAAATTTTATGAGAAATTCGTTCAGAAGTTTAGGCATGCAAAGGTATATTTCTTGGATTTCATAGGTTTTTATTTTTTATTGGAAAAGAAAATTGAGTTGTACCTTATACCATCAGCTATCTGCTACTAGTGAAAGTCCCGTGAAAATCAGACCAGCCGTTTCGGAGATTAGCCGGAATAAACAGACAAATAGACACAAATGAAAAAAAATTTGTAAGTTCGGACATACCTTCGTACATACTTTCATATGCAATTAGTAAAAAGTAACTTTTTTGACATTACAAACATACACTTCAATTTTATTCATTTGAAGTATGTATGTATAGATGTAATATAAGTATAATGTTGCCATAGTTCAAAAGAATCTTGCATTTGAGAAATGGTTTATTTGCGACAAATTATTTATTCTCCCATCTCAATGATTAAAAGAATTGATACCAGAATTTTCTTAAAAGCATCGTGTTTATATCGACTGTACTTTTTTATTTACTAGCTTCTTCCCGAGACTTTGTCCGCGTGAAACTTGCTCCCCCGGCCCACCCAGTCGCATCTCATCGCTCTGCCTGCGCTATTGCTTCATTTGGCGTTCTTTTGGACTTTATTAAGTCATTAAGTCAAAAAAGTCATTACGTCATTATTTCGTCAAGAAAGTCATTAATTCTTTTTTCTTTTTTTTATTTCTTTATTTTTTCTTTTATTTGCAAGAAGAAATACATACGAAGAGGCATACGAAGGCTATATAATATTTTACATCGCGCTAGGACGCAATGTAAAATAGCATATAGCCGTCCTTAAGAATTAGGCTATCAAATGCTAAAATAATTTTTCCCATCCGACTGGTAGTTCCGGAGATGAGCGCGTTCAAACAAACAAACTCTTCAGCTTTATTTTTAGGATAGATTATTGTTATGTTTTCCCCTAAGGAGAAATAACTGTCTACAAGCCGATGTAATTATATTTACATACCTAATGTAATTACGTAGGTACGTACAGACGCCAGCACATCAAGCTACCAGAAACTGTCAAATCTTCCCAATCAACTTTGAACCTTATGCTTTAGCGATAAAGTTGAAAATCTATTAAAGAAATTTGACAGATTGTAGTAGCTTGATGTGCTGTAGCCTACTCACATTCTTGAACATACATTATATTACTTTTTCAAGGAATGTCTGGGTCCGTAATATAAATAACATTTTGTCATACAGCGGCTTATTTTTCGCGAAGCAATTTGTATGGATTACTTACTGAGAAAATGTGTTGAGTAGCTTTTGCCATGGATGTAGTTTATTATCGCGAATGTTGGTGGAAGCTACCAGGAGATTATAAGTTTATGGGCCATGTGATTTGCGGTTACTCAATAATTTTGAGACAAAAATCCTTTTTTTGGGGTTCCGTATCCAAAGGGTAAAAACGGGACCCTATTACTAAGACTCCACTGTCCGTCTGTCTGTAACCAGGCTGTATCTCATGAACCGTGATAGCTAGACAGTTGAAATTTTCACAAATGATGTATTTCTGTTGTAAATTTTAACTTTGTTTTATTTTTATTAGTTGTTATAGCGACAAATAATAAAAATAAAATAAAGTTAAAATTTAAAGGGGTATACAAGAAACGTTTCTTCGGCGTTTTATGCCTTGTGGTACGGAACCCTTCGTGTGCAATCCGATTTGCACTTGGCCGGTTTTTTCCTGTTATTGCTGTATTGAAATCGTCTTGTTTCTAGTGGTGTGGTGATCTAGTATTGATGTTATTAGAACACACTACCTACTCGAAGTATGCATAACATCATCACCATGGTATGATATTAAAACATAGTTCTAATGAGCCTAAAACCGATTGCAATTGAATCGATAGTTCGTGAAATTCGTTATAAAATTTTATCCTAAAAGATACCCTGAATTTGATAAACTCTCCTGCCGATCGATTCTGTAAAAATCTCACCGTGAAAACTTAGGTGAAGTGAGTTTGTTTTTGCTAGGAATTAACACTATTGACAGCTCACTCCACGCTCACTTCACCTAAGTTTTCACGGTGAGATAGTTACAGAATCGCACTGCTGATCTCCCGTTTTCCTAATATTTTTGCAGCAGCAACATAATGTCTTGCAACTAATAACCGTGTTATGTATTTAGATTTTTCTTTATACATTTCATTTTATATATAAAAATTGGTATACTTACCTAAAAAAATATACGTTTTTATTTAATACAGTAAAGTGATTTTTTATTTTCGCTACAGTACGTAGCCTAACTATAACCTTTCCGTCACTGGCAGGTTTCCAAGAATTATGGTTTTATTCCCCAATTTTATGAGATCAATTCTTAACTTTTTGTTTTTTCTTTCAGCGAAATTCGTATTCTGGACGATGTCAACCAGCATAAACAGCACTTGTTCTTCTAAAACTTTCATAATGTCGGGTCCTATTTCGGGTTTATGGTTTAAGTTTGCGAAATAAAAACAAAGAGATTAAAGTGGGCTCAGGACATAAAACCTAGGGTTGGTCGTAAATCCTAGGGTAGCTAGGGTTCATCGTAAAAACGCTAGTGTCGAGTAGGTGATGTTTATGACAGTCGTTTTATGAGAGGCATAATAAATGTGGAGTTAGGTGTTGACGTTTGTGAGAATAATTAGTAGGTTTAACTTTCATACCTAATTAAAAAAACATACTGTGGTTTTCTACCAAAGCTCAAAGCCAAAACATGCGGTACCTACTGAAAAATTGGTGTACCTATTATGGTCCTGAAATTTTTTGGCTTTGGTCTTCAAGAGTAAACACTAACGTTCGCAGGTCTATCACGTTGGTTTAGTGGTTGCAATCGCTACTACTATGGTCTTGGGTTCCATTCCCAGACTGGGGAAAGTGTTATTAGGTTTTTTCATCAGGAATTTCTAAAGTAGCAGTCCGGGGTCTGGGTTTGTGACCCATGTAATGGTAATGGCTCGCCCCCTATAAAATAGGACCTTAACATAGCTGGCGAAATGTGGGTGTACTATAAGTTACAAAGTCAAAGTCAAATCATTTATTTGAAATAAATGATTTAAATGATAAATAATTTTATTTTTGTAAGTAGGTTTGCACAAACACTTTTACACGTCAATCATATTTTTTAAACTAGATGAGGTCGGCGTCTCTTATTTGACTACTCTGAGAAGAAAGGCCGAAGCAAACTCAGAGGTTATAGTCTCTTTTAAAGTCCAGACATAATCTTGGTCAGGTTATATGAAGACCATGTAGGTCGATGTCTGAGATAGTCTTTTGAGGAAAGAGCCACACAGATTGAGAGGACCTGTCCAGTCAGTGCACGTATTTGTCAGAAATCGTGCAGCTCAACTCAAGACTTAAGGAGTTCAACGATTCGACGAACAATACCAAAGAAAGGACATTTGGGTAGGCCACATAAATTACTCAAACTGCCAGACCATGGAGAGAATAATTAAAAAAAAAAATAAAAAAATGAATATAATGAATGATCATCGTCACACATTTGACTTTGACTAGGCACATTAAAGGCACTTTTGAACGTCAAAACTTAGGGTAAAATTGAATTGATTCTAGTCGCCCCTTCCAAAAGGTTACATTTCTGCCACTGTCTCTAAAACTTTAAAATAAACGTTTGGGGTCCGGGGATCCCCGGTAGGAACGAAATTCAAAATGAAAATCCATGGTAGAAGCTGTGAAAATTTCAATGTGACGATAAATTTTGAAATTTTTCACATTCGCCATCTTGGATTTTCATTTTAACCTCACTATTGGCTTCAGCACCCTCGAAAACCATGAAAACTTAAATCTCTCTCTGATTTTTTTAAATATATTATAATAAAAAATCGCATAACGCTTTTTCGTTACGTGATGATTTCTACCAGTTTTCTTCTACAGCAAGCTCCGTTATAGAACTTCAATAGACTTGATGTTATGTTATTTTCAGTCATAACTGTGGTTTGGATGGGTGATTGACCATTACATATCGAGACGCCTCCGTGCGTCGGAAAGCACGTCAAGCCGTTGGTCCCAGCTGTTAATTGAAGACCTTTGACAGCCGTTACGGGTCTTCAGAAGCCCGAAAGTCTGACAACCAGTCTTACCATGGGGTATCGTATTATTCATGTAAAATACTGGTATTCAGCTGCATCCAGTTTGTCTGGAAGCCCACCCCAGCATAGTTGATTGATTGTGGTTTGGAACCGCTTTTGAATCTGAAGTGTTGACATGGGTTTCGTATTCGCACTTCAGCTTGCCAATTACGCAAAATTTCTAATTGCTTAAAATAAAAGTTGCTTTTTGTTTTCATGTACCCTTGAATGAACTAGCGACCCGCCCCGCATGGATTCAAGATAGAATTTCATTCGTTTTGTTTTATATTTATCTCTCTTTACAATTTTATCGTATTATAATAGAAGTATGCAGAAGTGAGCCGTGGCTCAGTATTACAGGCCCTGACTAACGAATTCAAACGGTCGAGAGTTCAAACCCAGGCAGGCATTTAATACTTTGTGTATTTAATTTTATCACCACTGCTCTCAAAAAGGGTGAAGGAAAACATCGTGAGGAAACCGGCATGTCCTAGAACCAAAAATTCGTAGACATGTGACATCTACCAACCCGCACTGGGCCTGCGTGGTGGATTACGGCCCACTCTCCCTGTCACAGAGAGGGGGCTTGTGTCCCAGCAGTGGGAAAATTGTAGGCTGATTATGCTATGTAATATAGATTATAATATAAAAAAATATAGATAAAAACATTGAACACTGTAGTTGAAGCGAAAGCCGAGCTTTCAATATTAAATTCAAATTCGCACCAATGATCTACATAGCGGGATGGTCTAACAACGAATCGTATATGTAAATCCTAATGGAATATGTGATGTGGTTATTTCATAATTTGGCCTGTTTTTTAGAATATTCAAATGCGGTGAACCAGGTTTTTATTATTTTAGTGTACCTAGGTAATGTAAGCGTTATGCGCGCTTAAGTTACGGTGTCCTAGAAGAGACGACCAGTGACGGTCGTCATGAAAAGGATGGCAGCGAGGTTTGAATTTACAATGTAAAAGAAAAAAACTTTTTTACGTGGAAGTCAAGCGCAGCTTAAGGCGAAAGTGCCAGGGTAGCCCGTGAAATAAATTTTTTTTAGGTTGTTTGCAATTTGCTGGTCAGTATTAAGTTGTACGTTGATTAATATATGATTCGCGGCAGTAACAAATATGTATTTACAGAAGTATAATCATTAAAGTCATCAACACAACTCTTTAAGACCACGTAACCCCAAAGAATAACTGTTTCATGAAATCGTCATTGTTTGGGGTTACGTGGTCTTAAAGAGTTGTGTTGATGACTTTAATGATTATAATTCTGTAAATACATATTTGTTACGGCCGCGAGTCATATTTTGATCGACGTACAACTTAATATTGACCAGTATATTGCAAAAAACGTAAGAAATTTGAATTTAGCGGGCTACCCTGGCGCTTCCCCCTTAACAGCTACGCTTGTCGCGGTCAATTCGCTGTGGGGTAACCATCTTTTACATACCAAGACCCTCCGAGCCTCGGAAAGCACGTTAAGCTGTTGGTCCCGGTTGTCATTCGTAGATCTTTGACAGTCATTACGGGTAGTCAAGAGGCCTAAAGTCTGACAACCATTCTTAGCAAGGAGTATCGTGTTTCCCAGTAACTGGGTTGTGAAGGTCAGATAGGCAGTCGCTCCATGTAAAATACTAGTAGATGTTCAGCTGCGTCTGGTAAGCCTGGAAGACGACCACAACATAGTTGGGAAAAGGCTAGGCAAATTGAGAGCGTGTAAATGTGCGCTTATTACGTACGTAATACGATTTTTGGAAACCTTTATCAGGCGGGTCTGCTGTAAATCATGGCATAAGAATGAAGTTGCGGGCCGCGCAGCTAGTATCGAAATAGAACTCAAACATTTTATAATTGAACCTTCTAAGTATTAATAATCCTCAAAGCGCTTAGAAAATAACTTCAAAAGACTCCGCAACGAAAAAGATTGGAGTTTTCCTTTTGTACTGGAGCTCATTATAATTTACTGTTACAATGAAATTAAACTCATTATATTGTGAAAAGAAACCGAGAAGGTATTATGAACAACGGTTTTGTATGAAAACATAAATACAGGACAAAAATAAGCGTTCTGTTGTCGATCTTAAAGTGAAATAAACAATTATGAGAAAAGATATTGTGAACAGTTATGAGAAAAAATATTGTGAACTTTTTTCATCAAAACTTATTTGGCTTTTACTAGACTGACAGGCCTACTAGGAGTCTTTGTTTTCGACAGTTCGATAGCAAAGACTCCTAGTAGGCCTGTCACTTATCTTTTTTTTATTAAACCGGTTCACTATGGAAAATAAAGGTCTGTTTCTGATTAAAAATCAATAACTTTTTTATTTCTGAATATTATGTTCTAAAATTTTGCACAAATATAGAATAGTGTATATGGCTTCAAATAGAATGTAATTTAATATAATTGAATTTAAAACCATACATTAAAAAATAAAACAAAAACAAAATTAACAAAAATGTCCAATATTTATTTTCTAACAATGAATATTATTATTTTAATGTTTACAAAAACCAAATATCATATAGTACATCAAAATAAAAATCAATTTAAATAATAAAAACTAAGTGATTAAAATCGAACACAGATTAATTAATTAAAACATAAAACATTTTCGTTCGTTGGTTAAATTTCTCAAGTACAAGTGCTTTAGTTAAATCCAAGACAATAAATACGCTCAATGCTTCTTCATCCGTTAACATTTTTATCTGCCTTGCGTCTTCTATAAGACGCAAGGCAGGTAAAAAGGTCTTAC
Organism: Luperina nickerlii; assembly: GCA_963855955.1. Lineage (NCBI taxonomy): Eukaryota > Metazoa > Arthropoda > Insecta > Lepidoptera > Noctuidae > Luperina > Luperina nickerlii. Next base: position 7,542,626 of record OY979682.1, on the reverse strand, counting down.
TCGTATTTTCACTGTCAGCAAACCTTAATGTTTCCACAAGTTTAGCTTCTGTTCCTTCTCCTATCGAACGTAAACCTTGAAGATATGCATTATAGGCGTGTTCAAATCCATATTCATTAAGTAACATTGTATTTTTTCTTCTTTTACTGGATTCTGACAAGTCTAGATAAGATACGCACGGTCTCCCACGTTTTCCAGAAGAAGTAGATGGTGTGGAGACGGTTGTAACAGAGTTCGGTAAAGTTACTGAATATTCAGATTCCAACCAATTACTGTTTTTCATTGAAAATATATCCTTTTTCCGTGAAGCTTCTGTCCATCGTTTATTAAAAGCAGGAATAATATTTCTTTGAAAATCACTGAGGATGAAACATAAGTTGTCTTCAACATACATGATAATTTTCTTTTAAAACTGTTGATAATGCCTCCAATGATTTTCCTCCTTCAATAAATAAATAAATAAAATAAAATAAAATCTCTTTATTTCAGACCTATGAGCAGTCCATACGTAGTTAGTGGTTAGTAACAAACTGTGCTTACATGCTATGTTATTGTTGTTAGTACTTAATTCTATTTAACATAAACCTAGACCTAATTCTACCCAGTGCCTTTGGATGGGGCAGTCCACTCTGCTAACAATCATTTTCAGGATGCCGTTCCGAGTGCTACGCAAACGTTGCAGTAGGGAAGCCGCTTTCTTACGCATGATGGCGTGAAAGCCATCCGTACGTGCTTCAGCAAACATTCCCGACGCACTGCAACGTCGCGGCAACCGCAACAGCATCCTGAAGGCATTGTTGTATTGCACGCGCAGGACGTTGTAGGCTCGGCTCGTATATGACACCCATAGGCCGCTCGTGTAGAAGGACTGACAGAACGCTTTAAATAAACTGACTTTAACGTCTGCCGTGCAGCGAGCAAACCTACGGGCGAGCATATTGCTCCTCACCGCCAACGACCTGCGCTCGCGTTCTATGTCCCCATCATCACGTAGGTCACTGGTGACAACATGACCCAAGTATTTAAATTGGGTTACCACGTTCAGTTCAACGCCGTTGAGATATACTGGAGGTACACGACGGGGCTGTTGTTTAGGTGCCGTAAACACTAACACCTCACTTTTTTTTGAGTTGTATTTAAGGCCGTGCACCTCCGCATACGTCTCGCAGATCGTGAGAAGTTTCCTCAGTCCACTCATCGAGGGACTGAGCAACACCATGTCGTCCGCGTAACTTATGTTATTGACACATGTACCGTCTATATGACAGCCGACATGTGTGCTGCTCAGTCGCTCGATGAGCTCATTTACATATAAATTAAATAACAGGGGGGAGCTTAACCCCCCCTGCCTTACACCGCATTCCATTTGATACTCATCCGACAGAGTACCGACCCATCTCACCCGATTTGTCTGGTGAGCATACCAGTACCGGAGAAGCGCTGTGTACTCCACCGGCACACCCGTGCCCCTCAACTTGTCCCATAGCACATCATAGGAGACAAGGTCGAAAGCTTTCGACAGGTCAAGGAAACACGCATATACCGGCGTCCTCCTCATGGTGTAGTACTTGACGGTGTGCTTCAGGCCGAGAATAGCACTCTCAGTGGACACGCCTGCCTTGAATCCGAACTGGGCGTCGTGCACTTTAACATGTTCTGAGAGGCAGCCCTTCACCAGACCGTCAAGCACCTTAGCCATGGTGGTAGCTAGTGAGATGGGTCGATAGTTGTTCATATCGGATGTGTCACCCGTTTTGTTTTTAACTATAGGGACCACAATCGTCCGCATAAGTGGTTCCGGTAAATAGGAATGACCAAGGCACAAGGTGAAAAACAGCGACAAAACTCTAGGCAGATGGACTCCCGCATGTTTAAAATGTTCGACACTGAGACCATCGTGACCCGGCGACTTCCCACGCTGCATCCTCGAAATAATTGAAGCCACACTCTTGGCAGGTATTTTCACGTCAATATAAGAAAGTATTATTTCACGTTTAGAACACTTGAAAGTAGACATTTTGAAGAGTCAACAAAACACGTAGTTATATTGTAACAATTACATTTCTGTTAATTCACCACTATTCTGATATTTACAATGAAATGAAACAACTGTTTATATACTATATGAAATATGAGGGTAGTGTGCATCTTGTTGATTAATATTTTCACACGTTATATGAGTGCAAAAAAGATAAACGCCCTAATATCAATGATAAATTACAAAACTTACCGCAAACTATTGATGTAAACAGCAACATTTCAAACCGCAATAGATAGCGAGCGGTTTTCCGTGTTCTGACTTTTATCACATTTTTACTAATTACTCCGAAAATCGCAAATATCCGCAGCTTTTTTTTATTTGATTATGTTTATGGATAGCTAGGCTACAAATCAACATTAAATGTAAAGCATGGGGAAACGTGGGCAACTGTCAAAAGTCTCCATGAACTTTAAAAAAATCTTTTTTTCACCATATTTTATTTTGCAATTATTTTAAGGTAAACGTTAACATAATATTAAATACATATTAGTTGATTCATATTCTTCAAAAGACGAGGTTTCCAGAAATATATAATACATTATACCTTTTCCTGTAACGTATAACAATAAAATTAATTTGAAAGTGATGAAGTGAACGGGCTTAACATGGACGTTCGTCAAAACTATAAAGTTTGTGGTGTTGTAAAAAAATCATTTCATATAATATGTATAATTTTTTTGATATTATAGTCTAGTTTGGTCCTTAAAATATTGAGTAAAATAAAAAAAGCCTGCCAGTAGCGACATTGACAATAACCATTTTTAATCAGCAGTTGTTCTACGATTTTCCACAGTGCGGTTGCGTGATTTTTACGACTTGACAGCACATCGAGGTTACTTTCTTAAATGTAAGTTTAATATCAATGTATTATACTCATAAACCTTCCGGAACAATTTCTCTAAATGATGATGAAAACCGCATTAAAATCTGTTGCGCAGTTTAGAAGAAAAACGTGTGGGGGTCGGGGGTCCCCTGGCAGGAACGAAGTTCAAAATGAAGAACTAAGATGGCGGCTGCTGAAAATATTCGAGCCGTCTGGAATGAACTTTTTATTTTTTTTGATAGGTGACCATCTTCCCATACCAAGACCCTCCGTGCCTCTGAAAGCACATTAAGAGCGCGTATACAGAAAGTGGGCAACGTCGCAAACAGCTGTCAAATATTTCCCTGTTTTGATTAATTTGTCAATATTACTCTATGAAAATAAGAAATATGGCTAACTAATGAACTAGAATATTAATAATGAATTGCAATTAAAACACTGAATTTGATGTTGTAACCGTTTTAGGTGTAAAAAAGGCATTTATAAAGTTTCCAAATACATTGCATTTGCATTCCTTCCTTCCTTCCTTCTTGTTTTTTGCATTCTTTATGTTTTTTGAATAAAATTTTATTATTATTTATTATTATTATTATTTTGTTTTTATTTTTTTTTCTCGGCCTAGCCGGATAGAACTGATGGCACGGGCCTAAGCCAAGTGTCCAACAGTGGGGTTAAGTGTGGGAGTAATATTATAAGTAGACTGTGTGGTAGACGAGACAATATTTAAGTGGGAGTATTGGTGTAAGTTGTCCGATTCACACTGAATAAATTTTCTAACTAGCCTGCATGTGTTAAGAATCACTGCCTTCTGCAGCAGGTGATAGGTGTTAGGTGGCAGGTTGAGGGAACTAAGAGATTGATGTAGCTGTTTTGGAATTACTCCTGTTGTAGATAGCACTATGGGGACTATTGTGACTTTTTGAAGATGCCACAGTCGGATTATTTCATCTTTTAGTTCGGTATATTTGGATAATTTTTCGGCTATTGTAGTCTGTACGTTATGTGTATTTGGCACGGCAATGTCTATAAGGAACCCAGTTTTATTGATTTTATTAATTAATGTGATGTCGGGTCTATTAAAGTGAATTGTGCGGTCTGTAAGAATGGCTCGGTCGAAGTATAGTTTTGTTGTGGTGTTCTCTAATACCATTTCAGGGTTGTATTTATAATAAGGTACTATAGTGTCTAAAAGTTTGTATTTATGGGCTAGTTTTTGGTGTATGACGTTGGCTACTTGATCGTGTCGATGTTTGTAGTCTGTCTGGGCTATTGATTTGCACGCGCCGGTGATATGTTGGATTGTTTCTGGAGAACTATTGCATTTTCTACAAATATCGGTTGTTAAATTCTTTATAATATATTTTCTGTAGTTCTTGGTCTTATTATTATTATTATTACTCTTTTTATTTGATTTTATCTGATGTATGTATCTGGTGTATTGTGTCTTTTGGTCTGTGCTAAATGAATGTATTTTATTTCTCCTGTCTTTATAAATTTTAGTAAGCTCTGCTATTTTTAACACTTATGTAGAAACCTAATTACCATGAATAAGAAAGCTCTATACGTAGCGCTTTGAAAATAATGATTGTTGAATTTTCCTCACAGTTTTCCTCTAACGTCTGTAACAGTCGCTATTGTTAGTTAAATACTCTCGAATTTTCTGCTTGCCTGGTATAATAGTATAATATTGTACGTCAATTGTTTTTTTTTCTGGTATTACGCCAATCTAGTGTAAACGTAACACATTCAGGCGCAGAATGCCCAGTTCTCAAAATGGCAACTGAGTTTTTAATGGACTAATTCTCAAAATGGGATTTTTTTTGTACCTAATTCTATAAAGGCATTCTGCGCCTTCATATTTTTTTCTTAATGTGTAACCCATGTTTGAAGAGTATGTAGGAAATCTCGCCGTCGCTAGTTATTCAAATATTACAGTTATGTATAAGGTAGTAATTAATTTGCAGATTAATGATAGTAATTAAAAGTATACAGAAGCTCATGAACACAGACTTTATCATCATGTGAATGTCGTGGCAAGCTTTTTTACCGACTTAAAAAAAAATATAATTGGAATTGCATTATTTCTTGAACCATTCCAATTAGTTCATTTGCTGAACTAACCCAAAATTTACTCTATGATAGGGTGAAGATTTGGCGCAAACAAACTCCTTATCATTACTTAATTAGTGCCAAGATTAAAAAGAGTAAAACCTTTGAAGTCAGTTTAGTGCTAACTATTATAAAGAACACGTGAAAATAAGTGTCTTTCCCTGAACATAAAGTGTATAAGAAAGACGTTCGTTATTGGCCAATTTCCATTGCATCATAAAAGGCAGTCGATTCTTCCCCCATTTCAAGCTTCTTCCATACAATGATACATTTCCTGTTGAGATTGGACAAGATTTCCAATTCAATTACTTTAATTTCTTCCTGTGGAGTTAAGGGTGAAAGAAATGTGATTACTTTTTTGCCCATCCTAAGCAGTGTCCCTCCCTGACTTCCTTCCACGCATGTAGCTGAGTTTTGAGATACAAGAGAGGAGCGTTTTGAAATGAAAATATGTGATTTTGCTGGTTTTAAATGACTCGCATTTTAATTTAAGCACCGGTATCAATTCCAGTCATCAAGCAGGGTAGTAGTTGTTATTATCATTCAAAGAAAAACGGAATTTAGTACCAACCTAAGCAGTTTATACTTATTTAAACCCTATATTATAACGGTTGTCATGAAAATGTGTCATTTCCAACAGAATTTGACATTAAGGTGTCAAAAAACGCTCTGTGTTAGGACAGCGGTTATTGTGTGATCCGTTCACCTCTTCCTTAGGAAACCATAGCTTAAGTTACACTACTTTAACGTTAGAGCAATGAACATACTTTCACTACTAATCTATAAATCCTTAAAAAGAAAATATCGAGAGGAAACCACGACAAAATAGTCTCAAACTAACGATAAGGGTAAGATATTGTTTCCCTTGTTTAAATAGGCCTTTGTCTACCTGTGAAATAAATTCAGACTAGTTCCGTCTACTGCTGTTTTTTATGATGGCACTGAACATTTACACAAAGACGCCTTTTTTGTTTCAACAAGGCTTTCCTCTTGATACTTACACCACACCCCATCCCTACGAAGTTATCGATGCTTCACACGTGCACACGAGTTTCGCAAGAACGTATAGTAAAGCATACGTGACTCCCCTGCATAACTGCTTCCCTGGTAACCATTCCACGGCTCTCCTGTTTACGACATGCAATTTATTTCAAATGTTGCAATTGATATAGGATGAATGTGGTGGTGGTGTTTCACACTGTTTCGAGTTTTTGTGCGCCTAGTACTTTGCTCATATTTTTACTTGCAAAATAGTGTGATTTATCCTTTATTTTATTTTTTAATACAGTTGCTCAAAAAGTGACGTATTGCAGGGACGTATAGCGTTCGGGATGTGGGCTATTACATACTCGTGCTTTTTTTTGCCTTTCCCGAACTCGTGCGTTTTCTTTCCCAACTGTCAAAATAATGTCTATTAAAAAGAAAAACCAACCAAAAAGATTTTACTAAAAAAATTCATAGAAGTTTTTATGGTTCATGCATGTTTACGCCTGGCTTAATTGTGAAGACGTTCAATGCATGTCGCGTTGCTAATCTAAAGGGCCAGGCGCCTCATACTTATTTTTTAGTTTTTACAAACCTACCTTCATTACTTATAATCTTAGTCAAAATTTTTCACCATCATCGAAACTTGTACAGCCATGTAAAAAATACAGTTTATATCTGCAATAAAATAAATTACCTCGATACGGGAGTTTCATTGAAGATACTTGAAGCCCCAACATCTGGCGACCAGGACAGACCTGTAATTTTGGTGATAAACAAGTTCGATCACTGCGACCACTCGCTGCCGGTGTAGTCATTGCGCCGCAGCTACTTGTCATCCAAATCAAGCTTCATACCTGGGTTCCTTGGAGGTACCAGCCATTGCAGCCACCGCCGGTCAACGAGCAGCATTCAGCATCGTACCGCAGCCTCGGCCAATGCAGCTAAGTGCCCATTTTTCCTTGTGAATTCCCTGTTACCTATTCACCCTTACCTTTATAACCTTAATAAATCTATCCAATACCTATTTAAAATAGCCTTTAAGAGTGCATTGGTGTCTGTAGTCATTGTAGTGACTTAAAATAATCACATCAATACACCATAGGCAGGTCATATAGTACCTAAACTCACATTATCTATTGGTAAATGTTTTTACTGTCCATACGAATATATCCAATAGTAGGCTATATTATCTTCTCAAGATATTATCATAGTTTTTATCCGTGTTTCACAACAGGCTTATAACTGTACTATAAGCATATATTTCACCCGCCCCGCCGAACATTCCAGGCCGATCTCTTCGTGTAACGCAACATCGTGCGTCGGGCCCCGTGTGATCGGAGCGGAGCCCTACCCACAGCTGCGCCGCGCCGCGGCGCCGGGCCGGCCTCAGGTGACGTTAGGCGAGGAGCGTGAGCTAAGTTTTTAGTTTTTTATATTATCATCACCTTTGTGGTGTCTGTATAATTTCCATAGTCAAACCTATTTGAAATCAAATTGTTTATTCAATCCGATTTAACATTTACAATATTAACAAGATTGAGTTCACAATGGGTAAAGATTGTGGTGAATCTAGCAAAAACAATCCTCAAGAATTACAGGATCTTTTGGTCAAACGTAGTTCCATAAAAGGTCAAATCACTAAATTTAGAATCTTTTTATCAAATGTTACCTCTAAAGAAGCGCTTACTCAGATTGAGTTAGCTGAGTTAACATTAAAACTAAGCAAATTTGAGTCTATCTACAGCCGCTTTGACGACTTGCAAAATCAGATAGAAGTATTAAACTCTGACCATTTATCTAATGAGATTGATGAACGTGATACTATCGAACAACTATTTATATCCAACATTGCAATTGCTCAAAGTATTACACAAAAACATAACTCGAACCGTCATGATGAAAGTAATTATAAGGATTTAAATTCAAGTCAGATAACTACAGGTCCATGTAATCATGGCCATCATGATATAGGTTTTAAATTACCTCAAATTCAAGTTGCTAAGTTCGACGGGTCTTGCTTTCGTTGGCTTGAGTTTCGTGACACATTCTTATCTATAGTACACAATAACGACCGCATCGCATCCATTCACAAATTCCATTATCTTATTTCGTACTTGACTGGCGATGCAGCGCGCATTATTGCTAATTTAGAGGTATCCAGCGCAAATTATGCGTGTGCTTGGAAATTATTATGTGACAGATATGACAATGCACGACAATTAATAACTCATCATATAAATTCATTATTATACATAAAACCAATCACAAGCGAGTCTGATAAATCATTACGATTTCTTGTGGATCATGTTAATAAAAACTTACGTGCTTTAACCAGTCTCGGTCAAGGTTCACGTGACTGGGATATTTTACTCATTCACATAATGAGCCCCAAGCTTGATAGCCACACCAAAGCCAAGTGGGAAGAATACCGGGGCACGTTGGATACTAATATACCTAATTTGCAACATTTTTTCAAGTTTCTTATTGATCGCGCTGATGTACTTGAGTCAATAAATAGCAGCTGTCCATACTCTAAACCTAAGACTCCGGCAACGTCAAAGCCTATAGATTCTAACAATAAAATAAAATCTCATCAGTCATACACTTCTAATAGTGAAAACAATAATGTTTCTGATATAACTTGCGGCGTTTGTAATGGTAATCATCGCCTTTATGATTGTCCCACCTTTTTAGCTAAGAGTGTGGATGACCGTATCAGTGAGGTCAGCAGATTGAAGCTTTGTCATAACTGCTTAAGATCTGGCCATTCTGCACGCAATTGTCGCATGCATCCGTGTCGCTTGTGCAATACAAGGCACAATAGACTCTTGCATAAACAATCGGGTACCAAAAATATTTCCAGTGTTGTCACCATTTCACCCGACATCACTGATGACACTATCGTTAATTTTTCAAATCAAAATAACCATCAAGTTTTACTGTCTACTGCTTATATTGAAGTAGTTAATCCGGTGACCAATCAAACACAGAAGGTTCGTGCTCTTTTAGATTGCGGTAGTCAGTCATCATTCATTACTCAATCTCTTAAGGCAAAACTGCATCTAGAACCGACTACCACTTTGCATGTCAATATAATTGGCATAGGTAATAAAACCACCACTCAGGCTACGGAAACTTGCGTAGTTCAGTTGAAATCTTTGATGAAGCATTTTACCGTCACATCTAGTTTTCTGGTGTTGCCAGTGTTGACCGGTAATATACCTAGAATACCCGTTGATGTTAAAGGGCTTAATATTGCGAGTGACTACTTTTTAGCAGACCCTTACTTCCACCAACCAGCACCTGTTGATGTTGTTATCGGTGCCGATATTTTCTGGGACATTATTGGCCGCGATCAAGTCTCTCTCGGACTTGATTCACCTGTATTGAGAAGTTCTCAGTTCGGTTGGTTGGTTTCAGGTCCAATGTATTTTAATTTACCCACAAAAAATATGTTAAAGGAAATTGATAATAATATAGATTCTAATCATTCAGTCGTTTCTTATATGTCGTCTGTTGACAAAATACATCAAGAACTAACAAAATTCTGGGACTTAGAAAATGTTCCCCAAACTAAACCGCTTTTGAGTCATAGCGAGAAGGCATGCGAAACACATTTTTTATCGCACACCCTCCGTTTAGAAACTGGTAGATTCTCAGTTAGTCTACCTTTAAAGGATACCCCTGATTGTCTTGGTGAAACTTATTCACTAGCTAAAAAACGCTTGGTAAATTTAGAAAGGCGATTTCGCAAACAACCACATGTGAAATCGCAGTACGTAGAATTTATGCGTGAGTACGCAGACTTAGGTCACCTTTCAGAATCCGCTGTACCGATACCTTCTACATCTTACTTCCTCTGCCATCACGCTGTCTTCAAAGACAGTAGTGAGTCCACGAAAATAAGAGTCGTATTCGACGGCTCAGCTCCTACTTCATCGGGTCAGGCTGTCAATGACATCCTTATGGTTGGGCCTAATATGCAGGACTCACTGTTCTCTATCTTAATAAGAGCTCGACAGCATAAGTTCCTCCTCACGGGTGATGTCGAGAAGATGTACCGCCAAGTCCGGGTCCATGAGGAGGATCGCAATCTTCAACTTATTTTATGGAGAGAGGATGAGTCATTGCCAATTAAAACGCTTCAGCTGGGTACTGTGACTTACGGAATGGCAAGTTCTAGCTACTTAAGCACTCGGTGTCTATGGCAGATTGGTGAAGAATCTTCTGATCCTCTAGTTAAGGACATAATTCAACATGATTTCTTTGTGGACGATCTCATCACCGGTTCTGAAAATGAGGCTACTCTACGTTATATTCACCAATCCGTAACTGAAGAATTAAAGAAAGGATGCTTCAATCTTCGTAAGTTTAAGACTAATTTACCATCATTGTTTGATTCAAATACTCAAACTGAAGATAATCTTTTATTAAGTGAGTCAACTAGTACTCTAGGCATGGGATGGAACCCATCAACCGATCAGTTACATTTCCCTATTGAATACCCCTTTTCATCTAACAGTAATTTAACGAAAAGATCTTTTCTATCGTCTCTTTTTAAAATCTTCGATCCATTAGGACTGATTAGTCCGTGTGTAATTAAAATGAAAATGTTATTACAACAACTGTGGCTACATAATTTGTCTTGGGACTCTCCAGTCCCACATGAAATTCAAAGAGACTGGAACAATTTCATGCAGTATTTACCCTCTCTTTTAGATCTAGAAGTTCCGCGGCGTGTACTCTGTAATGAACCCGCCTCTGTAGAATTACATTCATTCAGTGATTCATCACAGCGTGCATACGGTGCTTGCATTTATTTACGTTCAGTTAATGCTGCGAACGAAGTCACAGTTAGTTTGCTTTGTTCTAAGTCCAAAGTAGCTCCGATTAAAAGTACGACTATCCCTCGTCTAGAATTGTGCGCTGCCCTACTGGCAGCAAGGTTATGCAAAGCTGTCAGAAAGTCACTCCGATATGAAGTTCAGCATCAAGTACACTGGTGTGATTCGTCAGTAGTGCTAGCCTGGCTCCACACCAGATTTATAAATTTGAAAACCTTTGTAGCTAATAGGATTTCGGAGATCTGTGAGCTAACAGATGCCTCCTCGTGGCGCTATGTGCCCACATCTGTAAATCCTGCAGACCTCATATCTAGAGGAATCAGTCCAGATAAGCTCGGAAGTACCCAACTGTGGTGGTCAGGCCCTCCGTTCCTCGTGGAACCTGAAAGTAATTGGCCTATCTTAAAACCTAATAAAACTAATTCTAATGACTTACCGGAAACTAAACCTAATTGTACTACCATTCATGTTGCTACTCAAAATGAATCTATAATTAATTTTAAGGACTTTTCTAGCTTAACTAAAATAAAACGATCTTTCGCTTACGTGCTAAGATTTATTAATAATCTAAAAACTAATAAAGATAAATTTTTCGGCCCCTTGACAGTTGATGAATTAAATAATTCATTTCTTTCTTTGTGTCGTCTTGCACAGCAAGAATCATTCTTCTCTGAATATAATTTACTACGCAACAATAAAGCTTTAAGTTCTAAATCAAATATTTTATCATTAACTCCATTTTTAAGTGACGACAAGGTCATCCTAGTTGGTGGCCGACTAGGCTCATCTGACTATAACTATAATAAAAAACACCCTGTTCTCCTGCATGCTTCGCATCATTTTACTAAATTGATTTTCGAATACGAACATAAACGCGGATTACATGCTGGCCCACAATTATTGTTAGCCGTTGTTAGGGAATACGTTTGGCCGATTAACGGCAGAAATTTAGCTAGACGCGTTTTTCATAACTGCTCCAGGTGTAGACGCTTGCAGGGCAAGACGATTGCGCCAATAATGGGACATTTGCCATCACAACGTGTCACGCCAAACTTTCCATTTCATTCTGTGGGAATTGATTTCGCGGGCCCATTCCTTATTGTAAACAGAAAGGGACGTGGTGCATCGTTAGTCAAATGCTATCTTTGTTTTTTCATTTGCCTTCGATATAAAATTTCTCACCTTGAAGCCGTGAGCGATCTATCAAAGAACGCTTTCGTTATGACATTCCGTAGGTTTGTGTCACGAAGAGGCAGGCCAGCGGAAGTATTCTGCGACAATGGGCGCAACTTTGTCGCAGGAGCTAAAGAAATTAACGATTTTTTTAAGATTTACCAAAACGATCTGGCTGATTTTGCATGTTCAGAAGGCATTCAGTTTTACTTTTCACCAGCTTACGCTCCTCATTTTGGCGGTATTTTCGAGGCCGGTATCCGTTCTGCAAAATTTCATATTAGGAGAGTAATGGGTAACTCTCATTTAAGTTTTGAAGAACTTCAAACTCTTTTCGCTCAGGCAGAAGCTGTTTTAAATAGTAGACCTCTCTATCCTTTATCTTCCTCTCCTGACGACTTCCAGTGCCTTACTCCTGGGCATTTTCTCATTGGTCGGGCTCTCACCGCGCTGCCTGAACCACCTTTGGAAGATTGCCACTCAACCAACTTGCAGCGCTATGCCAGGCTGCAGCAAATATACCAACATTTTTGGCGGCGCTGGCAATCCGAGTACATCGCCGAGTTACAACTTCGCCGTAAATGGAAGACCAACGCCGACGCAGTCAAGATTGGGGACATGGTCCTACTGAAGGAAGATGGCGTCCCGCCCCTATGTTGGAGGCTCGGACGTATTAAACGGCTCTTCCCGGGACAAGATGGAGTTGCACGAGTAGCCGACATAAACACGAATAGAGGAACTATACGACGCCCCTTGGTTCGAGTCTGCCCTTTACCAACCGAAGAGGAGCTATTTAAGGGTTGAAACCTCTGACTTTCAACGGGGGGAGGATGTTTACGCCGGGCTTAATTGTGAAGACGTTCAATGCATGTCGCGTTGCTAATCTAAAGGGCCAGGCGCCTCATACTTATTTTTTAGTTTTTACAAACCTACCTTCATTACTTATAATCTTAGTCAAAATTTTTCACCATCATCGAAACTTGTACAGCCATGTAAAAAATACAGTTTATATCTGCAATTAAATAAATTACCTCGATACGGGAGTTTCATTGAAGATACTTGAAGCCCCAACAATGCAAATACTTATATTTCTAAAAAGAAGCTACTATTTGTTTCAATATCAGATTTAATGATTTTATTGAAGGAGTTAGGTTAGGTTTCATTTCATATCAATAAAAAAATTCTACTGAAGACTTGGCTGTATGGGCATAGTTCCCTTTGCCTACCAGAATGGGTGAAGAAAAAAAAATCTCTGCTTATATTCTACGGTTGGCGCCATTAGTTAGTTGAGTTTATTGTGTTTTTATTATTTAATTAAATTGCTTCATTTTTTCGCAACTGTATTAAAAATAGTCGTTCAGTACCTACACGTGCGAAACCGTCATTGCAACTTGTTCCGACTGTCAACCCTCGCCTTCGGTTGCGCCTCGGCTCGGGTAGACATTTGTCGGAACTCTTTGCAATGACAACCTTTCCGCACTTGTAATGAAATATACTATTTCCTTTCATCGTTTTGAGTTCTTGCGAGGCAATAAGCCCGCAGTGAAATGAGACAGATTATGACTTAAATCAACTGATTACGGGGTCAACAACCACAGATTTTTGTTTTATCATCATTTGATATCGGTACCCAACTGCACGTACGTCTGTGGAGTTTCAAATTTGACCTGGCAACATTATTATGACAGGCACGAGGCAAAAGATAATGGATCACCCCAGTCATGACGTAAAAAGAAGAATTTTTGTTGTAACCAAAACATTATTTGCCAAACTGTGATTTATTATAAAAAACAGCTAATTGAAATTCTCTCATACACTAGGTGCCTACAGTTGTCCAGAAGATCCAACAGATATGCTATTCATCGTCATTTGCCTAGCCTTTTTCACAACTATGTTGGGGTCGGCTTCCAGTCTAACCGGATGTAGCTGAATACCAGTGTTTTACATGGAGGGACTGCCTATCTGACCTCCACAACCCAGTTACTGGGTAATATGATACCCCTTGGTAAGACTGCTTATCAGATTTTCGGGCTTCTGACGACGAAGCACGGAGAGGTCTTGGTATGTAAAGATGGTCACCCATCTATGGTCCAACCGCGGCAAGCGTAGCTTAACCTTATCGATCGACCCGTGCGGCTGTTATTACTTAGCCCCTCCCAACATATATCTTATTAATAAGGCAAATTATAAAAAGGTTATCGTTAATTTATGTACACGTGCCATGTATCCAACATTTTGATTGATCGATTTATATAATATATACGGAGCTGTTTTATCATGTTTTTATTCTAGCTAGATAATGCCTGAGTTAATTAACTGGATGACGGTGTAAAAACCTTTTTATATAGAACGGAAAGTGATTTATTTTCATTAATTTGTGTTGTTCGGGTCTAGATTAATTAACGTTCTTGTAAATCTAGCTAAATAAACATTTGTCCTTGAAATGAACCGAATCTATTGAGGGACTTTTTCGTCAGCTACTAGAAAATGTAATAGAATATAATAAAATATTCACCATTACCACCACCACCACCACCACCACCATTTATTGTTCATATGGTGTACACCATAAATAATACAGATAATTATGAGTGTAGAAATTTTACAAGTGGTGACACAATGGGCGGTCTTATCGCTAAAAGCGATCTTTTAAAGACTACCTTTGGATGGATTTAGAGATAAAGGAGAGACAATACTGTATATACAATAAACACATACATACACAAAACATAATACTTATCTAATTATTGTAACCAAACGTGCTTGGATCCCATGTAATTGAGTTTCGCTCAAAATAATAACGTTTCATTTCAAAGGAACTAGCGGGGTAATTCCATTACTTACAATGGAAACTCATTTTGACAATCCAACACCATCCATTATGTTATTAACGCTGTCGAGCATACGGATTTTTTGAGTATATGTATAGTGATGGATTTACAATTTCCTTTAAAATCCTTCGGATTGCGATTGAGGTGCACGATATTTAGGCGTATGTGACAAAACATTTGGTCAAAACGGGACTGTCTGACCAGGGGAATAAGTGATACACAAAAATAATAGCAAATTTTATCGAATAAACAACTTTGAATAGGTACATATTCCTGGCATTTATAAAAGTTCTTTTACAAAAATATTACTTTTCTCTACAGCTACAGAAGAGGTTCTACAATAAGAAAACAGAAGAGTGTGGAGCGAGTCGCACAAGCCGCTAAGTTAACAGTTTATGTGTTAAGTGTTCTCTCGACATCTACGGTCGGGATATAGTGACGAGCGGAGCGATTTAAGAAATAATATAGCGTGTAATATATCTATTAAGAGAGAAGAGGTAATCACTTTACCTACTAAACTAAAATTAGGTTAGGGAAATTAATTGTACCGCAATTTGACTCAATTTGCCTAGACGGAGTCTGCAATAAGTTAGTACTTTTTCTCCGTAGTTAGAGTTTCATTACATTTTATTGGAACGAAGTTCTTTTACAGAGCTTGCGGTAGGAGTAAACTCGGAGGAATCGTCACGTAACAAAAAGCATTATGGCGTAAGCGCACTCCATGCAACTTTTTATAACATATAATAGAGAGAGTCAGAGAGAGAGATAGTTTTTATGGTTTTCGAGGGTGCTGAAGCCGATACGTAAAAAATACCTAAAAACACAAGAAGGCGGCTGCGAATATTTTAAAATTTTCGGAACCGCCGTTTTGGATTTTCATTTTGAACTTCCTTCCTGCTGGGGGTCTTCCGACAGCGTTAATAGAATAATAAAACGTGTGGGACGTTTTATTATTCTATTAACGCTGTCTGGGACTTAACTGTGTTATTCCTCCCATGTGCTTTAATAGAGAATTTATTAGTAGCAATCTAAGAGACCCGATCTCAGCAATGTCTGTCAGTTGAATTGGGGGAACAGAATAATTATGTTTTCCCAAGGTTCTGTTCCTGAAACAGGCATCGTGGTTGTCATACTTTTGGGCTTCTGACTATCCGTAACGACTGACAAAGATTTACTACATGACTGCCGACTGACGGACCAACGGCTTAACAAGCTTTTCGAGGCACGGATGGGTCTTGGTATGTAAAGATGATCACACATCCACGGAGCAACCGCGACAAGCGTAGCTTAACCTGATCGAACGACCCGTGCGGCTGTTATTAGTTAGCCAGAAGTTCCTCTCAAGTTTTTCCATAAACAATAGGAAAAAAAATCTTAACCTAATTCAATTTTCTTCGCTGGCCCACTAAGTTCACACCCTATCTCTTAACCCTTGCTAAGTGCTGACTCCAATAAGTGGATAGCGAGCAAGCTGTACAGTTTAACTATTAAATGCTTTATGTTTTAGAATAAACTAGATTACTGAAGTATTAGGGAGTTGGAGTGGCTGTCCCGACATGCTAACGATCGATCGTTACCGTAGTTAAATTTGTTGTTATTATTAGATAAGTGGATATTTTTTTTTTCTTTTGTCCTGGTTTTCTGTAAGTTGTTGTTAGCGTATACAGCCTATAATGTTCCCACTGCTGGGACACAGGCCTCTCTGTGAGAGGAAGTGGGCCGTAATCCACTACGCGCGCCCAGTGCGGGTTGGTAGATGTTACATGCCTTCGAATTTTTGGTTCAAGAACATGTGTCGTCCGGCCAGTAATAAAGTTAGAATGAGGGCAAGAAGATGATAATGATGCTGTAAAAATAAAGCATGAATTTAATCATACCTCAAAAATTTCAAATTTTGGGATCCTAAAAATACTTAATAGCCAAGTAACTGCGATCAACTTGGATCACTTGTATCGCTTCACCCGACCGGCTCTTGCACGGTTGGTCCCACCTCTAACCTTACCTAACCTGTTTAGTCGGGATATTCTAACATATTTACTGCCACCAACTGTGACAAAAGGTCAGAAAGTTAAAAAGAAGCTCATTTATTTAAAAAAGTGTGCATTATTAGAACGGTTCTAATAATGCACACTCTTTTAAATAAATGAGCCTCTTTTGAGGGGTTCTAGTGGACCCCCAAAAAGTTTTCAATGGTTCATTATTTAAAAAAATCGTACAGCACAAAAGGCCACTATGTTTAAGGAGGACCAGTTAAACATTACCCTATAAATAATTATTTACGGTGCAGAAAACTGTGAATGTTTTCTTCCAACCGTTGTGTTTCTATTTAATACCCTCCATTTTTAGATGGCAAGAGGTCTACCGAAATTCTACTAGTAGCTTTTCTTTGCTCGAATTAATACCACCAAAACTACCATTGGAATACAAGGACGCCTGTTACAGGTGCAGAACCTTAGAAAAACAAAACCTGTTACCCCAATTCAACTCTTAAACATTGCTGAGATCGGGTCTTCTAGATCGATACTAATATTATGCTCATAGAATTATGAGGAACAGAGTATAAAGTTCACGCATTCTCTGTAGAAAAGGGAGGATTCTCCGATCAGATGGGTGTTGTATCTGGTGAGCTACTGTCCGATAATTGATGTCTTGATTTTGTGTATATGCTAGTTGCACGATAAACGCTGCTTTCGCGATGCAGGATTTTGAGTGGCACCAGTGTGTTGCGTAGTTATCATAATACTTACCAAACGTATTTGAGAAAGCAATAAACTCTTATTACAACACAAAGGGAGCAATACAAAGTTACTTTCCAGACAACGTTAATAGAATAATAAAATGTAATGAAGCTTTAACTACGGAGAAACAGTACTAACTTATTGCAGACTTAAGTCCCACATGGGAAATAATATTATATTACTGAAACAAACACTGAATTATATTTAGGAATAGATATTTATTACGACCCAGTAACTGGGTTGTAGAGGGCAGATAGGCAGTTGCTCCATGGAAAATACCGAGCTTAAACAGAATCTGCCTTGAGCTCTGATTTGAGCTGCACTACCTATTACTGACAAATGCGTGCACTGACTGGTTAAGTCAACTCAATCTTTGTGGTTCTTTCCTCAAAAGACCATTTCAGATACAAACCTACATGGTCTTCACATGATGTGGTCAAGATTATTTCTAAACTTTACAAGAGCTTGTGACCTCTGAGTTTATTTCGACCTTTCTTCTTAGAGTAGTCAGATAGCCTTAAGCCTCTTCCAAGCTGATGTGAACTACCTATTACGTCATTTGTTTTCATTAAGAGGCCACGTCGCTTCTTTTTAGCCAGTTTTGGCGCGACGAGGTTTAAGCATGACGACGTTAGTTTTGTGTTAGTCCACCTGGGCACTTATAAATGCTAACTTACCTGGCACTTAACGAAGTTTCGGATACGCGGTTCCTTCGTCCTGACTTAAGTTTTCTCTTGCAAGGGTTGGACCTCACCTTGTAAACTTAAAAGTCTGGTGTTAGGTAATTTTTATGATTGGATAGGCAGGAAGGGCCTAGATGTTCGAATGGTGTGAATAAAAGTCTTGTTTGGTAATGGAGCTATGCCAATACTTTTTATTCTACTAGTTCAACCCTTAACATAGTTTTGACCGTCCGTCTGTCACAGCCAATTTGCTCCGAATCTAATGGATTAAGTTGAAATTTGGTACACATATGAATCTCTTTGACCCAAACACAGACGTGTAACGTAAATAAATGCATTTTTAATATGGGGGTCATTTTTTTGGGGCAAATAGAAAAAAAAAAAGTTTCGCAATCTGTACCGTGTGACATGTCAAATGAAAGGGCTTACTGTGAGGATCTCAAATATATTTTTCATAATTTTAAAATAAATTGTATTAAAGGTATTTAAGAAAATAGACGAAAATTGACCATGCCCGTCCCTATCTCCAAAACTTCTGAAAAAAAAAATACAGAAAATTGTTATTTTTAGTATACCTATAGATAACAGGAAAACCTCTAAGAAGTCTGTGGTCTTAAAACAACATAATAAACCTCTCACTATTGTGCGTACAAACTTACATTTTCAGCTGGAATGTATGGGAGAACATGTTTTTCAACTACAATGTTAGTTTTGTTCTTGGGATTAATTTATTCCTACTACGGAACCCTGCATTGTGCGTGGTCCGACACGCACTTGGCCGGTTTTTTCTAATACTTTCTATTTTTTTCTTGTTTATTATAGGTTTAAAATGGCCCTTTTTAGTTTTTCCCCACCCATTAAAATTATACCGAATAACCTACATAACTACTGAAAAATATGGTATGAATAATTACGTAAAACAATTTCAATCATCCTGTAAAACTGCAGCTAATATTATACCATGACGCAAAGGAATATATCTCTCATATTGGGCAAAATATTTAATTTGACGTGAAAATATGTCGGTTGGATTACTGAGCTGAAAAATAATTACGTCGGCGTTACTTCGTCTCGTCAAGTGATATTAATATTAGCGTCAGTTACCTAGAAATTACGATGACGGAGAAGCACTAATTTTGGAGTGAAAATGTGGAAAAACATAGCTTTACAACACGCATGAATTCCTAGTAGGCGGAGGTGAAAGGTATATAATAGGTCATATATATGAGTATATGTATGACCTATTATATTATTTGTGCCTGGTGAGTACCAGACACAAATAACATAGCTCAAACGATCACCACAAATCTCAATAGATCTAACCCATAAACATTCAGCTCATGAGATTTCAGATATATAGATGTACAGACGCCAGCACATCAACCTACCCGAAACTGTCAAATTATCCCAATCAACTTTGAACCTTATGCTTTAGCGATAAAGTTGAAAATCTACCAAAGTTATTTGACAGATTGTAGTACCGTAAAATGCCCTAACTTTGCACGGATTTCGAGGTTTTTGAAGTGAAAACTTCTTTAGCGGCGCTGTGTACTTTTTTTGGAATGGGTAAAAACTTCTAAACTCGCGTCAGGTCACGTGACCCTGATCGAAAATTCGTAAGACGTAAAACGTAAGACGCGCGTTGTTGAGGACAGCGCCATCTATGCACATCGGGAAGAACTACGAGGGCCTCGCGTACTAACTACGTAGTTCATCCAACAACGACGAGATGGCGCTGAACCACGGATATATAACTGACGACGAGCTCCATGCGAGCGGCTTGCTTCTCTTACCACTGCCGCGACCAACACCACGAACTGAAGTCTATCCTGTGTGCTTATTTGTAAATCTGAATAAATTCCTTTCACGAGAAGAATAAACCAGTCACTTTGGTCATCATACCTGATTTGCAAAAAACCTATAAAATAAGGAACACACCTTAACACGCGTGTTTTGTTTATAAGACGATTCACAAAATACACTCGTAATTGTTCAAGTTTTCACTTCTGTCGGCACTACCGGAGTGCCAGTGTTTTTTTCAAATTATTTCGACATGAGTAGGTAATTCATTTATGACTTGTAAAGCGGAAATGGAAATAAAAAAATTGTGCACCTAGCAAAACAACTCATTATGGCTTACACCCTAATTTTTTCGAGAAATAGGCATTGCAAAAGCCAGGCAATGTTAATGGCATTTCCTCTACTTTGCCTAGGCAAAAATATCGCAGTTGAATTAAATATTTCCGTATAAACAGATTTTGCACCCATTAAGTATTAGATTAGTGTTCATACTCAGCCATGTCATAAAGTCTAAGACATTTTCCTTTTTTTTTAGAAGGTAGGCAAAGTTAGGCAGACCTTTTGAGCAATAAGGGGAATCCTTCAGGGCTGTCACCAAAGAAAATAAAACTACTTATATTTTAAAAATTCAAAAATCAGCAGTTTTAATTGTTTTTATTACACACCTTGGTAACAATTTGCAGGTTATGCAATACCTAATGAAATTACGCTTACAAAATAATATTAATTAAGAAAATAAATGTAATCTTCTATTGCAAATGGGTGGGTACCTACCATCGCGGACACTGGAGTTTAACCACTTTTCAACCTTATTACTAATGGGATGAGGTCAAAAAATAGTCCAACGCAAATGTCCGCGATGATACCTACCTATATATTTTAACTAGATTACAATAATTATGCATCTTTGGAATGATTTTAAACTTTTTATAAATCAACACGATTAGGTAGACAGGCAATCAATATCCAAAATAACAATTTATGCTTAAACGTAATGCCGACGATTATTTTTGTTTTGAGAACTGGTGCTTTTCTTGTTTCGGGGCATCTTCTACCTCTGTAAAAATCAGAGTTATGTTTTAGACTTTTTAGTACTTGAGTTCTAGAATGGTATAACTGGTATTATCTTTATACCTACATTAACCGATAACATAAAACAAAGTTTACGTTCTTCTACGTTCTTACAGTGGACGCGTTTGCTTATACGGAATTTAGATTGAAAATGCGGGATTTCACTATTTTGGTTTCAAACTTAAAACTGACAACCCTACCCCCAGGCAAAGTTTTGTCGATTTTTCGTAAAAAGCGACACACTATTGTTTTTTTTTATTTTACTCATTAAAACTCGCTTTACAAGTGCAAAACATAGATAAAAGACAGAGGAATATATTTCCTTTAATTTGGTTCATAAAACCCGTAAAAATAACTTAAAATACTCACACAATTAAATTTTGAAGTGCTGCCAAAAATTCACCGTCCACCATTTGAAAAATTCTGACGTTCACTGACATTTCTCAACTTTCTTGCCATAACTAAAAGTAAGTGTTGGCACGCGTAAATATTCGTACCATTGACGATATCCTCTAGCTAGAATAGTTTACTAAAGAAATTTAAATAAACTGTTTAGGTAAAGTAAGGCTAGGTAGGCCAAATTAGAGGATTTTACGGTAGCTTGATGTGCTGTACATAATAACATACACCGCAGTATGGTAGCCACACGATACTTGACTGCCACGTTGGTCTCGTGGTCGCAAGTGTGACTGCTGAGGGTGGGGTCCTAGGTTCTATTATATAAGTTGGGCAAAGTGTTATTGGGTTTTCCATTAGGAACTTCATAGAAACAGCCCTGAGTTCGGAAGTTGGCGGTGGGATACCCCGGATAGTGGTCCTGCGCCTGATATCCTCCGGTCGTGTCGGATTGCGGACCGTCCCATCGAACTATTTTATTTATTTATTTATTTGATTTACACGGCTTAACAAACCAATTGCATAAATTAAAGTATATAATATAATAAATACTAACATAAAACATAAACTAATATCAACAATTAAGTACAAAAATGTAGGCACATAACCATTAAATTGGCGAATTTATTAGCGAACAGATCGCAGTCCGGGTTAGCCTTCACGAGCTTAATTGACAGTACCGGACAAAAGAGTGCATCTGTGTTTACGCACACACTTATGCACTATAACATCTCCCGCGCCGAAGGATAGTCTCCGTTGAGATTGGCCGCCATGGCCGAAGTACAGTCTGGAGTACTCTGGAGGACTGATCATACGTTACTTTGTCTTTTCTCTTTAAATGTTATGTACACTTATGATTTGTGTATACATTAGCTAATACCTTTCCTAAATACCTACTATTGCCTATGTGTAAGCCTATGTCGAATGAAAAGGTATGCTGTCATAAGTAATAATAAAACATTAAACCCTTTATTCATAAACAATGCTTAAAGTTAATTAGTGATTAACGACTATTGAACGATACATTTTTGACGTTGGACGTCACTTAATTTTAATCATCGTTTATAAATTAACCCCTTATTTTCGACTAGAATGGACACAGCGTTAAGAACACATTACTTGCAAACTATCTCAGTAGTAACCATTACGATAGATAAAAATCATGAAGGTAGGTAGGTACCTCTAAAAACTTTATTTTTGTAATAAAAACCATATACATACAATCATTCTGATTTTCGTCAGATTATATTATACAAGCAACATACTTATTAATTGTTTAGTCCAAGAAATAGATTTTTGTAAATAGATAATTGTAAATAAATAAATAGATAATTGCTTCATATTTTGCAATAAATTACCAGGGTTGTGTCATCGCGCTTCTCTTTCTTTTCTATGCAGTCCGACAGTGACCGCGCTTTAGGTTATGTAGTCCCCTTAAACAAGACACTTGATTAACAGGCACACTGCAAGATAGGACAGTCCAGCCGGTCGATTCTGTAAAAATCTCACCGTGAAAACTTAGGTGAATTGAGTTTGATTTTGCTAGGAATTGACACTATTGACAGCTCACTCCACGCTCACTTAACAAGGACAAGGACTTACTTCTTTATTAACAAGGACTGTCAGGTGACTGGTGGATCTGGCACGCACTTTATGCAACTGTGATGCTGCACGCTTGCCTCTGATCGCTGCGGAGCCGTCAGTTTGCGCGTCCGCAAACATATCCGAGACACTACAGAAGCGTGGCTGCCCCAACAGCATCTTGAATGCATTATTGTGCTGAACGGGAAGAGCATTAACAGTTTTTAATACCTAATGCTGATGTTTAGATTTTATGACATCCCCCACATTCAACCTTCTTAGTTAAACTTGACACAATTTTCTAAGACAAACTTCCTCAAAACGCGTAAACGTTTCTCACTTTTATTTCCCGCCATTTCGCGCACACGCGGTCGCCATTTTCACATTACTATCCCTTTCATTTTTTCCCTCATTATTCCCGTGGATTATAATAAAATAAAAACCCTTGGGAGAGAATAAAGAAAAAATCTTCATTGTTAGAAAAAAAGTAGTAAATGGTGGAGTTTCATCAAAAAACGTTTTATCGGGATGCAGATAAAAATAGGATATGTATGATAAAGTTTATTGAAGGAGGTTTGATGTATCAGTCCATAAATATTGGTTATAGAATAGATGTCTGAGAGACTGTACTGTGTATTATGCGAATATAGGCTCGGGCGAGAACAATGTTCTTCTTTGATGAATGTTTTGTTATCTACTAGCTGCGTGCCGCGGTTTCACCCGCATAAGTTTTGATCCCGTAAGAATATCAGGATAAAAAGTAGCCTATATGTTAATCCAGGGCGTCAGCTACCACCATACAAAATGTTATCAAAATCGGTCCAGCCGTTTGAGCGTGAAGAAGTAACAAACATATAAACACACACTCACAAAGTTTCGCCTTTATAATATTAGTGTGTGAAAATCAGGCTTCTAGCTTTATCCACAACGAAGTTATAGGGGGTCAAAAATGGCCTGAACTGTTTCGAGAAAAGGGTGGTACGGCCGTGCCGCTTTTTGCTTTGTATGAGAGAGAGAGACAGAGAGTGAGAGAGACAGAGAGTGAGAGACATAAATAAGCAGCCTATAATGTTCCCACTGCTGGGGCCCACAGGCCTTCTCTCGGTGAGAAGAAATGGACCTTAATCCACCACGCAGGCCCAGTGCGGTTTGGTAGTTGTCATAATGTCTTCAAAATTTTGGTTCTAGGAGAGGCCGCTTACCTCACGGTTTTCCTTCCCCGTTTTGGGACCATTGGTAATGAAATAATTTACACAAAGTAAAAAGCCTGTCTGGGTTCGAACCTACAACTTGTAAGTCGCGGCCGTTATCACTGCGCCACCTCTATTCCGTCTAAACACGTGGTATTAATATTCTTTGCGGCCTGAACGTTTACATATCTCTGAAAATATTGCAATACAAGAAGTTCTGTATAAAGGCGCCTCGCCTCGCCTCCATTTAACAGTCCGCTGCTCTCCGTATAGCCAAACACAGAGTAATTTTATAAATATCGGACTCCGGGTTAAGGCTCCTTCAAACAGGCGCGACACGCGATGTAATCGCGCGCGACACAATGGGCACCGCTCGTTGAGCGACTTGCGGTAACTTTGTGTCGCGCGCGATTTTATCGCGTGTCGCGCCTGTTTGCAGGAGCCTTAACCCGGAGTCCGATATTTATCAAATTACTCCGTGTTTGGCTATACGGTGAGCAGCGGACTGTTAAATGGAGGTGAACGTGCGTAAAACTATGTTAGATAAATATTATTCTGCGAATGGGAATCAAATATACAGTGGGTAATATCACAGAGGGAATATTATATTTCATGTTATTGATATAATCTGTAGATGTGTATTTCTCGAAACGGATGAATCGTTGCGAGTAGGTAGTCACATAACATATTCAGTACATTTTGACTGCGTACATTTTTTTTTTTGTATTTGGTTGTAATCTGCGATCAGTTTTAGGTACTTTTAGCGGATGAGTTAGGGGTAAACATTGGCAGGAAGAGCGTGACTCCAGCGAGCCACCTACTCGTACGTATTCGTGTTTAGGTCCACACAGGTGTGGGTGAACTACACGATGCTTTTCCTGTAACTTCCTGTTTTCAGTGCAGCAGCCAGACCTTTGGGATGCCTTTGCAGTCTTTCCTGTTACCTTTTTGTGATATTCTTGATTTCGTCCATGACAAAATTCATAGAGAACTCCTTGTATATTTCATCGTTCGTGACAGCCAAGGAACGCCACTAATTGACTTCAAAATAGCGTTTTGCATTCTCTATATGATGGTAATGCTTGAGTTACAGGCGCTGCCCCAAAGTTGGATTATATTGCATGGTAAAATATGTTAGCACTGGTAGCTCAGTGGTAACAACCGCGAGTTACCGAGTTGTAGGTCGTAGGCTCGAACCCAGACAGGCGCTTTACTTTGTGTAAATTATTTCATCACTACTGCTCTCAAAACGGTAAAGGAAAACATCGTGAGGAAACCGGCATGTTCTAGAACCAAAAATTCGAAGACATGTGACATATACCAACCCGCACTGGGCCCGCGTGGTGGGTCACCGCCGACTCCCACTTACAGAAAGAAGGCTTGTGTCACAGCAGTGGGAAAATTGTAGGCTGATTATGAGATAATGCACCTTTCTTTAACAAAGGAGATTTTTGGAACGAAGTTCTCTATCGCAGCTTACGGTAGAAGTAAACTGGTAGAAATCGTTATATAACGAAAAAAGCTTTATGCCCCCTTTTTTTCAGGATGGGAAATCATCAAATGACCCCTCCCGCTCTGGGTGGAGCGGAAGAGAGTGTCAGACTCTTACTGACTAAAACCCACCCGTGTTCCTTCCTTAGCCCTTTATGTTCCGGGCCAGCGGTAACCCTTTCGGACAATCCCGCTGACCCGGCAGGCTTCGGCCCTGACGGGCCCCTTCGGATGATGCTGACATCTCTATGAGGCGCGCGTGGGACACGTACGCGCCGTTCGGCACGGGCCTGGACGCGACTTTTTATGCATACTATTAATATTATAAATTCGATAAAATTTGGCAGAGAGATAGATTGCGCATCAAAAATGAAATGGCTGAAGTCCTCAATAAAAATTTTATTAGCAGAAATTGGATCCATAGGTTTGGTGGATCACAAAAGATACACAATATTTATTTATTTATTAGATCTCCAACTAAGGCTACTTACTTACCTACATATACATTCTATATAGGGTCCGTTGGTCAGCGTCAGGTGGTGCACTTTGTGTTGCCATCTGGCATTATGCTGAGCTGAGGCCCTTTTGGCATTATTATTTTAAATCATTTTGAATTTGTTTTGTTTATTTTTAAGGTTTTTTTTGCCAAATAAACGCAATTTTCTTTCTTTCTTTCTTTCATGGTTGCAAGCGCGACTGCTGAGCGTAGGGTCCTGGGTTAGATTCCCAGGTCCGTCAAAGTGCTATTGGATTTTCCATTAGGAATTTCTCAGTAACAGCCCGAAGTTCGGAAGTTGGCGGTTTAATACCCCCGTGCCTCGGAAAGCACGTAAAACGTAAAACCATAGGTCTTGCCTGATCTCTCCCCGGTCGTGTCGGAATGCCCTCCCATCGGACTATGAGAGTAAAGGAACAGAGAGTGCAACTGTGTTTACATAGTGCACAAGTGTGTGCGTAGATAGTATACTACGAGTATCTCCTGCGTACCTGGCTAATATACGTTGAGATTGGCCACCGTGACCGAAATCCGTCAGGAGGCTATACAGGTTCCGGGTGTCATCATTGCCAGGATCGCCCAGAGGATACGGTGGAGCATACGGTGGAGAGCTGCCCCGCTTGGGCGGAGCCCTGCCGTGTCCTCGTAGAGCCGATCGGCAGCGGCGGCGATCTCTCGCGTCCGGGCCTGGTTCAAGCCATGGTCCGGGGCGAGCGAGAGTGGGGGGCAGTCGCCTCCTTCTGCGAAGCGACTGCTTCGCAGAAGGAGGCGACTGCCCCCCACTCCCGCTATGCATGACTATGCTAGCGAAGGAGGCGGTGGGATGGCTGAGGGAAAGAGCCTCCTGTCCCAGCCACCGCGGGAGACGCTCCGGGCGTCGGGAGCCGCGCGACGACTCCCGGCCACCGTAGGCGTTTGCCTGCGGGCGGAGAGTAATGGGTAATTCACCCTCGACCAGGCCCGTATGATATCAGTATTGGTATCTAAACACAGATTTTCTCAACTCATATTTCATGTAACAATACTACCAGAGGTCGTTGACCCTAAAAAGATCATTATCATCAGAGTCAAGAGCAAACCCATTTCAAATAAAAAAAATCAGTGTTTTATTTTGTCATGTTTAGATTTCGATACCCATCAAGTCTGCGGAGTTTAGCTAGCCAGTTTAATTTGAACCTGTATATCTTTTCGACAAAATTTATTTATTTAGTCCTGCAACAAGAACAACATGTCAGCCTAGTCAAATAACCCGCCCCTAACTGTTCCCAGTGCAAAAGGTGCCCAAAACGCTTGCTGCATTGCCACGTTGGATGGCATTGGCTCTAACTTAATATCGAATGGCTATTTATTAATATATTTTCGTTGTACATAAATTGAGGAGATATGCACACATTTACAGGATGTGGCGTAAATAGTGGTCCACCGTTAAGGATATTATATACCAGACAATATACTATAACATATTACAATTTTAACCATTTTTACCCAAGGGTTCCGAAAATATAATTTTTTTGTTTTTTATTTATGAAATTTCTACCTTTTGTTACAAATTTGGTTGTAGTTTCAACAAAAACCATTATATTTTCATTTTGATTTCTGTTATTTACTGCTGAAATACTAGAGCTATCGTGAAAAATATGGTTTTTATGTAAATTTAGATCTTTTGAAGAAAAAGTTAGTTCTTCTCATTTTCACCATAATTTTTCACATAATCATGCAAATTCAAGAGCGATTTTTGTAAAAAAAAATTACTACTAAAATGGTTAAAATTGTAATTGTTGTAACCGGCATGTCCTAGAACCAAAAATTCGAAGACATGTGACAACTACCATCCCGTACTGTGCCCACGTGGTGGATTCCGGCCCATTCTCTCTGACAGAGAGGCGGCCTGTGACCCACATGGGACATGGGAACATTAAGGGCCTATTATGGTTATGATGATCATCATCATCATCATCAGCCTATAATGTTCCCACTGCTGGGACACAGGCCTCCTCTCAGTGAGAGGGAGTGGGCCGTAATCCACCACGCGGGCCCAGTGCGGGTTGGTAGATGTCACATGTCTTCGAATTTTTGTTTCTAGGACATGCCGGTTTCCTCACGATGTTTTCCTTCACCGTTTTGTGAGCAGTGGTGATGAAAATAATTTACACAAAGTAAAGCGTCTGTCTGGGTTCGAACCTACGACCTACAACTCGTAAGTCGCGGCCGTTACCACTTGGCCACCACTGCTCATTCGTTATGATGATGCCCCGGGTTAATCAAGTTTTTCTGTAGTCTCTGTGTCCTATGAAAAGTGCTGATCTCAAGCCAATTCTCGTACTTAAAAAGCCTTCAAATTCAAGTCAATACAGACACAGCAATTTCAATGAAAAATAACATTTTATTTTGATTTTGACTTGACAGAATATATTTTTATGTAAGTACCTTATGACGTCAGCTCTTAACTCCATAACATTGTAAAACAAAGTTACTTATACTTCGCGAACTCAGCTTGTTGAGTTCACTTAAGAGGCTCTCGGGATTCAACACCCTCATTACAGCTGCCCTCAGGCAGGTCTCACTCAAGTGAGAGGTAGGCGGTGAAAAGGACAAAACTTGGATATTATTTATTTTTTCAAAAGATTATTTTCATGCTTTCATTCAGGATGACCCTTGTAGTGATAAATTCCTTAACAATAGGTCATATGATTTCGTAAAAATTCAAAAGGGTGCATTATGTAATGGGTTTCAGGAAGATGTGTGTTCTTCATCATAGCGTGTCAATGGCAAAAATAACACGAAAAATGAATTATATACTTCTTATATTTGTTTGGCCCAAAATTCAGCAACGCGAATTCCGTTCGCTCACCCATCCAGTGTGTGATGAATCTTTCCCAAAAAGTTTAGAGATATTTTGAGATCTTTTTTTCAAAGCTAAATAAAGTCCCTGAAACGGGTCGACATGTTACACTGTTCGAAAAAAATAAAAAGAGTTTTTAAAAACAAGCTTTTATTTAAATAAAAAAGTAACCTAAAACGAAAAAATAACGCGAACTAAAAAGAAAAAATAAATTTAAGTGACACTGTCATTATAAAAAAAAGAAAACAAAATAAAATATAGATAAATATAATAAAATACCGTACATCAGTGCCTCAAGCTTTTTTTTTCATTTGATTTTTTCTCAACTAAGGGGTTGAGAAAAAATATGTAATCCACCATCTTGGAGCGGCGGCCATATTAAAATTATTACAATATTGAGTATTGCACATTGCAAAATTCCAGCTCAATCGAATACCAACAAATGGTCGTAAAATGGTTTGCAAATTTTGACGGATAACTTACGTACATTATACGAACAGTGCATGCTAAATAAAAGCTTGTAATAAAAAAGGTGGACTATGTGACAGACTGACGGACAGTGAAGCATTACAGAACCCTAATAAGTCACAATACAGTTACAATCTAATTTACATGTGGGCGGTAAGCAATACCTTCGATAGCAAGCAAATTGGCTAAATAGTTCAAACCTGCGGTGCTATTTTGTAAAAATCTCACCGTGAAAACTTAGGTGAAGTGAGCGGGGAGTGAGCTGTCAATAGTGTCAATTCCTAGCAAAAACAAACTTACTTCACCTAAGTTTACACGGTGATATTTTTACAGAATCGACCGGCTGGTACCCTTGTCCCTTTTTATAACAAATCTATTTCTAAATTTATTTATAATCAAGTTCCAAAACAATTTGTACATTTTACGGCCATTTCGATTTAGGGACCTTTTACGGGGAAAGCTTTAATTTATCATTTTTGTAACGAAATTCAGAAGTATGAAAACGAATACTTTCATAATTATTATTCATGAATTCATTACCTGCTACAGACTTCGGACCCAGGTTGGCCAAGGAAAACCTGTTCAGGCGGAGATTCATAGACGACTCCGCCTTGCGAGTGTAAATATGGTGTTGTTCCACAAACGTTCCCATCGTTTATCACTTAATATTATGTCATGCGGTTCCTTTCAGTTGCACGTTACAGGAACTGATGGACCCTAGTGATGGCGCTAAAGATGTAGCCGAATTCTGGGCCTAGCACATACATTTAGATTGTTATTGATACGCTAAGAAGGAGGGGAAATAAAACCTGTTCTCTGTTTGAAATTAAATATATTTTTTTTTGTATGGGTGCGCTCTTGATCTCGACCACGCCTGATGGCATGCGATGGATGAGGTCTATGATGGAACGAGCGTGCCCAGAAGATGCCTAAGGCACTAGAACTCTCACGCATCGACGAAACACAGCAGGCTGCTTGACTCCGGACTCCGGTGGGAGGGTGGTCGCAAACCAGGCGGGCGTTAGCCTACCACCGCATGGGAAGAACTGGTCGGTCAAATAAGGTGTTGGGTGTGAATGTCCAGGATGGGCCGAGCACTCGGTTCAGTAGAGTAACTGGCGGAACAAACTGCGCTCCACGAGGAGGCTTCTACATGCATCCCAAAAAATGTCATGTCATTGTATTTCTTCCTGGTAACAATCATCATCATCATCTTTAACCACCGCTGAGCATAGCTCTCTTTTCTTGTGCCAATCCCTACGCTCCTGTGTCAGCCGCATCCAGGTTTTGCCCGCAATGGCAACAATGTAAAGAAAGAAGGTAAACTAGAGCAACTCATTATTTTATATGTGAAAATCCGTGTCCCCCCCGTTAATTTTTGACCAGACGTAACATGATTTTAGAAATCATTTATAAAAATTATACTGAAAGCCTGCATTATTTTGCGTCAGAACAGTGTGGTGGAAAAGATAGCGCCAAAAACGACTTCACCCTTCACCGCTTCCTAAACTACAACCTGAATTTAGCTCAATAAAATCAACAGCTTCAATTTAAACGGATTTGAATTCAATGTAAATATTATCTACCAATCTGAAATCGTCACACTGCCTAATAAAAAATATCACAAAAACCTACTTGGGCTCTTATGAAACGTCAGAATTTAGGTGTATGGTTCCATTTGGTCGTTTCCTATCGAGAAGAGCCGGCAAGAAAGTCTACAGTTAGGCCCGGTATCCACCAAAGTGGAGAGGAGAGGAGACGAGAGGAGATATATATATTTTTTTATTTTTATTTTTTTTTTAAATCGTTGCCCCGCACTAGGAATTACTCCTGTATCGTGGGTGTGTTTACAAACATTTAAATTCACATACACAAACAGCCAGATCCGGAACAACTACCTGTAGGCAATACAAATATTTGTTCCGTGCGGGAATCGAACCCGCGACACGCAGCGCAGCAGTCGATTGCTCAGCCACTGCGCCAACCGTGTCATCAAATGTATATGTTTTGAATGACCTACCAGATTTCGTTATTTCCACATCTTCTCTCCACTTAGCTTCGGTGGAAATGGATCAAGCGGAGAGGAGATGTCTCATTTTTCTTTAGAATTTTGTGCCGCGAGCGAACAAACGGCGCGGTAGAGCCGAGATGTGTGTAGCCGGGCGGCCAGGCGGCGCGCGGCGGCGCCCGCGCTCCCCTTTTCCCGCTGCCTTCTCCCCGCCTCTCGCACATCCGAAAGAGTCATTCCCATCACACATCTCCTCTCCGCTTTGATGGAAATAACCTGCCAGCTTCTCAGCACATCTCCTCTCGTCTCCTCTCCTCTCCGCTTTGGTGGATACCGGGCCTTACCTACTCTTTTAAAAATCATTGACTTTTACAATGTTTTCAAATTACAGTGTTAATAGGTATTGGGGTGGTCACGGCGTGCTATATGTTCTGGTGCGCCGGTGGTGGGGAGTACTCCCCAGAGGAGGGTCCGGTAACGGACAGCCGCGGCGGGTTCATGGATGAGTGCTAACGCGTGCCCGTGTTGCCGCCGTAAGCGGCAGAAGAGGACACCGTGGAGTTTTAGTGGGTTACAGTCCCACATAACTGCACTATCTCCCCGTAGTAGTGCAGTATGCATGAGCATTTCTCCACCTTAAAAAAAGTGTTAATAGGTATGAGAGGACAGTGTAGGCTTGTCAACAGATACTGGGTACGTTTAATAAAATAGAAAATGTTCAGAGGCCTCTTTCCACACAAAGATCAAAATCGTTGCTCACGACGTGCCTGCAATTTTATAAATTTTAATACCTTTTTAAACCGGTAATTCTTGCATTAAATATAGTAAACAGAAAACAATAAGTTTTAAGGTGAAAGCGCCAGGGTAGCCCGCGAAATCAATTTTTTTTAGGGTTTTTGCAATTTGCTGGTCAGTATTAAGTTGTACGTTGATTAATATATGATTCGCGGCCGTAACAAATATGTATTTACAGAATTATAATAATTAAAGTCATCAACACAACTCTCTAAGACCACGTAACCCCAAAGAATACCTGTTTCATGAAATCGTCATTCATTGGGGTTACGTGGTCTTAGTGAGTTGTGATGATGACTTTAATGATTATAATTCTATAAATACTTATTTGTTATGGCCGCGAATCATATTTTGATCGACGTACAACTTAATACTGATCCGCGTATTGCAAAAAACGTAAGAAAATTTGAATTTTGCGGTCTACCTTAGCGCTTCCCCCTTAAGTTGATATGAGTGTTGTGGATAGTTAAACACATACCTGTTTTTTAGCAAACAAACTCCGATCAATCCACCCTCCATTCAAACCAGTTGCCTCATTGTTAGGATCTACCTACACCATATACCCGTCGACAGATGCCTTTGGGGAAGGCTTCATGTACAGTCAATGTCTGGAGGCTATTGATGTCTGTAACAATATGATTACATCTTGTTTAGTTCGCTAACTAGATTACCTACATAATCTTTAGGTTATGGTACCCGTGGGTGTAGTTGTTATTCTAGTTTAGTCTTTATTTATACCTACGTCATTGGTTAAAGTAATTAAGAGATATTTTTATCACAGTTGAGTAAGTACAATATACGAGTACATACCAGAGTATATACGTTCTAAGCTCAGAAGCTTAGAACGTGTGCTTGTATTTAAACAGTAGTAATAAGGGAGGGCGTTCATAAGCAACTTAGTTGCCCAGCATCTTTTTTGTCTCTATCGACGTCTTCTTGTCGAGATTTGCACGATGCGCACACGAGAGCGACAGCTGACTTGGTGGCATCTTTTTTGTCGCCGTGCGCGCACTCGCATTGTAACTAACAGACGGGCGACAGTTGCGTTCAAACCCGCGGACGAAAATGTCTCCCAGCTGTCGCGTTGCCGTCGTCTTATACGTCGCACTTTCATACAAACCCGTAGACTTGATGTGAGAGACAAATTAGTTGCAGAGACAAAAGTTGCTCGTGGGCGCCTGCCTAACTCATGTCTTTGGGCTTCCCTTACCTTATAGCCCTCCACGTTCATACACAAAACTTTTGTTCACGACATTCCAATTAGGTACAGACGCCAGCACATCAAGCTACCCGAAACTGTCAAATTTTCCCAAACAATTTTGAACCTTATGCTTTAGCGATAAAGTTGAAAATCTGTTACAGATTGTAGTAGGTTGATGTGCTAGCGTCTGTACAACATCCCAAACAATAATTTTAAACTTGTATCATGAAGGAATCTTATAATTTTGCTGTTTCGGCTGAATGAGGTCAGTAAGAGGTGAGAGGCTCTCCACAGACCTTTATAACGAGCCCTCCACAGAGGCAGAGTACTCTTTACAATTCAAGAACAAAATAATGAATGTCCTTGTATAAGGGGACGTGGATTAATGGATATACAACTGAAATAATTATTGTAGTTCTTCTTCCACCTTATCTAGACTAACATTAACATTTATAAATATTAAATAAATAAAATAATTATATTATAATAAATCATCATCTGCCTAGCCTTTTCCCAACTATGTTGGGGTCGGCTTCCAGTCTAACCGGATGCAGCTGAATATCAGTATTTTACATGGAGCGACTGCCTATCTGACCTCCACAACCCCAGTTACTGAGTAATACGTTAAACCATTAAAACAACATCCATGATGAAAAATTAGAATTTTTTTGCAGCCGCTGTCTTGGATTTACATTTTGACCTCACTATCGGCTTCAGCACTCTCAAAAACCTCGAAAACGATACCCAAGACGAAAAAAATTAAAAATGTTTCAGCCGCCATCTTGGATTTTCAGTTTGACCTCACTTGATGCTTCAGCACCCTCGAAAACCATAAAAAGTATCTCTCTCTCTCTCTTTTAGATTCTTTCTATTATAATAATGTGTAATAAAAGGTTGCAAGGAGTATGCTTACGCCATAACACTTTTTCGTTACGTGGCGATTTCTCCCAGTTTACTCCTACCGCAAGCTCCGTTCTTCGTTCCAAAAACAAATAAGTACGTATCGAAAAAAAAACAGTCCTAAAATAACATAAACCAATTCACCCTAAGCACAACATTTTATTAAAGCCTAAAAATACGTTGACCCCAAGAAAGAGAAGAAATTAAAATACATCAACTTCTTACGCACCCTCAACGACCCTAAAATTTGGAGTCCCTAATGTGCTTCGTAGAAAATGTGAGAATAACATAAAACATTATTAGGAAACTTCAGTATTTTTCCGGTAAATGCCCTCGAGGGAGTACTTCTTGCCCTGCTGAGGCCCTCTTAGTAAGGAGGTGTAATTACACAACCTACTTTATGTTAAAGTATCATTACGCTTTTGACTTAAAAGGTTGGGTAGAAGTACGAAATATTCCGGATTATGTTCGCTTAGTATGAATCTGATTTTCTGTTTTATTTACCAACTTGAAAAACAAGGGGCCAGTTTTCTTCTCCTCAAGAATTTGATGAAGTTCTAGAAAGAAATTAAACATTCATGATTTTTATAAGTTATATAGTTTTTTTTACAGGATGGGAAATCATCAAATGACCCCTCCCGCTCTGGGTGGAGCGGAAGGGAGTGTCAGACTCTTACTGACTAAAACCCACCCGTGTTCCTTCCTTAGCCCTTTTTGTTCCGGGCCAGCGGTAACCCTTTCGGACAATCCCGCTGACCCGGCAGAAGCTTTAAGTATTAATTAACTCCCAATACCTAAATATGTTGAATTATTTTTCAATTGAAAATTGATCTCATTACATAAACAGCCTATAATGTGACACAGGCCTCCTCTCCGTGAGAGGTAGTGGGCCATAATCCACTACGCGGGCCTAATGCGTTGGTAGATATCACATGTCTTCGAATTTTCGGTGCTAGAACATGTCAGTTTCTGCACGATGGTATTCTTCACCGATTTAAGAGCAGTGGCGATGAAATAATTTACACAAAGTAAAGCGCCTGTCTGGAATCGAACCTACGGCCATACTCGTAAATCAAGGCCATTACCACTGGTAGCCCAGTGGCCTTGACTGCTCTCGTTGGCTGCGAGTTGAATTCATTAGCAACAAACAACAACACAAACAAACAAAAAGGTAAGGCATAATACTCGTATAAGTATGTTTTAGTTTTCAGAGCAATTACTAGATCCAGAAAATATGTAGATATTTTAAGTTAAATATTATATGTAGATATTTTAAGTTAGATATTTTTAAGTTAAATTTAAGAACTCTTGGTAGCAAGAGTTCTTAAATTTAACTTAAAATAATCCTACCAGTCTTCAACAGACTGCCTTCACTTCATCTACTCGTAAGTATACTAATATTATAAAGAGGAAAAATTTGTGAGTTTGTCATCTTCTAAACTACTGATGCAATCCCGAAAATTCTTTCACAAATGGGAAGCTACATTATCCCTAAGTGTTTATAGGTTATGTTTTATGTTAAAACAAGAAATTACACGCGGACAAAGACGCGGGCAGATGCTAGTCGCAAATAAAATAAATACACCTAAATACAAAAGGCGTTTTTCGTTCAAGAGCCAAGGGTAAGCCAGTACATCGTTATCGACCGTCGGTGAGTTAATAATTAATAAGAAGCGCCACCATTGAACAATACGTGTAGGCTCCCACAGTCATTATTTAATTACTACCTAATCCATATTTAATAAATATTTAATTGAATTATGGCACTTCAACGACATAATCACTAAAGGCTCCTACAAACACGCGCGACGCGAATCGCGCGCTACACGCACTTGCGGTGCCTTTGTGTCGCGCGCGATTTTATCGCGTGTCGCGCCTGTTTGAAGGAGCTTTAATACATTTTTTGGGGTACTGAGTGAATTTGTCACTTACAGGTGTGCACAGCACTTACATATTTCAAGTTTTATAATTTTACATTGAGTATGCATAGGCTCAAAAAACAAAACTACATGAAAACAAAAGTGAAAATTAAAAAAAAAAGAAAAGAAATAACTAAATATATTTTGTTGCTCTAAAGAATATCAGATCCAATTGTAAGCAAAGGGTAACTGACTTCCTGAAAACTCTTTCCTATGATGACACAGAGAAATTGCTCCACTCGATCAAATAATACTTGTATTCAAATAATTTCCAAACTCTAACACTCACCACCATTCACCTTCTCATTAACCACCAATCACCCATACATTCACCACCTTTCATCTACACATTCTCCACATACCCTTCGACTGCTTTTGTTGTGTTATTCAGATTGTTTCTTTTCTTTTATTTTTTATTTCTTGGTTTTAATTGCTTAATTGTTTGTTTAGTAGAATCACATGTTGCCTACCTGTGTAATTGTATGATGCCACTATGTGGGTCCTGGTGACCTGTAATACAGGTTTTTTCTAAAACCTACTTCAGGCACCAGCTCTCACAATGTGAATTTATATAGTTCAAAACTGTAAAGTGCTACTAAAACATTGTGAGAGAAATAAATAAACTTATTATTATTATTATTATTATTTATTATATCCTAACTTTATTATTGTTTTTTTTTTAATTTTTAATATCACTCTAATATTATAAAGGCAAAAGTTTGTGAGTGTGTATGTGTGTGTGTGTGTTCATTTATATGTTTGTTACTTCTTCACGCTCAAACGGACGCATGTATACAGAATTCCAATCCAGGGTGACAGCTACCTCCAAACCAAATTTTATGAAAATTATTAGTCCAGCCGTTTGAGCGTGAAGAAGAAACATTTATAAAAAAAAAAACAAATATACGAAATAAAAAAAAACAAATATACGAAATAAAAATAATAAAAATATATTTCGAAATAAGAAACTTCTATTTGAAGGCTCACTATTATTCTTATACTAGCAGCGCCCCCCGGTTTCACCTGCATAAGTGTCGATCCCGTGGGAATATCGGTATAAAAACAAGTCTATGTCCTTTCCCGGGACTCTAACTATCTCTATACCAAATTTCATCTAAATTGGTTAAGCGGTTTAAGCGTGAAGAGGTAACAGACAGACATACACACTTTCACATTTATAATATTAGTATGGATTGAAAACCAGTCATCGATTACAGTCGAGTGTTCATGAATTTATAAAACTCTCGGAGAAACACTGCGTGTTATACATAAAAAAGGCATCCCATAAGACACGCAAAGGGTTCTGCAAATATAATGTTAGGTATAGCTGCAGAACTCATTTACATGTAAATTTGAAATATGGCTTATATACATAAGGTGCCTCTCGTTCTTGAGAGTATGACGTGATATTTGAATTTGTAAGACAGGAGTATGAAGTCAAAGGAAGAGCATATTGGTTTATTTTCAAGCTTGTGTTGTGTGTAGGTATAACTTGGTTTGTGGGTAGTTGTGTGTGTGTGAAGACGCCTGGTTTTCGACCAAAACTGCTCAGAGAGCAGTTTACAGTTTGCGTTGCTTCAGAAAATCCTGGAGTAATATAATAATATAATTTAATATAATCCATAGTAATATAATCCATATAGTAATATAATCCATCTATAACTACATCTATATCTATACACCAGCTTCAAATGCAAAAACATTGTTTCAATCCTGTCTAGTAGTTTCCGAGATTAGCGCGTTAAAACCAACAAACAAACTGTTCAGGATTATTATTAGTATAGGTAGCATAAGGCAAACCAGATTAGATCTTCCTAACTTCATGATTTTCATGGGATTTTGATTCGGTTTTAACATCATTTAGAGCATTTATTCTGGAAGGTTCAATTCAATCTCTTAGTATTATATAATTGCATAGCACATGTGTGAGTAGGTATTATTTACTGTAAAGCTACCATTTACTGGGTATGTCTTTCATTGACTTGAATATACCACAATGTATAATTTCAACTTGAATGATGTAACCGATATTTTGTAACAATTTTTTTTATTTTAAATAAATATCCGTGGAGTTTCTTGCTCTTTTTTCTCCATAGGTTCCTACCAAGCTTTGGAATGAGGCTTCATCATTCTGACAGACCGTCTTATTAACATAACAAAAGTGCCTGTAATTAGTTTAGTTAAAATACTTTGAGTTTGTTCATGTAAATGCTGATGTTTTGATATGTCGCAATTGCACCTCCTCGAAGCAGGGGCGGGTAAGTGGTCCAGTTTTAGCACTGACCAGTATTATACAAGTACGCTGGACTTCATACTATCGATGACAAAATGAAGACATTTGATTTTCGCCATTTTGGCGCTGATAGCAACGTAAAGGTACCGTGGAACTAATATTAGAGATGGGATATATCCATCGATAAAAAAATACTTCTATGAACTTTATCGAATGTTATAAACCACTGAGAGTAATTTAAAAATATCGAATCACTCCCAGTTATTTTTATGCTTCATTTTTAAGTAATAGAATAATTGCTCTGCAAAGGCTTACTGAAAATTCATTAGGGCGCGGTCAGATCGCAAGCTATAAACTAGTGGATAGTGTCCTAGTAAACTTATAGCGCATGACGGTCAGATCAGTGTGCTTTAAATATGAGGATAGGCTTAAAACTTAGCCTAAAAACTACTATGGTCGAGCTAATATCTCCATACACAACTTTTACAAGCTGAGCTGGGGTCACATTAGTTCGCAATGTGAACTAAAAACTATTGAGCTATTGTGTTGCCATTTCACTCTAACCTAAAATCAAATGGCAGTTGTATTGTTCGTGAGCTATATTGCATTACATTCATGTAATAGCCATTACTTAAATAATAGTCACTTTTGGTGTTCAATTTGGAAGAACTGAACCATGTAAACAGAAAGGTAACCATTCAACAAACAGCGTCTATACAAATTCAATCGAATTCACTTAAATTGAATGCCAAAAGTGAAACGTGTAACATTACCTTACCATGTAGACATTACTAGCGGAAAGGAGTGGGATTCCATTTTCATTATTGGGTATTTGGATAGCGTGTATACTAATAAAAAGAAAACAAAAAAATAACAAAGTCAAAGTCAAATCATTTATTTCAGGCACTTTTGAACGTCAAAAATTACAATAAGATAGAATTGATTCCCTTCTAAAAGGCAGTGTTCGTATTGAGAAGAGCGTACGTGTAGCGTGTTTAACGAAACAGTCCTCAGTCAAATGTTTACTACAAAGATGATAATTAGATTTAGGACTCCAATTATCCATTTTCATGTTTTCAGCCTTATCTGTTTAGTTGAGTTGGTGGGAAATCTGAAATTAAGTATTTAATTAAAGTAAAAATAACTAAAGTATACAGTACATTGTAGATGGCAAGTTTTATTTCGATGTTAGGTCTTTACTTCAGAAACAAGTACACATTACATATCTATATAATATTTATCTTTTGAAATTAGAAACTAGTATTTGCTAGTTTGTTTTAGCTAATCAAATTGCAGAAATTTCTGGCGACAGTTTTCTATTTGAAAGACGTAAATTTAAAATTATTCACTGTCTGAAGAAAATTATCGACGCATTGTCCACATGGAACTTTCACGACCCTATGCAAATGATTGTATTCATTATAATTATGTGAAAACTGAGCCCTAATTACACTTAAGTAGGTATGATGAGATATTAATGAAAACATTTATTCTAAATATAAAAAAGTATTAAAAATGCTTACACAAGCAATCGAAACATTTAGAGTCAAGAAATTCACTTATGTACTTGTTATTCCGGTTATTCCGCTGCCTTTTTGATAGCGAGTTTTACTAAAAATGCGCATGCTTTCGTAATAAAAATGTTCTGAATATCACGTAATAAACATAAAATACACAAAAAAGCAGTATTCAGACCTAAATCATCAGTGACGAACCAAACAACTCAATGTTCATTTGAAAGAATGTGTCGATTTTAGTTCCTGAGGACCTCGAGCTTAAATCGGCACTGAAAAAAACAACTGTCGTTTCGTAAAGTATTGTTAGTTCAGCGTACTTGTATGATAGAGGTTTTTAGTCAGAGAGAATGCAACAAAATACCATGTCGTTTTTCCGAGACGGAGTTATTACTGAGTATATCTTAATTTATTTATTTCAGGCGATGCTGGATCATAGGTATATATAAATTACCTTAACCTAAACATTTTATTATAAAATAGCACTTCACTAGCTTGTTCTTGTGCTGCTCTGTGGTACTTGTCCGCGAAAGCGACGGAACATCACGTTCTGCGACCAGAGGTCTTCCATGGCGACGGGCAGGTGAACGCCTTGAAGTTGACGCTGCAGTGCGACTCCAGTAACTACACCCTCAGCGCCTCAGCGTGTACCTCGTCTTCTGGCGCACGTACCCCACGATTACCTCCGCCTTAGTGGTGTAATCTCTGACCAAAACCATGAATGTCGTGCGTGATCCAGAAAATTTATTTACACCTATATTTAAATGCCAGAGAACTAATTGACACACCCCTTTCGTGTTGTGTGATGTTTTCGTTGTTCAAGTATGTACGATTTTTGAAAATGGTGAATAAACTCCTTCCTCTAACTTTTAACTGTTTGATGTGTTTACATCGAAAGGTGTTTAATTAAGTACCCAGTGGAATAGCAATGAAACCATTTAATTTGAGAGTTTACATGAAAATATTTAGTGACAATTTCTGGGAAATTTTCAGAAATACATGAAAATTGAGTTTTCTATGTATTTGTGCCTGGTCTATATGGGGTGCTTAATTGTTGCAAATGGGTCATATTATCAGGTCCTCGAAGGAATACGTCAAATTACAAGTAATCCTGTATAAAGAATTATATTAGTATCTTGCAGCACACGTTGTTATGTGTCATAGGTTCGTGATCTGCCTAATTGCGATATCTTATGTCAGTTCTAGTGAGGGTTTTTATGAAAAATCACTCCACCAGTTGGTGCCACTTTGACAAGAGGTCTTCTTCTTTCATATCGAAAATGAATATAAAATATATGAGGACGTTCATCATTCATTCACGACTAAAGAAAATAGTATCTTTGACACTTTTGACGGGTGTTCGGACCTGACGTCTCAATGCTGCCACCTAGTGAACGGTTCAGAAAACACTCATTGCACAGCATAGGTCGTAATTTTCTTAAATCACAAAATATAAATCACGGATTGTAGGTGAAATGAAATTATTTATTCTATGTAAGTGTCTACTTTCGATATAGCTACATATAAAAGCTTTATATTTTCAATCCATAGATCATTAACCCATTTACTAAAATTTATCGGACAAGGGGAATTTTCTCCATTTTCTGCCCTCAACGATTAATCAATGACTCACTCGATTTATATTTCGAAAGGTTAACATATCCGATTTACTTTAGGGCTTAGTTGGAAAAGCGGATTATTCAATGGTTGTTGGAAGTGTTTTATAAATAATTATTTGAAAGCTTTTTAATGGAAGGTAGGCAAGTATTTACTTTATATTATGAACAGGTTTAATGAGGTATGAGGAACACGGTGTAAGATTTAAATATCCTCTATAGAAAAGGGAGAATCCTCCAATCAAACGGGTGCTATGTCT
The DNA here is from genome assembly GCA_963855955.1 of Luperina nickerlii. Classification (NCBI taxonomy): domain Eukaryota; kingdom Metazoa; phylum Arthropoda; class Insecta; order Lepidoptera; family Noctuidae; genus Luperina; species Luperina nickerlii. The sequence continues at coordinate 7,500,616 of OY979682.1, read as the reverse complement.
GGCGGGCAACTGCCTGATGAGATTATGCTAGTTGCGCGTTAAACTCTGCATGTATGCGAGATGCAGGATTTTGACAGCAGTATGACGTGTTGTTTGCATGTGGCGTTGTAGATACCGATACAATCAGAATCAGAGTCACACAGTAGTCAGGGAGATATCTGGTAGGCAATTACTCTGACGATTGATGTCGAGACTTTGTCTGCTTAGTTGCAGTTCAGCATAAAATATACCACTACTAACTGTCATTCGAACCTGTTAAATTTTGTACCTATATTTATCAACAACTAGAGTCTTGTCTGTGTGGTGCAGGACTTAAAGAATACCACCACCCCATACTTCCCGTGGGTGTCGTAAAAGGCGACTAAGGGTCGTACCAGAGAATGGGCAGCAGAGTTCTCTATGCATTCCACCACCATAACATACTGCGATCGCCAACCCGCCTGGCAAGCGTGGCGATTATGGCAACCCCCCCCTCTTGGGGGAGGCTTATGTCCAGCAGTGGACGTATTTCGGCTGAAATGCCGATGATGATGATGATAGAGTACTTTATTATATCTTAGAGGGTATCTTGAGGGTAAATTGATAGCTGGTCTGAACCTTTATTTTCTTAAATCCTAATAAAACCTTCATCGGACATACTCGTTTGTGGAGGTTTATCGAGATTATCTGCCGTAAGTGTTACCGTTTTGCTCCGTCGTATAATAATATAAATCGATTATATTGTACTATCATAAAATATAGGCTCGATATTGGAAAGTCGTGTCGGGAACAGTGCTTTTATTGATGATGATGTATTCGATGCTCTTTGCGGTGCTTTTGGTGGGGCGGATTTCACCAATGTTACTGAACGTGATGATGTACATCTAAACCGCCGTCAAAAGCTGTCAGTGTCGTCATTGATGTGGAATATTGACACTGACGCAGTTTAGATATGCTGATCGTGTTCAGTTTCATTGGCGAAATTGAAACTTATTCTGCAACACTAGAAATCCAAGAAAGTAATAAATGCTGTAAATGAAATGTTCGCTTATTTCTTGGTGGTGGATTTCGTAAGTGACTGGCTCAACGTTTTCCAGGTCTTAATACATCAAATAAAACGCTTTTCGAAATAACTGTGCAGATCTAGTAACAGTTTTAAAAGTTTCAGTGAGTTTTAAATGATATAGTTTTCTAACATAATAAGAGTACCAATTTTTTCATCATCATTTTCAGCCGGAAATACTCTATTGTTGGGCATAAGCCTCCCCAAGCACCGCCACTTCAGACCCCACGACCGGTTCTCTGCTTCCCTCATCCAGCGGATTCCTGCGACCATCACCAGGTCATCGGTTCATCTTGTGGGGAGTATCAATTCCTCCATACCTTTATGGAAACACCACAAAAGTTTAAGAAATATGAAAAGGCTCGTATCGTTTCAAGAGACAGGTATTAAATTCCACGTTCGTGTCGGCTTACTTACGTGCCATACATCGGTCCCAACCAATTTGTTCAATATATCGGACTTTTTACAGAAAAATACTTGGAATACTCGACTGCCTCGTTTGTTTAGTGGACGCAAGCATTACTGCTGAGCTTAAGGTCCGGGGTTCGATTCCCGGATCGAGCCAAGTGTTATTGGATTTTCTTTCTAGAATATATCAGTAGCAGCTCGGAGGTATAATCATCCTCTAACTTTCCCACTACTGGGACACACGCTTCCTGTCTGTGAGAGAGATTGGGATGATGATGATCTGTGTGAGACTGCACCACGCGGGCCCAATGCGGATTGGTAGATGTCACATCTCTTAAAATTTTTGTTTCTAGGACATGCCGGTCACCTCACGATGTTTTCCTTCACAGTTTTGAGAGCAGTAGTGATAAAATTAATTACACAAAGTAAAGCGCCTGTCTTTTTTTTTGAGTGGGAAATGATCAAATAACTTCTCTCGCACTGGGCGGAGCTGGGCGTGTCACACTTTTACTGACTAAAACCCACCCGTGTTCCTTCAGTTACCTGTGCCAGGGACCACGGTATCTCTTTCGAACAACCCGTGACGTTGGCAGGCATCGGGCCCCGTCAGTTAGTGCTCTTTGAGGCGCGCATGGACCACAGCGCGCCGTCGACCCGGGCCTGGTCCTTACCGGACGGCGAGCTGCCCATTGCTTGCCGTCCACAAGCCCGCGCCAACGGTGGCCGGGAATCGGCTGTCGATTCCCGACGCCCAAGTAAAGCGCCTGGCTTGGTTCGAACCAATAGACTCGCCCTCTGTCACCTTTGACTTAAACATAACTGGCTCAATGTGGGTGTGCTTAAGGAGCACTTCTGTCTGTCCCTTTGTGGGATACAGGCTTTTTTTATCCTTTAATAAAAGAACCAGGTTCTTAAAAATTTATTACAATCTAGCCTATAAGACTAATAAGTAATTTTAATCTAACTTAATTTTACATGATAATTATTTTTAAAACTTAGAATAGTGTTTATTGTACTTTACACAAGTCCGTTCCACTTTCTTAGAGTCCTGATATGTAAACACTTTGTTCATGTGTTGTTATTATGTGTGTCATTAGCACTATTATTTCTACACTTTTTACACTACACTAACTCAAAAGGTTTTGTCCGTTTTGTCTTCACGCAATACAGGCGTGATCTAATGTTGTTATGTTATAATTGAAACAAGGTTCTAATGCGATGTATGTAGTGAGACTGTGTGTGAGGGAAATTATTTTGTAATGTCGTTAATAATGCTATGATGTTATCATAGACGATATTATCTTGTGATTAAAAAATATTTATTTTCTTAGTAGAATTTTTGTAGGGAATTTGGAGCATCTTAATATATTTTTTTTTCTTGGTATAGAGAGTTGATTGAAATTCTAAAAGCTCGGTAGGTCTTACTAATAAAATCTTCCTAATATTTATACCGAAATGGTGGATGTTGGTGTACTATAATAGGCACCTACACCTCTAACTAATCCTTCGAGAAGTACCGGCGTGATATTACATTATTTGAACCGAAAAAATAAAAAAAAATGATAAAAGAATTTCATTCAGATGTCAAAAAATCCGGTTGGTTCGGTTGGTAGGTTGGTTTTGGCTGGTCCGTGGATGGGTGATCAATTTTACTTTCCAAGACCCCTCCGTGCCTTGACGACTCGACTCAGTAACTGGGTTGTGGACGTCAGATAGGCAGTCGCTCCATTTAAATTACTGGTATTCAGCTGCATCCGGTTACACTGGAAGCCGACCCCAACATAGTTGGGAAATGGCTGGGCAGAAGACTTTAATGTTTTGATTATGGAAGTTACGAGTATGCTATGATACACTGCACTTTGGTTACTAAATCTTCCTACAAGATAGGTGACGATTGTCATGAAAATGATAGCAGCGGCAAAGATTTTATCGATTTTAATCTTTGGGCAACGGGGTTTGACTTTACTGTGTTAAAAACGCAGTCTGGAAAAACCCAACAGGTTACTTTATACTTAATGACGTTTCAGTGACGTCATTTGCCGGTAAATTGCAGAAGATATATGGTAGCCACCGGTCTTCTAAGAAACCGTAGCTACGGAGTGCTACGAGTTCTACGAAATGCTACGATGCCTACGCCACGCTACGCTGACTGCTACGCTAGGACGATTCAGCAGTGCGATTCTGTAACCATCTCACCGTAAAAACTTAGGTGAAGTGAGCGTGGAGTGAGCTGTCAATAGTGTCAATTCCTAGCAAAAACAAACTCACTTCACCTAAGTTTTCACGGTGAGATTTTTACAGAATCGACCGGCTGCTTCGTAATTGGTAACAGATGCTCGAAACGTGGTTTCGACATTCAATTTTATGTAGGAACTAATTATATAGTAAATACCTTATAATATTATATTCTATTTGAGATAAATTGATAGAGTAGTATGGAAGAAAATGGAACAGTTTTTTCCCAGCTCTAGAAAAACATGGCTTAGTAAAGGTTTTTTCATTTACCTACCTAGGCAAGATATCTGACACAAAAACCTCCGCAACGTATTATTCAGTTTATCTTACATTTAATCAACGCCCACACATATAAAACACGTATATCCCATGTACAGTCACAAGCATTTAAATACTTTACGCAATATTTAAAACCGATTTTCTCATAAAGAAGGCATTGATAATATTTTATGATGTCACTAACATAATATTATCATATCCCTAATATTATGAAATAGTATGATTACCAAGTCTTAATAATGGATATCGTTTTACCTAGTAACTGGGATGTAGAGGTCAGATAGGCAGTCGCTCCAGGTAAAATACTAGTATTCAGCTACATCTTGATAGACTGGAGGCCGTTCCCTACATGGTAGGGAAAAGATCAGGCAGATGATGATGACTAGAAAAAAAGAAAGAAAGAAAGAAAATTAGTTTATTCTGCACAAACAAAAACGCACACACCACTACTACTACGAAACACACTACTACACACCACTACCACCACTACTACCACCACCACTACCACCACTACCACCACTACTACCACTACCACCACCACCACCACTATTACCACCACCACCACCACCACCACGAACCACCACTACTACCACCACCACCACCACCACCACCACCACTACCACCACCACCACCACCACCACCACCACCACCACCACCACTACCACCACCACCACCACCACTACTACTGACTACTATGAAATAGGTCTTTTCTGAAGGTGCAATTTTCGTTTCACGAGAAATGTGCTGTTGAATCTGGCGTAGCTGTAAGGTATTTTATGCTCTTGACTGTACAGGCCAAATTATACACATACAGGCTAAAATATTCTTGACATGGGTTCGACAGTTACGTCTCAGCGAATCTTGTTTTTGTTACACAAATAACAAAAGATATTCTTATATACATATTTTAAACACTAGCAACTCGCCCCTGCTTCACATGGTTATTACGACTTGACAAAATATTAAAAGTAATAAAATAATAATATTAATATTTGTTCTTTCGGCTATTACGACTTAACAAAATATTAAAAATAATAATTTAATATTTGTTCTTTTTCTTGAATAATTTAATACATTGAAATTTAATAATTACGATGTTTCATGGAGACAAACCTTCCGGAATCAATAATCTGAATGATAGTAGAAACTGAATCAAGGTCAGATAGGGAGTCGCTACGCGTGAAATATTGGTGTTCAGCTGCATCTGGTTAGACTGGTAGCTGACCCCAACGTAGTTGAGAAAAGGTTAGGCAGATGATGATGACGAGATAGTTTATAACCTGTATTAACATATAGGATTCGTTTTAACCCGGTAATACGTTTCCGTGTGATGATTTTGGACCTCAACACGGGCGAAGCCGCGGGCTAAAGCTAGTATTTATAATATGTATAGAAGCCGGGATTCTATTAAATAAACTGGTGGATTGTATGCGTTGGAATTTGAAAGATGGAGGGCATTGGAGGGGTATTATTCGTGCATATTTCATGTTATATGGGGGTAAATGTGCATAGCTGACAAGATATATGAACTGTTAGAAAGAAAGATATATTTTCCTTTGTTGTTCTTTTTTGTGTGGCTTATTTATGTATGAATACATAATGCGAATCTATTTGAGATATTATGGTAAGTTGTTTTTCGTACAAAATAAAGTTTTGGCTCGTTATTTAGCTAAGAGATAATAAGCCAAAGTTTCTCCGAACTCCACATAATTTGTTTTTTTTTTTATTGTGAATAGGGCCTGCTCTTGACCTCGACCTCGCCTGGTGGAAAGCGATGGATGAAGTCTACGATAGATCGAGCCTACCCAGAAGATGCCTGTTCACTCTTACTTTGAAGGCAGATCCTTTATACGTGGAAAAGAACACAGACGCTGGCAGAGAGTTCCACACTTTAGCCATGTGCATAATTAATATGGAGCAGAAGCGCTGAGTACGACTGGTTGTTGTATCACCAAATGCTGCCCTGCAGTACGTATAGTAGTCCGGTAGTGAAAGATACTCTCCGAAATACAGTCTGTAGAAGACTGACCGGCAAGCAATACGCCGATAAGCCAGGGTGCTTACTCTTGAATTTAATTCCGATAGCTCGACATTGGAATTGTGACGTTTCGTACTCTTGAGTTCGATGCTAGCGCTTAATGATTTTTCAATTGGGTGTCCATTTTGGGGAACTAAGTGGAATTGGGATCGGGCTTGGCGTGGAGTAAACGGTACTCTTGAAAACCAGCGCGCCATTTTCCATAAAAGTTAATAACAATACAAGTCTGTTTTTTCCTTGCAAGTGTGTTGAAAAACGTCGTGTGAAACGCGTGTGTATTGATAATTACACACTCGGCTTCCTTATCCGAATAATACCGCCTCTGGTGCAATGATCAACATAACACACATATTATAGCATAAGGTACTATTATTCATATCTTTGCAATGACAATAAAGTTCGATAACCAATATAAGGAGACCCTCTTATTTGCACCGTCAAAAGGTGAAGTGTCTGTGATGTGAAGTCATTGACAATAACATGTGAGGGCTCAAGAAATGCTGGTGGTGTATGTTCTACATATAATTACTAGCGAAGTTTAACGCTGCTAGATTGCAGAAGGATTCTGAGGTACAGAGTTTATGAAGTTAATAAACGAATGGTGTAAGTCATAAGAGGAGTGACCAAGGGTTATGAATAGTATTGATACTACACTAATTCATCACTTCGTTAAAATTATGAATTGCTAAAAGGCTTCATGACTGTTGCAATAATTCACCATGTCATAACTCGACACCAGAAAAATAATGAAAAGGCTTGACGCAAGAAGAAAAAAAATAGACAATTTTCCCAATCAACTTTGAACCTTATGCTTTAGCGATAAAGTTGAAAATCTAATAAAGAAATTTGACAGATTGTAGTAGTTTGATGTGATTTTATGACTGATTCTAACAAGTCCAAGTATAATACAATATTTTTTTTTTACATTTTGTACATTTTGTAAACATCGTGAGGAAACCGGCATGTCCTAGAACCAAAAATTCGAAGACATGTGACATCTACCAACCCGCACTGGGCCCGCGTGGTGGATTACGGCCCACTCCCTCTCACTGAGAGGACTAGGCCTGTGTCCCAGCAGTGGGAACATTATAGGCTGATGATGATGATGATGATGACATTTTGTAAAAGGGTCTTATGGCTAAGTAATAACAGCCCCACGGGTCGATCGATCAGGTTAAGCTACGCTTGCCGCGGTTGGTCTGGGGATGGGATGGGATCTTTACATACCAAGACCCCTCCGTGCCTCAGATAGCACGTTAAGCCGTTGATCCTGGCTGTCATTCGTGGATCTTCGACAGTCATTACAAGTCGTCCGAAGCCTGAAAATCTGTCGACCAGTCTTACAAGGGGTTTCTTATTTCCCAGTAACTGGATTGTGGAGGATAGGCAGTCGCTCTATGTAAATTACTGGTACTCAGCTGGATCTGGTTAGATTAGAAGTCAACCCCATCACATAGTTGGGAAAAGGCTAGGCATGATGATTTGAGGCACTCTAAAATTGTCGATATTAATCGCATTATTGAACCTAAAAAGAGAGGTCTATTTATCCATGTATAAAGTAACAATCGGTAAGTAAAGAACCAAGAAGGTGGCTGGGACAAAGTGGGTGCGAAAGGCGGAGGAGGGTGTTGCGGCGCTGCTTGGGACAGCCCTATGCCCAGCAGTGGACTGCGATAAGCTGAGTTGATTGTTGATTGAAAGAACCATGTACCAAAAGTTGTAACTTTTTTATTTTCAGGATGGGAAATCATCAAATGACCCCTCCCGCTCTGGGTGGAGCGGAAGGGAGTGTCAGACTCTTACTGACTAAAACCCACCCGTGTTCCTTCCTTAGCCCTTTATGTTCCGGGCCAGCGGTAACCCTTTCGGACAATCCCGCTGAACCAGAAGTTATAACTGTCTTTGACCTTGCACCACGATCTAAGAATATCTTCATTAAAGCGGGAGTGGTATTATAACCCGCTTTATCACGGTTAATTTCAAGCGCTAATGAAAAGTTTCACGACTCCCCAAGTTTTGATGAAGCTCCCCTCGCTAGTATAACGTTATGATAATCTTAATTAACCATTCAGATTCATATCTTTTCGTATTACCGTTACATTACCCTGACTATTAAGTTAATCGCGGTATCAGATTTAATTTAATTATTCTGTGGGAGTTTATCTGACCCTTTCTTCGTAATATCTATCGTCGTGATCAATATTTTGTCACTATTTTGTTCGGAACGCTTGTACAGGAGAAAAAATAACCAGAGCGCAAACTGTAACTATTAATTCAGCATACTAGAACCCCCTAGGGTAGATATTTTCAACGGTTATAAAAACAAAATGGTTGTTCCATACACTTTGATCGCGCAGGTATTGCACTTTTTTATCATATAGAGGTTTTTTTTTATAATCGACGAATTTCTACGCTAAGTAGTCAATAATATTTTTCCTGTATTAATACACGGTCTAAGATGTCTAGATTTGGTCTAAATCGCAAAAACGCCTTTCGCTACTGATCAGACATAGGTGGTGGAAATATCATAGAGTAAATCGAACCGTGAAATTAACAAAAAAAAATGAATGCATAATCTCCTTTCATATCTTAAGAAGGTTAAAAAACATACAATTAACACAGAACACTACTGAATCAAACGCAGATAATTAATCAATTCCGTTTACTTTTAAGTTCAGAATTACAAGCACACCGAAAGAAAAAATGCGAGAAAGGAGCGTGCGGTTTACGTGGGGCTCGAATTTGTACTACTTATCCTTATCTATGACTAGTATGTTCTATGTTCCACCGATGCAGATAGCGATGCGCCGCGCGCGCCGCGCGCCCCGCGCGCTCCCTCCCCGCTTACACATCCACACATACACAAAACAAAACATACAAGCAGGCATATCGCGCCGATTACATCCCCCACCCCAGTGCTGCTAGCAGCACTCATCAGTCAAAAGTACCCGAGCGACACGTGAGGCGGACCGCGTCACCATTCCAGACTTTGTTTCAATTTTTACTACTCTGACGCGTCCATCCCTCCCAGGGCACACCTCTCTAATCATGCCCTTTGGCCACAAGTTTCTAGGGCCGTTTGGGTCGACTACAAATACCAGATCTCCCACTTGCAGCGGTTTTTGGTCTTTGTTCCACTTTTTCCGGGGTATAAGGTCAGGTAGCACCTCTCTTACCCATCTGTTCCAGAACATATCCGCTAGTCGCTGGGATATTCGCCATTGCTTTCTTAGGAATAAGCAGGAATCATCAAATTTGCCGAGCTGCGGTGAGTTCAAAGATGTCCCAAGTAGAAAATGGTTTGGTGTCAAGGTCTCCATGCTGCCAGGTTCCACTGAAACGTGAGTCAATGGTCTACTGTTTACTATGCTTTCAACTTCACTTAATAGAGTGTTTAAGGTCTCTTCCCTTGGAGCTCTTTCTTTAAGTACTATTTTCAACGATGTCTTCACGCTACGTATGAGCCGTTCCCATGCCCCACCCCAGTGAGGGCTAGCAGGTGGTATGAACGACCATTTGGTGCCGTGATTCTCAGCCTCGTTCTTCATTACCTCCTCATCTAATTCCGTAACTGACTTCTTCAGTTCAGCGTGAGCTCCTCTAAGGTTAGTCCCGTTGTCAGAATATATATGACGGGGCCATCCGCGTCTTGCGGCCATGCGTCGAAGGGCCATAATAAAGGAGTCAGTCGTCAGTGTGGTAACAGTTTCTATATGAATGGCTCTCACTGTGAGGCAAGTGAACAGCACCCCATATCTTCGTTCGTGACGTCTACCAATAGTGACCTCCATTGGCCCGAACAAGTCTACTCCGCAGTAGGTAAATGGACGTTGGTGGTGAGCCACCCTTGCTTGAGGTAAGTCTCCAAGTCTTGGTATTGCTGGTTTACATTTCCTTAATCTGCACAGCATACATTTTGATACCACATTTTTAACCGTTGGTCGCAATCTGATCACCCAGTATTTTTGTTTCACTTCATTTACAACGGTTTCTTGATTCCCATGGGCGGCGTTGACATGGTAATGTCTTATGATCAACCGAGCTATGTAATTTTGTCCATCCAAGATTGCAGGTCTTTTCATTTCAGGTAGCACATCTGCAGCAGCATCGATTCTCCCTCCAGCCCGCAAGACTCCATGCTGATCAAGGTAAGGTGACAAGGTAAGTAATTTACTAGTGGTAGGTATTGGTTTTGAGCCTTTCAGCAGGGCAATCTCTTCACTGAACGACTGGGCTTGTGAGTAAGTAAGTAGAAGGCGCTCAGCTCTATCCATGACGTCGTCTTGACTCTTTAATTTATTTATAACCTTCAATCCCATGTCAACAAAGGTAAGTACTCTTGATGTAGATCTCAGTAAGCGTAGCCATGAGGAAAATCGCGTAGGCTCAGGCACCGGTAAGTATGCAATTTCATTTTGAAGCATGACAGTTAAACATTCCATTCCATCTTCCTTTTCAGGTTGTGTAATATTTTTCGGCCAATGGTCACAGTCTCTGTGTAAAAAGGCAGGTCCATACATCCATTCATTTTGTAAAACAAAGCAGTCATAGCTTTCTCTTGTAGCGATGTCAGCGACATTTATCTTAGTGGGTACGTATCGCCATTCGCTTCTTTCTGTGAGGTCGTCAATTTCACCTAAACGATTTGCCACATATGTTTTATAATTACGGGCATCGTTATTTATCCAATGAAGCACTGTTGTTGAGTCGCTCCAAAATACTCGTCGCTCAGCCTTCATCTTATGTTCTTTATTAATTGAGTCCGCCAGTCTAGCCGCTAACACTGCAGCCTGTAATTCTAAACGTGGAACAGTAATTGGTTTGCTCCCCACAACTCGGCATTTACTAGCGATGAATGCCACGCGCACGTTTAACTCGTCGTCAATCCATCTCCAATACGCAACCGCGCAGAAAGCCTTTGTTGAAGCGTCACAAAATATATGCATCTGCAGGTGCCTATAAGCGCATGGCGTAATAGTCTTTCTATCGTCACTGTTAGTAGGCGCGTGCGACGTAGCCCGCGTAGCGCTTGTAGCGTCTGCTACGCTCGTAGCGCTGTACTCAGCTGTAGGCGTAGCACTCGTAGACTCAAGGTGCGACGATAGCCGCGCGAGGGTATGATTTTCTGTCTCGCTCACTCCAGTGGTAGCTGCTGGATAGTGTCTCGGCAATCTTACGTCACGCAGTGATTTTAGTAAACAAATCCATTTTTGCCATTTTGCGTAGATTTCGTCGCTAACGGGATCATCCCAGCTGATATTAAGTTGCCATGTCTCTTGCAAAATGATTTTTCCGTTAATTGTAAACGGCGATAGGAAGCCGTAAACATCAAATATCGACATTACAACGCTTAACATTTCTCGCTTCGTAGGCCTTTTCTGCCCGTTGATAATAACAGTTGGGATACGTTTGAATGACACGTCGAATCTTAATGTGTCGTCTTTTGGATTCCAGATTAATCCTAGTGTACGCTCACCATTGTATTCTGTTTGTCCGACCTTGAACGTTACGTCCGTCGAACGTAGGCTTTCTTGTGGCAATGTATTTAACACGGCTTGACTGTTGCACGTCCAATTTCTGATATCAAAACCTCCTTGTTTATGAATGTGTGTGACGTCATTCACAAGCTTGATTGCCGTTTCTTCGTCTTCTACACTGTCGATATAATCGTCCATGTAATGTTGTTTACAAATAGCTTGCACAGCGCTCGGCATAGACGACTTGAAATTTTCGGCATTCTTATTTTTGATAAATTGTGCTACGAAGGGTGAACAGTTAGCACCAAATATAAGCGAACTCATAGCATATGTTTTTACTGGTTTGTCCGGTGATTCTCTCCACAAGAATCGTAATGCATCTCTGTCTTGTTGTATAATTTTTATTCTAAGAAACATATCTTTGATGTCACCAGTTACAGCTATTTTGTTTTCTCGAAATCTTAGCATGGTTCCGTATAACGAAATAAGTAAGTCGGGTCCTTTCAAGATGTAATCATTCAAACACACTCCATTTGTTGTGGCAGCAGCGTCGAACACCAATCTTAGCTTTTGCTTGTTGGGGTTATCGACCCCGAAGTGAGGTAAGTACCATATTTTTCTTGAGATATCAGATGTAATAGATTTGTTATTTATTTCAGAAGCGTAGTCGTTGGACATGAGATGTTCGATACGTTCCTCGTACCGCGAAGCATAGCCTGCGCTGGACCTCATCTTCCTCTCGACGCCTCTTAGTCGTGACATCGCATTATGGTACGAGTCAGGCAGCACACAGTTGTTGTCTTTCCATGGTAAGCTCACGTGCCACCTGCCTTTGATTAGTGTAGCTGTTTGTTCCAGGTGATTCCAGGCACGCTGTTCTTCAGAGTTCTGCCGTGGTTTAGCAGAAGAAACTCCCATAGATTCCACGGAGAAATAATGTCGAACATCCTCATTTAGATCGTGAAGGTTGCGGTTCTCTGTATCATTTTCCTCAGTGACGAAGAACGTGGAATGGTGCATGTGCGCTGGTGAATATCTACGTGGCACTACGCCGTGGAGGCACCAACCCATGACCGTACGGGTGGCGCATGGCTCGTTCCGTCCGCCTACCACTGTCTCCAAAGGTAGGATTAAATGACAATTATCCTGCCCGATTAGCACTTCCGGTTTGAGTTGACCAATACTTAGGACGTCTTTAAGCTTGCGTAAGTAATCATAGTTTTCACATCTCACTGACGTTAAGTTTTGTTTAGGTAAATTAAGTTCATTGACACTACGTGCACTGAGGTTATATTTTTCACCTATTGTATTAGATACAGTCAAGTCCATTAGTTCTGTGTCGCACAATAGTTCAGTGTTATCCCATGCACCACGCACTCGCATTGCCTGCTTATGACCGCTCACTCCGGCGCGCGATGCTAATGAAGCGCTTATCATTGACACTGTCGAGCCGTCATCAAGTAACGCGCTCGTGCTGAACACGCCGTTGGGTCCGTGAATGTTTATCGGCACTACCTTTAATAACACTGACCACTTATTATTGTTCGAATTAACATGAGTAACGGTTTCACTGGTTTCAGTCTCAGTTATCGCACTGGGTTGCTCGGGTTGCGCCGCCACTGTTACGTTATTATTATTTTGCCGCGAGCTCGGCACAAAATGCAGAAAGCGGTGGTGGGGTTCCGCGCACCCGTCGACGCCACACGCGGCGGCCGGACACGTTTGCCTATCGTGTTTTGATAACAGGCACTTGTAACATAAGCCGGAGCGTTTCACATACGACCACCGATCCTTCCGTAAGGATCTTTTGAACCTTTTACAGTCTGTCAAATCGTGTTTTGATGTACGGCAGAAGCGGCATTTGTTATCACTAGCACTTTTATCAGTTTGCAACAACACAGTTTGTTCGTTATCATTATGATATTTACGTTTACTGTCAAATCGAATGTTCATCAAACCGGCACTACTCGTAGCTATCTTAATAGCTTCTTCATTCAAAAAGTCACTCAGTATGTCTAGCCTGCACTTTTGTTGCTCTTTTATCAAAGGATAACTGTAGTCTGCCCACTTTGATAGCAGTAACGCAGGCAACTTAGTTAGCACCATGTTAACTACGTCAACACCTTGTAAGTACTCCGGTCGTTTGAGTTGTCGAACCGAAGCAACAAAGTTTTTTATTTTGACACTAAAAGGTACTATGTCTTTATGATACTCTTGCGGTAGTGGATTTAACTTTTTGACGTCATGTAGGATTTTTGATATTATAATGTCCGAGTTTCCAAACTGTAGTTCTAACGTGGAAATGACTGTTTCGGGCGATGTAGAACTGATTAACAGAGCGGACACTGCTTCTTTAGCGGGACCGCGGAGACATCTTCTCAGGCGCCATAAGTTCTCCTTCTCACTAAAGTTGCACATGTTTGTCGACTCCTGGTATGCAGTTTTGAAGAACAGCCACTCCATGGGGTCACCAGTAAACAAAGGAAGTTCACGTGGTGTGCTGATGCGGCTGAGTAGGTTTGCATTGTGGCTAGTGGGTACGGAAGCGGTGACTAAATCCTTGAGTGCGCTGGCTAACTGCTGAACTGCACCGTTAGTGCCGCCGCCCTCCGGCAGCAGCGGGAACAGCGGGTCTGTGAATGCTCCTTGTGCGTTAACCCTCTGTTTATCCAGTTCATGTTGGCTGCGCTCCAACCACTCCTCAATGTCCCGGCCATGACCTTGTGATTCCGACGCTGGTGGACTGTATTTTTCGTCAAGGGCCGCTATATCAGCAGCTAACTTCTTATCTATGAGTTCCATTTGAATTCGAGCTTTCTCCTTCGCCGCGTCCAGTTCGAGCTTTTTCCTTTGTGCAACTACCGACGATGATGACGTCCTTGTTCTCGAGTGTTTCGATTTCTGAGACACGTGTTCGCATTTTTCTTCTACTTTCACACTTTCAACTGATGTCCCTGGTACTTTTGAAGAATCGATCACCTTCGACTTTCCATCATCCACTTTGGTCGATGATTGCTCTTCATCCTTCCGCTGTATTTTCCTTGCGGTACTACGCGTGTTAACCATTTTGTTCTGCTGCGGCGTATGGTACATTGACAAATCTACTGATCCGGCTGAAGGACCAATGAATCAAACGCAGATAATTAATCAATTCCGTTTACTTTTAAGTTCAGAATTACAAGCACACCGAAAGAAAAAATGCGAGAAAGGAGCGTGCGGTTTATGTGGGGCTCGAATTTGTACTACTTATCCTTATCTATGACTAGTATGTTCTATGTTCCACCGATGCAGATAGCGATGCGCCGCGCGCGCCGCGCGCCCCGCGCGCTCCCTCCCCGCTTACACATCCACACATACACAAAACAAAACATACAAGCAGGCATATCGCGCCGATTACAACTACCTATAACCTTTTTTTTACGTGGAGTAATGCTCATGCATTCTGCACTACCACGGGGAGATAGTGCAGTTATGTGGGACTCTAATCCACTAAAACTCCACGGTGTCCTACTCTGCCGCTTACGGCGGGAACACGGGCACGCGCTAGTACTCATCCGTGAACCCGCCGCGGTTGTCCGTCACTGGACCCTCCTCTGGGGAGTACTCCCCATCACCGGCGCACCAGAACGCATAACACGCTGTGACCACCCCAGGGACCAAACCAGCACATGGGCGTCAGACGACCCCGTGTCTGGGCACCCTTGGTCCTCCTGCGACGGGTCAGGTCATTGGCCCCGCCGCCTGCCAATTTTCGGCCGTAGAGGATAGGGAGAGCGGCCAACGTCAAGCGGTCATACCAACACTCCTCCTCCCTTGCAGCCCCACCGCGTCCGCCATTATACGGTGGCGACCCCGTCAAGGCCGCGGAAGGTAGGGAGAGCGGCGCACCGCAATACCGGCACTCCTCTCCCGCCGCGGCCTCCAACCCTCAGCCGCGATGTCTCCCATACGACATCGCGGCCCGCCTCAGTTGCGATGTCGCCAAAGCGGCATCATGTCAGTATCCTTAAAACTTCCACAAAAATTAGTACAGAGCAACTGGAGACTGGCCTATAATAATATTAGTATTCCTAAAATAAAAGTTACAAAAAATCCAACCCATTTTGAAACCCCTCAAACTATAAAGTACTTCTCTTTCAAAGAAGATTAAACTGTGAACCTCGTTAATCATTACGTCACCAGGACCCCAGAAACCACATGTAGTAACTTTTACAGTTTTATTTTTCGGAGCAGACGCTCTAAGGTCGAGATTAGGTCCTAAAGTGCGGTTGAGGCACTTCAAATAATTCATGTAGGCTTAGTACTTCTTCTTTATAGTAAGTAAGTTTTTCCTTCACAGCTTTTTATCCTCTTATTGGAATGTTTTTGTAAGGTTAAGCTTCCGTTGAACAAATACCTTTAGACTTCTTGAGTTATCTTTTAGTAAACCACAAAAGGTACTAGAACACGTATCTTTTAAAAAGGAGGTTGTTTGTACTCTTTGTTTATTTAATAAAGTCGTACTCTTAAGGATTATATTAGAAATCTTTTAGAGAAAATAAAGATTATTTGAAGAAGTCTGAAAGCGCTTACATTTCATAAGCTTAACATCAGAAATTAGGGCTTGCAAATGGAGTTGCGGACAAACATAAGTCCCACTGCTGGGACACAGACCTTCTCTCTGTGAGAGGTAATCGTGCGGGTTGGTAGATGTCACATGTATTCGATCTTTTGGTTCTAGGACATGCCGGTTTCCTCACGATGTTTTCCTTCACCGTTTTAAGAGCAATGGTGAGTTGCGGACACAGCCCGTTATTCAATGATTTAGTAACATCAATTATGCTTATATGCAAGCATAACTGCTGTTAAGCAGCATTACTAATGGAATGCTGTGTAGAATTATCCTTTGTTTATAGCAGGGCCGTTTAAAGCACGGCCCGTGGTTTGAGTTGCGGCCCGCGACTATTAAGTCTTGACTAATTAAGCTATAACCACTTTTGTTGATCAAAGTTTTTTGGCTATTAATGTTGATGTATCGTAGCCATTTTAATGGAAATGCATTGATTTAGACATTCCATAAGTTAGGGGACGGAAATCGACGAACTCTTGAAAGCTGTTTCTCATCGACACAACACTTCGGAGTTGAAATTCACTCACATAAAAAGTTATCTAAAAGAAATAAAAAGAAAAGTAAGTTGATGTCAGGTCTGGCGAATGGGTGATAGAGAAAACCAATAAAAGCCACTGGCAGTCCATTCTGTATTAAAGATTACGCCTGTCAAAAATCGCACAAAGGACCTTGTCAAAATCACAGATGCTTCAAATGTGCCCAAGCCTGTGCCCATGTAGGTTTATGTGAAATAGAATATTTTAGATTTTTGATTCTTCGATTTTTTGGTTGTAGGACATGCCGGTTTTCTAACGATGTTTTCCTTCACCGTTTTGAGAGCAGTGGCGACGAATTTAAATACACAAAGTAAAGCGCCTGCTTGGGTTCGAACTTCGAATTCACGACTCGTAAGTCGGGGCCGAAGCCTCGGGGCCAATGCCTCGGGGCCGATGCCTCGGGGCCAATGCCACGGGGCCGATGCCTCGGGGCCGATACCGCTGGGCCACCACTCCTCATGTCTCGTCATAGGAGTATTGCTGTGACTAATTGAGTGCTAAACAGAGTAACGGTCACTTTAACAACAAATATACTTAAAACTTTAGAAAAAAAAAGTTGAGTTTGTCATCTCATGAACCTGTAAATTAAGTAGGTATAACATTAATTTATTAAATATTAAATTGATTGTTTTATTAATTTATCATTTTATTTTATTATTCTATAGTTTTAACCTACGTCAATTAGTCGTGTTAAAACCATTTCATACAACTGTCAAAGAATGTCAGTTGTGATTTGAATAAAAAGACAATTTAGTTGGTAATCTGCATTCGCGATTTATTTGCCAAAAATGTAAACAAATATGAGTTAATGGAAAAATAACTTTAATCCCTATACAATAAAGTTTAGTTAACGCTACAACTTCAAACATTTTATAACTTTTTTAATAGTGCTAGTCACTCAGAACTTAACTACCGTTAATATATAGTTGATATTTGTTTAACTTGAAATAACATCAATTTGAATTACAGTTTGAATAGGCTTTAGTCAATTTGCTAAACAATTAATATCCCTGTCTTTATCTACCACTATAATTAACTTTATGTGATTTAAGCCACATACCCTACCTATATAGCCCTACCCTTTCTAAAACAATAGAGCTTCCAGCCCTTATATCCGTCCCTTTATTACTGCGAGATAAGACCAGGATCATAAAGGTACCACAATGTCAGAATAGTGAGCTTAAACTAACCTTGTGACCTTACTCCGTAGATCTAAAGGGCTTTGTACTTTAAATAGTTTGATATTTTCATTTAGATAAATAAAACTAGTATGTGGCTAAGAAATCACAGCCACACGGTTCCATCGATCAGGTTAAGTTTCGCTTGCCGCGATTGGTCCGTGGATAGGTGACAATCTTTACATACCAAGACTCCTTCGTGGCTCGGAAAGCACTTTAAGCCGTTGGTCTCGGCTGTCATTCGTGGATCTTTGACAGCCGTTACGGGTCGACAGAAGCCCGAAAGTCTACAACCAGTCTTCCAAGGGGTATCGTATTACAATAACTGAGTTGTGGAGGTCAGATAGGCAGTCGCTTCATGTAAAATACTGGTATTCAGCTGCATCCGGTTAGACTAGAAGCCGACCCCAACATAGTTGGGAAAAGGCTAGGAAAATTATGATAAATAAAATTATAACGCAGTGCTGCACACCCCCACCCTATTTCAAGTTAAACAAATATGAACTTTATTTCAATAAACATTAAATTGATTTTAGAGTGACTAGCACTATTGAAAATGTTATAAAAATGTTTGAAGTAGTAGCGTAAACTCAACTTTATTGTGTGGGAATTGAAGTTATTTTTCCATTAATTCATATTTGTTTACACTTTTGGCAAATAAATCGCGAACACAGGATAAGTCCAGCTTTGGCATGTGGGTATAGTACTGTTGTCCTCTAAAAGAAGGCGAAGATATAGGATATAGTATAGTTTCATCACCAGGCGGGCAAACGATTAGAGTGGTAGGTACTTGAGATGCACATTTTCAAGGTTTGATTTTAAATTCATGGATTTTTAGGGTTCCGTACCTCAAAAGGAAAAAACGGAACCCTTATAGGATCACTTTGTTGTCCGTCTGTCCGTCCGTCTGTCAAGACCCTTTTTCTCAGGAACGCGTGGAGGTATGAAGCTGAAATTTATATCAATTACTCAGGTCTACTGTCCCTTGAAGCTGTGAAAAAATCAAACTTCTAAGCCAACGCAATCAAAAGATACAGCCGTTTATGCCGCAAATTTTCGACACTTGCAAGGGAATCAAAACCTACAGGGTGCTTCCCGTGAACTCAGAATCTTGAAATTTGGTACGAAGCAACGTCTTATAGCATAGATAAAGGAAAAATTACGAAAACTATAAATTTTTAGTTACATCACATAATATATTTTTTTTAATAATTTTAAACTTACTACCCATTTCCTCATAAACGCGTAGAGGTATTAAATTGAAATTCATACCAAATACTCAGGTCCATAATACCTTTAAGCTGTAATAAAATCAAACTTCTATGTCAACGCAATCAAAAGAAACAGCAATTTAAGCTGCATATTTTGAAACTCGCAAGTACTCGCAAGGGAATCAAAACCTAAAGGGTACTTCCAGTCGACCTAGAATCTTGAAATTTGGCATGAAGCAACGTTTTATAGCACACATAAAGGAAAAATTCCGAAAACCTTAAATTTTTAGTTACATTACAAAATATGTATTTATTTTTTAATAAATATAAACTTATTACTTTTTTCCTCATGAACGCGTAGAGCTATCAAGTTGAAATTCATATCAAATACTTAGATCTAATTGCCTTTAACCCGTGAAAAAAAAAAATTCGAAGTCAACGCAAAAACGCAAAACGCAAAAGTACAACCATTGATACCGCATATTTTGAAACTCGCAACTACACGCAAGGGAATTAAAACCTAAAGACCACTTCCCGTTGACATAGAATCTCGAAATTTGGTAAGAAGCAATAGCTTACAGCACAGGTAACAGAAAAATTCAGAAAAGCTTAAAATTTTAAGTAGTTATACCACCAAAAAAATTGTGATTGTAAACATAATTGCAGTTACAGCAATGACCGCGAGTTATTATACTATGTATGGGGAGGGCAACATTTTTCAAACGGCAAAGACGACCTCACTCATCGTCATTCAATCCCGATATTTTGGTGAATGTAGCTGTATAATCTAAATGCGTAAAATAAAGGATTACTTAAACGATAAAGAGATCTTTGTCTTAAATTTATGCTCCTCCATCTTTCCCCATTGTAATGTTATGAATTTCATTTTGCAATAAAAATACCATAGTTATGACTCGATTGTCGTAATGAACGAACTTTGTAAACCTTGCAGGTTTGTACGGAACCCTCGGTGCGCGAGTCCGACTCGCACTTGGCCGGTTTTTTTTGTGATGCTGGCGATTTTATTAATATCTTATACCTGTATTGTCCCCAAAACAAACGGACCTTTGAGTCATATTCAAATTCAGAGCATTTATTTTTTAACCAATTACAGGCACTCTTGAATCGTCAAGGAGTCAGCCAGTCAGAAAGATGAAGCTAGTTGCCCATTCAAAAGTGTAGTAGGTACCTACATATGAAACAGAACGACCAAGAAACTCCATGAGAGTATCAATGAAGTTTCTTTCGGTCTTGAGTTGTTGGATGCCAGTGTCCGGTGGTCATCCAACAAAATACTGATTATAATAAGGAAACAAAAGAAATACACCATTCTTCACCTATAGAGACGGACGACGGGTGTCTTGTCCGGAGGGCAACTGCCCGATGATTCATGTCGGGCCGTTGTATCTATGCTAGTTGCGCGGTAAACTTTGCTTGCGAGATGCAGGATTTTGCGTGACGTCAGTATAACGCGTAGTTCGCATGTGGCGTTTGTAGATACCGCTACACACGCAAACAGTAACTCCTTCCTAAGCATAGATTACCACGTCTTGCCTCTCATAACTCAGAATTGCGAAGTTTCATCATTTTCTTCCCATAAGACCAAAGTTATGTTAGGATCGGGTCTAAACTTAATCAGGGACTGTGAGAGTGTGAGCCTAGCACGAATGCGCGAACTAAACGCAACGAAAATTCAAACGATTTTTTAATTGGACATACCACTCGTTTCGCATAAATATTAAAATCAAATCACGATACTGTGACACATGTAATTGTCAGCAGTGAATTATATATGGACAGAACACGGAAATAATAATGTATTGTAGAGGGCCTCTTTAGGCAGCTGAATCAAGAACTTGATTCAGAAAGCGATTTTCTGGATACGGCGTGTATCGTTATGAGAAAGAAAGAAAAAACGTTAAAAGGCTAGGCAGATAAAAGAAAATACATTATATTAGTTGTGTTTTTCACATTTTAAACCAATTTGTTTTTTCAATAATACAGGGTGTAACCATGAATTCAGTACA
This sequence comes from Luperina nickerlii, assembly GCA_963855955.1. Classification (NCBI taxonomy): domain Eukaryota; kingdom Metazoa; phylum Arthropoda; class Insecta; order Lepidoptera; family Noctuidae; genus Luperina; species Luperina nickerlii. The sequence goes on along the minus strand of OY979682.1, from coordinate 7,479,576 downwards.
TGATACATAGACATTTTTCGAAAAATGTCTATGTATCATAGACATTTTTCGTCGGTTCATCATCTGCCTAGCCTTTTTCCAACTATGTTGGGGTCGGCTTCCAGTCTAACCGGATGTAGCTGAATACCAGTATTTTACATGAAGCGACTGCTTATCTGACCCACACAACCCAGTAACTGGGTAATACGATACCCCTTGGTAAGACTGGTTGTCAGACTTTCGGGCTTCTGACGACCCATAACGACTGTCAAAGATCCACGAATGACAGCCGGGACCAACGGCTTAACATGCTTTCCGAGGCAGGAGGGATCTTGGTGTATGAAGATGGTCACCCATCTACGGAACAACCGCAGCAAGCGTAGCTTAACCTGATCGATCGACCCGTGCGGCTGAAATTACTTAGCCACATGTTAAAGAAAAAGCGCAATATCTACGCTGTCAAAATGTACAGACAGCGCACATCAAGCTACCTACTACAATCTGCTTTAATAGATTTTCAACTTTATCGTTAAAGCTTAATAAGGTTCAATGTTGATTGGGAAGATTTGACAGTTTCGGGTAGCTTGATGTCCTTGCGTCAGAACTGAACAGTTGTTTTTTATTAACCGACGAAAAATTTTAACGCAGGGTGTTGCAGAATTGTGTACTAAATCCATGATAACAGGTTGTGCGTTGGTGCCCCTGCCATCCTGCAAAGCCGTATTTCCAATTTAAAAAAATATTAGAACTTATGTTACAATGCTGCGCACACCCCCACACTATTTCAAGTTAAACAAATATCAACTGATTGACACACACACACATCACATCACACACACACAACCACACCACACACATACACTGTGAGTGTATGTGTGTGGTGTGTGTGTGTGAATCTGACTTGATTGTTTTTTGTTTTGTTTTTATTTCAGAGTGACTAGCACTATGGACTTTATTGTGTAGGAATTTAGGAATTAAAGTTATTTTTTCGTTAATTCATATTTGTTTATATTTTTGATAAATAAATCGCGAACGCAGATTACTATCGCACGTTTGTGTTAGGCCTCCTATTCCATGAAACCTTTACGAGTATATGTTTTCCCAAGGGACTATGCTGAGTGGCTTGCAATTGTGTTCCGAGTGTTTTTACCATTCAAAGGGATTTTGAGGGCACTTGTAATATATATTAACATTTGAAATTATGTTTATTTTCTTTGTATTGTTAGGGTTGGGTTCAGGAGTTTGTTCGGTCGGTAGGGGACGATTTACATATTATGGCTTACGGATCCACACGTGAGTGAGGTATTTAATTTTCCGGGAGGAAAAGTCTACGCACGTAGTAGGTCAAAGTTGGTTTTGATGCGCACTTTTTATTATGAATAATGATTTATTTATTTGCATGGATTTTATACATAGAACTCTGATTTCCGCCCTTCACCACATCCCCGTGCTTTCGCTGTGGAGAAGAAGTGGCGCAACAAACTCCCCGGCAGCACAGCTGTCTGTTCAGTTAGAAAAACTTGATTCTATACAATAATAGGTGTGCAATTAACATTACGAGACACAGAACATTAACTTAAATTATTGGCCATAAAATAAAAATAAACAATAACTAAAAAAAAAAAAACACTGGCACTCCGGTAGTGCCGACAGAAGTGAAAACTTGAACAATTACGAGTGTATTTTGTGAATCGTCTTATAAACAAAACACGCGTGTTAAGGTGTGTTCCTTATTTTATAGGGTTTTTTGCAAATCAGGTATGATGACCAAAGTGACTGGTTTATTCTTCTCGTGAAAGGAATTTATTCAGATTTACAAATAAGCACACAGGATAGACTTCAGTTCGTGGTGTTGGTCTCGCATGGAGCTCGTCGTCAGTTATATATCCGTGGTTCAGCGCCATCTCGTCGTTGTTGGATGAACTACGTAGTTAGTACGCGAGGCCCTCGTAGTTCTTCCCGATGTGCATAGATGGCGCTGTCCTCAACAACGCGCGTCTTACGTTTTACGTCTTACGAATTTTCGATCAGGGTCACGTGACCTGACGCGAATTTAGAAGTTTTTACCCATTCCAAAAAAAGTACACAGCGCCGCTAAAGAAGTTTTCACTTCAAAAAAAATAAAGAACTTAATACCTAAATAAAAGCCTCCAGGAACAAAGGGTGTGACAGTTTAGATAATAATATGCAATGCTGGGTTCAGATAGCTGTCACTCGAAGGAACAAATGATAAACAATGACCATCGAATTAAAATAAATAAACAGTTAATTCCTAATAAAAATAATAAAACCATGGTCAGCCAGCCGACCTATCGCCACAGCAGCACCTGTTCACGAGGATAACCCAAAAATCAGCTATTACCCCACCTCGCCAAGTTTGAGGGAAGGAGGCAACCCGACTCCTGACGCTATGTCGATGATTTATTAAACCTCTCAGTCGGATGAGGTGGTATGGAAACCACATAATTATTATACCTATGTTATCGCTTTTTCTGACGATAAACAAAAAATCAACGAAATCGGTTGCGAAAAAAAATCTGCTGTTCCCTACATTTATGTTCGCATAACTCGTCAAAATGTAGGGAACATCCGATTTTTTTTGCGACCGATTTCCTTAATTTTTTGTATATCTTCAGAAAAGGCGATAACAAGTATGGCTGTGGTATAAATTATTGCATATAAAAAATTTGGTTTACATACTGTATATTTAATTTCCTAGATGATCGAACTTTGTGGTTTTTCTGTTGACAGATTCCCAGTAGCGATTGAAAGTTTTCGCACTTCAGTTACACATAACATAACATCACGCCTGTATTCCTCGAGAGGTAAAGCAGAAGAATACTCAGCGGGATTGTCCGAAAGGGTTACCGCTGGCCCGGAACATAAAGGGCTAAGGAAGGAACACGGGTGGGTTTTAGTCAGTAAGAGTCTGACACTCCATTCCGCTCCACCCAGAGCGGGAGGGTTAATTTGATGATTTCCATCGTGAAAAAAAAATAAAAAAAACAAAATAAAGGCAGAAGTGTACCTATAATACCCAGTTATGTTTGAGTCCCATCTGATACTGCTAGCCTATTACCATTAACTGGGTACAAATCGAGACTCCGGGCTATTACGAAGAAATTCCTTAGGAAAAATGCTAATAACACTTGGCCCGACTCGGGAACCGACCCCAGGACCTCATGCTCAGCAGTAGTACCCAAAGACGCGGTTACTTTACCCAACTGTAATGTGAATAATGGTTTCCCGAAAATCACTAAATCCAAATTACGGCACGAAAACATTGTTGTCAACACTGTTAGTTTAATATCTATTAATAACAAAGGATAATTATGAAACCTATCGCTTTTTGATGCAAATATTTCACAAATTTAGACATGTTCGGTTCATGAATTTCATATAAATTAATTTACCGCTTGGATACACAGAACACTCAATTACGCAATACTAATTAAAATTGTGAATTTCGACGCGAATTCACTGATCAGCGAACAGGAACTGAGCGTGAAATAACAGAAAGTAATGAAAGAAAGAAGAAAAATAACACCAAGTTTTGTTATCTTTACGTCTTTTTCAGGTCGATTTGAGCAGTGATATATTTAGGTGTACTGTTCATAAGGCTAAAAGTTACCCAAAGTGCAATGGAGAGGGCTATGCTTGGAATTTCCCTGCGTGTGACGCGATATGACACGCGACACAAAGGCACCGCAAGTCGCGAAACGAGCGATGCCTTTGTGTCGCACCTGTTTGTAGGAACCTTAAGTTACCGTTACCGTTAGTCCCGGCTATCATTCGTGGATCTTTGACAGTGATTTTTACGGGTAGTCAGAAGCAACATAGTTGGAAAAAGCTAGACAGATGATGAAGAAATGCCGGAACAAACTCAAATGTCATGGTTTCTTTTAAAGTCTTTAAATTTTTATGATTTTACAACAGTGCAGGGCCATATCTAGAAGGGCCTTTTGAAGAAAGAGCCATAATTGCAGCTTTGAGTTGAATCAATATTATGTTAATATAGTTAGTGTGTTGAAAACATAATACAACTAATTTGATACGACAGAAAAAAATCAAAAAGATACCTCTAAAAACTTTCTTTTTACAATAAAAACAGTGACAAAAAGAAGTAATAAATTATGTTATTAATACTACTGGGATTGTTTCTTGTCGCAAATTGAGTCGATTTTAGGAGGAATTTTCATCCTAATTGGCTCTACATCAAGTCGATTTCTATATTTCGTTTCTAGGTTTGGTTGCAAGTTATTGCGAAAGGAAACAAAATTCACCACTTTGCCTGAGAGTTCGGGACATTCTTCCTAACTAGCTGTCGAAATATCAATTAAAGACATCCTTCTAAAATCAGCTTAAAAAGTTTCATCTGCCGTAATTTCTGTAATGACTCCTGTTGCTTTATACTCAAACCGTTATTAATAATGCTCTCAGTTGTGACCTTATATGGGTTTAGAATGCAGCTTTGAACATCTATACTATACTTACTAATAGATACTAATATATTATAAAGCTGTAGAGTTTGTTTGTTTGTTTGTTTGGTTGAACGCGCTAATCTCTGGAACAACCCGTCGGATTTGAAAAATTATTTTTGCATTTGATAGCTCGAAGGCTTTAATATAATATATATATTTAACATCACGCTATGACCCTTAGGAGCCGAGCAAAAAGAAAAAAGTCAGTAAGATCGCTAAGCAAAAACGAAGTAATAGCGCAGGCAGGCGATGAGATGCGACGGGGTGGGTCGGGGGAACAAGAAATTTCACGCGAACGAAGTCGCGGGCAGAAGCTAGTTATCAATAACCCTGATCCCTGAAGGCCAATTCCCGTAGCTAAAAACGTTCAAAATCTAGTCACAATCTCATCTCAGCTACAATCAATGTCAAAAACTTGCCAAAAATGTATAGGGGAATCAGAGGTATTTTTGACAGATTGAGACTGTGTTCTTAAAATTACGAGAATCGACTCTTTTTTTTTTTCAGGATGGGTAATCATCAAATGACCTCTCCCGCTCCCGCTCTGGGTGGAGCGGAAGGGAGTGTCAGACTCTTACTGACTAAAACCCACCCGTGTTCCTTCCTTAGCCCTTTATGTTCCGGGCCAGCGGTAACCCTTTCGGACAATCGCGTTGACCGGCTGGCTTCGGCCCTGACGGGCCCCTTCACTTGATGCTGCTTGTTCGCTCTTTGAGGCGCGCGTGGAACACGTACGCGCCGTCCGGTACGGGCCTGGTCCTGATCGGACGGTGAGCTACCCATTACTCTCCACCCGCAGGCCCGCACCTACGGTGGCCGGGAGTCGTCGCGCGGCTCCCGACGCCCGGAGCGTCTCCTGCGGCGGCTGGGACGGGAGGCTCTCTCCCTCAGCCATCCCGCCGCTTCCTTCGCTAGCACTTCGACGACTTCTTCATCTCAGAAGCTTTTAGATGATAAGAGTAGTGTTATCATCTAAAATATCTCAATGAAGTCTTATCCAGTTAGAAATTCCCTGAACATGGATCGTTCATTAATCATTGAGCGAAGTAACAAACTTCTTATCAGATCTAAAGTTAAAGTGGAACTAACTTTAAGTCGTTATCTGACTTAATGAAATTAGTTGAAGTTTCAGTTGTAGATTACGTATATTGCTTTTATCACAACTTTCGGGATGGGATGGGATAGATAGCTGAATTTTAAGTAGATATTCGGTATAGTTCCACTTTTGCCTAATTATGCTGTGGTTGGCTTTCAGTGTAATCAGATATAATTAATTACATTCGCAGTTGTATTCCACCAGGCGTGTACTCCTGAAGGGTTAGGTAGAAATGCAAAGACCATCCACTACTTTTAAGCTCTATTGCCAATATTACATAACATAAATTCAAACAACCAAAAAACGTGATTTTAGTAAAACCAAAAACACTTCTTGCAACCCATAATCTCATGTTTAGCAGTCGCAGATTGACGAGGCAGTCAACCAGATGCCGCTAAATATCGGTATTTGACCTTGTTTGTGGTGGTCCCAACCAAATTACTTTAGGAAACCGCTATTATACTGTGGTTAGACTGGTTGTCACACTTTAGTAACTACTGAATATTTTATGGCTAATTATTGCTGTTGCTGAGGTAGTCTTTTTTCGGCAGTCTCGATATCAGCGTGTTAATCTTGGGTACATTACCACTCGGCAGCGATGCGGAGGAGTTCTTGTATTTTACTCTTTAATGAGACAATAGAATTTCTATTGTTACAACGTAACAAGGACGACGACGACGACGACGACGACGACGTCGTGTTCGTGTCTTTGTTGTTTTTGTTGTTGTTGTTGGATTTTTTTTGCCAAATAAACACAATTTTCTTTCTTTCTTACAAATCAACTTTTGATTTTAGAATAGTTTTGCGGATATACGTGTAAATTAAACATTAGGCATCACCCTTCATGGTCTGCCGTGACGCTCCCATTTCCACATCGATCGATCATCGATCGATTTGCCTCAAAATATTACAAAACACGCTCTTATCCCGACAAAATCAAACTCCGCAAATATTTATTCAAAAGTCGTTATCTTCGACATAACACCTTCCCATAAATAAAAACTGAACACTATATACATAAGCTTATTGCTCACTATAATCGAGCGTCGCTTACAGGATATTACTTCATAAATCCACTCATTTCTCTATGGTCGTTACGTGAGATTCGGGCTTTATTGCCAACAGGCGCGTTGGTGGTGGCGAATACTGGAATACGTCTTATTTGGTGTAATATAAGATTAATAAACATTATGGTACTTAATGTGGGACTTTGGAGGTATTGAGAGTTCAATTGATGACACGGTTGGCGGAGTGGTTAAGCGATTGTCTGCTGCGTTGCGTGTTGCGGATTCGATTCCCGCACGAAACTAATATTTGTATGACCTACAAGTAGTTGTTTCGGGTCTGGCTGTTTGTGTATATGACTTTAAATGTTTGTAAACGCACCCACAATACAGGAGAAATTCCTAGAGTGAGGCAATAATATTTATTAAAAAAAAAATGGAATAATCTTAATTTCAAGTAGGTAATGGTTAAATACTCCGAACCACTGGAACAGCTATGTACTCCTAGTAACTGGAATCGCGATCAGTCAAATCCCCGACAGACATTGTTACCTACTACAATGCGACCTACGTGTCATACTGACGTCACGCAAAATCCTGCATCTCGCAAGCATAGTTTACCGCGAAACTAGCATATATACTCGTACAATGGCTTGACATGAATCATCGGGCACTTGCCCGCCCGACACGACACCCGTCTGGTCAGAAAATCCTCCCTTTTCTATGGAGTATGAGTGAACTTTCCACTCTGCTCCTCATACCTCTATATGGCAACTGAAATCCTGTTTAACAGGCACATGAGATATTTTAGCCCTGTCTCTAAGATTACAACGCAGCTGCGATGCTTCTGGTATCGTAGATGGCCCAAGAAAGCGGTGAAGTGTACGTCTACCTTGAGTTGTTATCGAATACTAGCTTGCTAGCGTTAAACTCGCTAGTGGATTGAATAGATTTCGATAATGCTTGCACCATGTGGGAGTCTTACGCAGGCGCTAAGGTAAACTAGATAGATCGTGTCGTCTAGGTAACTTCACTGTTTAAGTATTGTTTCTTTCTTTATCAGTAATAAGAAGAGAGAACGGCATATAATTATAAGCTCAAAAGCACCCTAAGTGCGTATCACTTTCTCACAAAAAAAAATCCGAATCCATTGCTTCATATGTATAAGAAATTCGTTTGCTCGACAACGTAAATAACGCAATGAATGTTGTCGAATTGTCAAAATGAAAGTTATTGCAATTATTGTTAGTGTGTTACGCAATTATCCCGAAGTTAAACATCAGGAGGGCCACCTACGTGATTGGCACCCACCAACATAAAAAAAGCAAATGCCACTTCAGAGATAAACCAACTTCTTACACAAAGATACTAAAATATTTTATAGCTCAATACGTAATAATATATACCTACACTCACTAAGACAAGTTTCCTACGCCTAGATACTCTACACTCACTAAGACAAGTTTCCTACGCCTAGAACTTGAGCCAGAATTTGTCTATGCCCCGCAGTTTCCATCTTTAGCTTTGTTTCTGAAGTAAATTAACAAACTTCAGACTGGTCTATTGTGTAAAAGTTGAAGCCGCGCTGTTACTGACTTTAGGATCGAGATTCTTAAACAACGAATAGAATATAGCTTGAAAACAGACTTGATGGTAATTTGATTTTATTTTAAATTTTTCTTTTTCTTTCTGTGGTGCATTAAGGGCAAGATCACACGTACCACAGCCACACCACAACGACTACTCGTGGACGGGCACTAGGATGTAAAAAAATAATAGTTTATTCTCACGGACTACATTTAACTGTCATAATTAACCGTGTGGGCGGTACCGAACACATGAAGGCTACATCGCAACCACAACGCAATCACCAGCGAGACCGCGCACTAGCGGCCGACCACATCGCAAACACAACAATCTGTCTGTTTGCAAACACTAGCCACAACGTAACCACATCGCAACTACTAGCGATAACGCAACTGTAAGAAGCTGCAACGACACTATCCCCTATCCACTGCTTGCCCGCATTTTGTCGCTGCGATGTGGTTTGGTTGTGGTACGTGTAAACGGGCCCTAAAATAGAGCTAGGTGATAATAGATGATGGTGAACACCGATCATCGAAATCAATTTATGACACAGCAAAAAAACCGGCCAACCGAAAGTCGGATTTATGCACTAAGGGTTCAGTACCACCCAAACGACTATAGTTTAACTTCTGTTTAGTTAGACCCGTATTCTAACTAAAACATTATCTTCCTAGCCTTTTTCAAACTACGTTGGGGTCGGCTTTCAGTCTAACCGGATGCAGCTGAATACCAGTGTTTTTACATGGAGCGACTGCCTAGGCCTGACTTCCGCAACCCAGATACTGGGCAATGGATTAAAACTGGTTGTCAAACTCTCGGTCTTCTGACGACCCGTAACGACTATCAAAGATCCACAAATGACAGCCGGGACCAACGGCTTAATGTGATTTCTGTGGCAGGAAGGGGGGTATGCTAATATGGCCACCCATCCACGGACCAACAGCAGCAAGCGTAGCTTAACTTCGTTGCCGGTGTTTTGCTCTGTGGCACTCCTTTACCATGGGTGACTAAATTTAAGTACTTGGGTCATTGGGTCACTGATGATCTTAAGGACAATACATAGACAGGGACATAGAGAGGGAGCGCAGGTTGTTGGCTGTTCGATGTAACATGCTGGTTCGAAGATTTGCACGTTGTACAAATCAAGTCAAAGTCACTCTTTTCAAAGCTTTCTGTCAGTCATTCTACACGTGCAGTCTTTGGACCCGTTTTGCGCGATCAGCGTGTCCAATATAATAACGCGTTTAGGATACTGTTGGGGCTGTCGTGGCGTTGCAGTGCGTCCAGAGGCGCGCACAGACGATTTTTACGCCATTATAAGAAAAAGGACCGCCTCCATAGCCGGCCGGCTACGCACCGCCACCAATAGTCTCCTGAGCGTGTTCTCAGATCGGTGGGACTCCCCTCTGCTGCGCCACTGGGTGAAGATCCACACCAATTAAAATTTTAAGTATTTCTCCTTATTACTAACACTAGTTATTAAGCTATTTTGTTGCTACTAACACTATGGACTCATGTCTGAAATAAAGAATTTGAATTTGAATTAACTTGATCGATCGACCCGTGCGGCAGTTATTTCTTAGCCACACGCCCCTTTCTGTATTTTAATGGCGGCATAAACTAATACGTAGGGTTATAAATATACAGCGCTGTTACAAACTAGATAGATGAATGGACAGACAGGGTTCCGAAACCAGATGGGGTTCCTAAAAACAGACAGTTTCAGAAACAAAGTCACAGTCTCTTCAAAGTAAGAGTGAACAGGCTTCTTCTGGGTAAGCTCACTCCATCGTAGACTTTGTCTCTGTCACCTCTGACCTAGACAAGAGTCAAGAGCAAACCCATTTCAAATAAAAAAATAAATAAAAAGACTCCTTCGTTAACGTTCGAATCTCGTTCCTTGTCTAGAACTAAATCCATTTAAAAGATAAAAACCGTACTTTTTCTATCACTTTTCTCTCTCTTGTGCTATATCTGCTAACGTATCGATTAACGTCAGAATAGAAAGATTGATCGAGGAAAATATAAATGAAAATGGTTTCTGCGCAGTCTGAAATAATATTTACCCACCAGAATTGTTTGTAAAGAAATGACTTCGTAATAAAATAATTACTGAAACAAAGCAGACAATCATGATTGTAATGGTTATCACTTTTTTTTTTAAGTTGCCCCTATCCCACTGCTGAGCAAAAGCCACACATTTTAATAGCCTCTGTTTTAATCTCAAAATCTAACTCATAAAAATGAAATGAAATGCTCACAAACATACACAGAACACTTGATTACCTATTCAATAGAAACAGCACAGGTAAACAGAAAAACATACATTTCGAAGAACAAACAACAAAATCAAACGTTGAAAAACAATTAAACTTGAAACACACATGAGTTAAAACTAACATTGACCGATTTCAAACTATCGATTGACCAATCGATGGACAAGAACATAATTGTAAAGAAAGTAATATAAACGTACAATCATTCATAATTTATTAAGAAGAAGAAAACACCGGGTGTTGTAGCACCTGGTGGCTCCCACAAACCAAGCGACGCCATTGGAGGGACCAAAGTACACGTCATAGTAGAAAATTCTGATGACAATGAATTTCTAAAATCGATCATTTGCTGCACAGAAAGTGTGAAAGTAACACGCGTTCCTGTAAATTTTCCGAAAAATGGGATCAATATTTTCGCAATTTTAATTAAAGGATAATTTGTTTTCTGTAAAGGATATTTATTACTGGAAATAATTCAAGGTAAAGTAATAATTTAAATTTTAAAGCTACGATTTAGCTGCACGATTCCAAAAAGTGTTTTTTTATTTGATTAGTTAAAGTTTGGTGAAAAATGATAAACAAGAAAAAGGAGAAAGCAATGGAATTGTAAATTGTTAATAATCTTAATTACACAATCGATTATTTTATTGCAAATTTGCGACATTGCGTTGCTTTCAATGGAAATATGCGATGACAGTTTTCTAGAAAGTTATTTGGCAGGTTCAGACCTGCTAAGTAACTCTGCTGAAAATTGTTTGTATTGAAAAAAGGTAAATGCATCTTTTGGGCTTTCAGGATGGTTGTCTTTTTGTTGGGTTGGTTGTTTTAAATTGTAAATTCTAAAATCTCTAAATACTATAAGTGTATGCTATCAGACTTTTGCTATCAATAAAGTGATCAAGTGTCCCCAGTGTAATATTATTACTGCGAAGGCTGAATAAGAAACGAATGATGATGAAGCCGTTATTAGAGCTGTAGCTAATAATAACAATATGGAGTAGAATTTTTACTTATATTAAATTTCAGATGATGACCAAAGTGAAGGCCCAGGGCCTCGTGTCAGACTTGATGCCCAACATCAAGCTGATGCAGGCGGCCGGGCACTTCCTCTTCAACTATTATTCAGGTAATATTTCAATACTTATTCCCAATATACTGGCAGCAGTGGGGGCCCAGTGGTAACAACCGCGACTTTTTGACGCAAGTTGCAGTTCAAGGTTTTGACCCAGGCAGGCACTTTATTTCATCACCAGTGCTCTTAACACGGTGAAGGAAACATGAGAAGAAGCCGGGATGTCATAGAACCAAACGTTCCAATATGTGAGACATCCACCATTCCGTGCGCACTAAGCCCACGTGTTGAATTATGGCCCAACCATCTAACAGAGAGGAGGCCTGTATCTTAGCCTCAGTATTTGGAACTAATGGGCTAATAAGGCGTCCGTTTTTTTGCCTAATCTACTTCCTCTCAGTATCAATAAAGTATATCTAGCTATCTATCGTCTTAAAGAAAAGACCTTGATGCGAAGCACGGCAGAAGAAAAGGAGGCCTTTATCAATCTGCAGGCGATTCTGAGCTCAAATGATGATGATGAATTGAAAAGACGAGAGAGCTAATAGGAGAACGAAGAACACTTTGAAAGGCATAGTCCAATGTAAAGTACAGTACCCGGCGATAAATATTGCACATCGACCTTTGGAATGAGACAATCGGCTAATTTCGGCTTCATAGAGCGTTATCTCTGTCGCACGAAATACAAACAGTCCGGTATCTATTAGGAGCTGTTAAAACAATATTATGATTTGCTTCTTTTGATAATTATTTTTATTCTTTGTATAAAATGGTTTTGTGTAAAAAGGTCGATGTGCAATATTTATCGCCGGGTACTGTAGGAACAAAGAGTTCGATAAGGTCATTGATAATGGTAGATATTTTTGGAAGATGCCCTTTTAAATACAACTATAATAAACTCAAAACGAAGAGGAATACTAAATCATTTATGCTATACAATGAAACGTAAAATCTAAATAGGTATTTAAAAGATTTTATTCTCCTTGAAACTGCTGACGGAGAAATTATATTGCTACAAAAATAATATAACAGTATTTTGCCAAGATCGCTTTACGTCTATCTGTGTCATAACAAGATCATAAAAAGTTATTATCGAAGGCAACATTTGAAAATAATGCTCTCAGTTCCTTTGGGAGTTTCGTCCTTAAATCCTTCGATATTTTTAGGGCTTGCGTCCACTGGCGGCACGGCATGGCGAGGGATTTTTATGCGACGAATAGAATAAAGTTTAATAGTGTGACATTAAAATTGAAATTTCAATGATAATCATCGTAGGTACAAAACAAAGCTGCGATATAATATAAATATTCATACTGCGGTATGCTTAAGCATGTCGGCAGCGTTCGGAATGCCTTGGTATCCCACGGGATGCTTCGGTAGAAGGGTTGCGACTGTTGTGAAAAGAACGCGCGAATGTCGCGTCGCGTCGGTACGCTTCGGCGTGCCTAAGGACGTCGTCGTGGCAACGTTGCCAGCAGTATGCTTTTGCATGTAGTGAATGCCAAAGGAGGATGCCATGCCGTGCGCCAGTGAGTGCAGGCCCTTGGAAGCAGTTATATTTTTAGCTGAATTTCGTTTACTGGATTTATTTTCTTAAGTCCCGGTAAGGTTTCTTATTAATTTCTCAATGAAGGCTTCTGAAATATTTCCAATGTATTTTATGGATTGATTTTATTTTTACTTGATATTTTGTTCTTAGTAATTCTTCGCTTTTCTTTATGATACGCGTAACAATAGAATGTCCAGATCAATAATATACTCGTATTTTCTTAAACAACACAATTTTGATATTTTTAAAAGTTTCTTTTAGCATCATGCAAGACTCACCGTCAAAGAACTTCATCGTCCTTTCGATCAAGAACACTAAGAGCGAATTTCACCAATGAAACTGAACGCGATCAGCATCTGCAAACCTGCTGCACTGAGCTGTCAGTGTGAATATTTCACAGCAATGATGACACTGACAGTTCTTGAAAGCAGTTTAGATGTGCTTATCGCGTTCACTTTCATTGGTGAAATTGGCTCTAACTTTAGTTTTTATAAAAATGCCAACCTTTACCTCTACCTCTCTTTCTGTACAGAAAATGCGGGCATGTCCAACCTCCTTCGCAAGATCTATGCCAGTGCCCATGCCATCCTCATCTTCATCAACTTCGCATGCATGGGTATCAACATGGCGCAGTACTCCGATGAGGTCAACGAGCTGACTGCTAACACTATCACAGTGCTTTTCTTCACCCATACCATCATCAAACTTGCGTTCTTTGCTTTGAACTCTAAGAGCTTTTACAGGTAAGTCCCTTGATGTTTGTTTGACCTGATCTATCTTGTTTCGTAGTGATGTATTATTTATAAATTATGTATAATGTAAAAAAGGAGCTATATCTGCAAACAAACTGCTTTGTTTTTGGTAGAGGTCTGTTAGGTTGGTTGGAGTTTGTTTTGAAAAAAAAATAACTTTTATTTTTAATTTTATGTGTCAGGACTGTTAGTTATTTGAGTGTTATCCGGGACACGGCCTATTCAAAATCGTGCAAAAAGCATCTAAATTCGTTCGACCGTATAATGTGTGTGATTTGAACCGCCATCTGCCTAGTCTTTTCCCAGCTATGTTGGGGTCGGCTTCCAGTCTTATCGGGTGCTGGTAAATACCGGCGCCATTTAGTTTTAAAAATATTGACCATAAAATATTGACGTGTAAAAGTGTCTTAAAAGACCTACTTATATAAATATACATTTCATTTCATACCAAATATTTTAAGTGCAATTTGAGCGACAGACGCCTCTTGTTCTAATGAAATTTTAATACTTCAATAAGTCGAGGCGTTCCGTTCACTGAATGAGTTATTTTCACAAAGAATTACCTGCAGTGCGATTCTGTAACCATCTCACCGTGAAAACTTAGGTGAAGTGAGCGTGGAGTGAGCTGTCAATAGTGTCAATTCCTAGCAAAAACAAACTCACTTCACCTAAGTTTTCACGGTGAGATTTTTACAGAATCGACCGGCTGTTTATCTTTGTCTCACTTCGACGTAACTAAAATGATAAATTATTTCTCATTTCTCTTTAACCTTTTTTAGTGTATTGGAGAGAGATCATTTGTGCACGAACTTTAATAAAACCAGCGAGATTGTTCGTAAATGGAAAATCATTTTCATTTTGAGCGTCATTGCGAATTTTTAATTGGGTTAATAAGTGTTTAATTTTGTAAGATACATCTTTATTTATTATTTAGGCTGAAAAGTTTGAGTTACGGTTTGACGAAAAACGGAACATTTAAAATGTGACTTTTTTGTCCGTCCGTCACAGAGATTTATCTCGAGAATTTGAATTTTGGCACGATGTTAGGTCTTGATGACACACACATTGATCATCCCAAAGACCAAAAATATGTTTCTTTAGTTTTTCAAGTGATTTATGTAAAAAATCGGTTATGGGTTTGAGTCACCGATATGCTAGTGTTGACATCTATGTATATGTTGCAGTCAAAACTCTTAACCAGTCAAAAGTACTATTGACTAGCAAAATCAGTCAAAAGTACTTTTGACCGTATGCTTTAGTCAATAATACTTTTGACTAAAATAACAGTTAAAAGTACTTTTGCCCAATGGAGCTGGTTAAAAGTACTTTTGACTAAGTGATTCCGTCAAAAGTGGTTTTGACTGGTTGTATCAGTCAAAACTCTTAAAAAGTTAAGGTGGTTGATAATAATAACGACAAACGCACATATAAACTTTTATTAGTGGAGAACGTGCTGATATTAGAACAAAAATTAGTGACTACGAAAAGATAGAACGCTTTTTGCAAAGAATTTTAGCGATAGAATAGACCGAATTTTCAGATGCACTAATTTGCCTGCTTAATATGATATGAGGTACCTAAAGGTATTTGTATTCTCATTCACTCGCTCTTGCATCCAATGTCGACGGAGCCCCGCTTCGCGGGGCTCCTATTTCTGTGAAAAGGGTTTAAAGTAACCTAACAAAACCGAACCTCGGGGTGGGAACATTACATCAAATGAACATTATACCACATCTAACGAGTTAATAGTACTTTTGACTGATGCTTTATTGCAGTTAAAACTACTTTTGACGAAGAGCGTCAGTCAAAAGTACTTTTAACCGCAAATTTGCAGTCAAAAGTACTAATAACCAATAATTTTCAGTCAAAACCACTTTTGACCAACCTATTCAGTCAAAAGTACTTTTGACTGATTTTGCTAGTCAATAGTACTTTTGACTGGTTAAGAGTTTTGACTGCAACATATATACCTATACAAATAAATAAAATTGAAGTGTCAGTTTGTAAAGTAACAGGTTTTTACTAAATGCATTATATGAAAGCACATTACAGTACCTACTTATTACAAAAAACTTTTTCCGAGAAAACAACCGACTTCCAAAAAAAAAACACTACAAAGTGAAAAATAACTTTAATTTCGGAAGTTGGTGTCGTTAGTTCTGTATTTTCGTTTTTTGACACCGACTTTCGAAATTAAAGTAATTTTTCACTTTGTAGTGTTTTTTTTGGAAGTCGGTTTTTTTTTTGTTAAAAAATTTTTAAATTTCACTTTTTAGTTGTATGTACGAGTATCTACCTACTTCAAACAAATTCATATAACACTAACACTTGCGTAAACAATGCATACATATGCTATAGCAGCAATCGCGGTTGATTTGCTGGCATTTATTGAAGAGTTCCGTTGTCTGTCTCCGAAACTCATCATCAGATCTTTACGTAATTTAAATGTGACCATTTCGGAATAAACCTGCAAATTTTTTTTTGTTCGAAAGAGGTTTATTCCGAAATGGTCATAAGGAGGTTCTCAATTCGGATGTTTTTTTGATAAAAAAAAAAACATCCGAATTGAGAACCTCCTCCTTTTTTGAAGTCCGTTAAAGATGGAATAGAATAGACTGTCAAAGATCTACGAATGACAGCCGGGACCAATGGCTGAACGTGCTTTCCAAGGCGAGGGTTTTGATAGATCGTGATTAGGAAATAGTAGCATTACTTACCTATTTGATATAATGAAGAATGAGCGCCAACAGCAGGATTTCAAAACTCAATTGGTGAGCACAGAGTATACGCACCCAATTTTAATTTGACCAGCAAACAAAGGATTTGTTACGAGAATGATTTGAATTTGGAATTTCATTCCCTTTTATTATGAGTACCTAGACCTACAGATGTTCCATTGTTCTGTTTGTTAATTTCCATTTGCTGTTGGGAAAATAGTGGAGCGCCGTAAGGCATAAAAATTGTAAAATCTCGGAATCCAGGGCCTGTCAATGAATTTTCATAAAAACTGTTCTACTGCATTGTTAAAAGCTCAAATAAAAAAGTTAAAAATAAAAAATTGGCCGATCTTGATTACAAAAATTTATAACAACAACTTACTGAAAAATGAGAGGGACAAGGGGAAAAAAAATGTTTACAGTAAAAATTTCAATTTTATAGCGAATAAATTATATTTGCATAGTAACTTTAATATTAATTTATAAATATTTAGCAAAAAATAACGAGTTACGAAAAAAAAAAACCATGCCACATGTCTAAATTATTGTTCATTATTTTCGTCGTCATCGTCATCGATCTCATTGATGTGGATTGTAGGTGAAGGATTAGTACAGCTGTTACCATTGCATTCTAAGCAAGCTCCAGTGCAATTTAATCCACTTTTCCTGCACCCGCAAGATGCTCCGCATCCTGTTTTGCATGTGCAAAAAATCATTTTTAGTAAGGCTTCTGGAGCGGGTAGCTGCGTCATTGTTTGGGGCATCGGTATTCCGCATTCATATTTCCAACCCCACTCTTCTGGTGATATTTCTCTTCCGAGCCATGTCTGAATTTGCAGATATACTCTTTTGAAGTGTCCAAAAGCGGCATCTGCGGTAGGTGGCAAAGACGATAGTTTAGCACAGGTATTTTTAGCAGTTGCTTTCAAAAAAGAGTTATATCTTAGTATATTTAAATCTTTTATTTTTTGGGTGGCAGCGTATAAAGCAAGAGTGCATGTAACACCAGCGTTAAAAATGTCATTAGCATCTTTGCATTCATTTTTGAAAACTGTCGCAGCATTTTGTAAGTCCAGCCGTTTTTCGAAATTTTATGCAAACACATTTTTGCAACGTTGGAAAAAAGCTGACGTCATGTCACAGCCAGTGAAAGCATGTAAGAACAGAATATGCTGTTTCGCGAGTATTTAAATACTGCGACAATCCATCCGCTCTTTCTGCAGAAGCAGCTTTCAGCGTTGATATTCCTCTAGTTACCTTTACAACTTCTCCTAGTTCGAAGCTTAATTGAGAACTAGATCCGATTTTGTCGCAAATGAGGCAATCATTACTTTGATTATCATCACTATTCGATGGTTCACTCATTTTGATAAGAGGCTGTAACAACAAATATTAGTAATATTAATAACTAACGTTTATATCAAGATTAATAATTAATGTTATTGAATTTTACTATAACATTCTAACTTTCAGCATCGATTTATTATAAATATAAAATAAACGATTAATTATTCAAAATGATTTTTATAAGCGAGTAATATAAATAAAAAACAAATACTATCTATGCCGCTATTTTCAAAGTTTGTAAAATACCATTATGTTCTGTAATTAACTTTTATCGTATTAACTGCACAATAAAAAAAAATCAGAAATATTTTTTCTCAAAACGCACAAAAACAGCTACGTATTTAGCTTAGCTAGGTGCAACGTGTACTAATCTGTTAGGGACCGCGTCAACAATGCCCAACAGCTGCTGTTGTCCCTTCTATAACTCCCCCCACCCCTCACCTTTGTACCTGCAGTCCCTTGAGGCCCAAGGACAAGTTTGTAATAGTTCTCCTTTTCAAAATATAACTTTAAACTAATAAAAATAGAAGAAAACTCCGAAAAATTATTAATTATTTATTTTAATAATTAAAAAATTAAGATCGGGCAAAATTTTTTTTTTAACATTTTTCTATATACTGTTAAAAACACATTTCAAAAATTTATATGAAGATTCATTGACAGGCCCTGGATTCCGAGGTATAAATCTTACGGCGCTCCACTAAAAGCAAACAAATTTTTGATTATAATTCTTTTTTTTTTTCTGTTTCATGTTATGTCATTTAATGAGTTGTATTTATACCAAATATGTGTGTTTTAGTCTGTGCTAAATAAATTTATTTTCTTTCTTTCTTTCTGAATACGTACAGGCATTTGTGATGTAATGTGTTTGGTCTCCTATTCGATTGGTGTAGGTAAACTCCTTTATAAATTAAAAAGTCCTTGAATATAAGCCCATAAATATTATCTGCTGGTGAAAACTTAAGTACCTATCGAAAAACAACTAAAAAGACAAGAAACATTTACAACAAAACTTAATCTGAATCTTATTACGTAAGTAACTGAAAACATAATAGTCATTCTAAGAAGATTAAACTTGAATTACTTAAAATAAAATTCAAAGATTGAAAATGGTGTCGAGATTTGAAAAAAGAACCTCTCAAGATTCCTTTTGTATTTAAACGGAATATATTAAACAGAAATCCACCTGGACGTTTGGATTTTCTTCCAAGAGATTGAAATGTTCGCTTTTCAAAGATTTTCATTTAATGTTAAATGACAGTTCTTCGCAAGGCGAAGTCATGAAGTAAATTCTTTTAGCGTTTAGAAGCTGGGTTACTGAAGAACTTTAGGTATAGTTTAAATTAACTTTTTCGTTTTTTTTTTTCTTTATGGTTCGAATAGTTTTTTATAATTTTCGTGTATTAAACTGGTCATTACAGATCAGTTTTTTTTATTGTATTAATAACGGTACATAAGTATATTGAGTATGGTCTCGTGGATATATGATAACAACCGCACGAGTCGATTGAAGGTTAAGCTACGTTTGCCGCGGTCTATTTATGGGTGGATGACCGGATGGGGATGATGAGGTACATAAATAATTATATCATCCCTCCGTGCCTCGGAAAGCATGTTAAGCCCCAGCTGTGATTCATAGATACGCAGTCATTACGGGTAGTTAGAAACTCAAAAGTCTAACAACCAGTTTTACCAAGGAAGATTGTGTTAAGGCTCGTAGGTACACACAGGCGCGACTTGTCGCGCGACGTGTCGCGTGGCGATTCTGCGATATTATCGCGCCGCAACACCTTTCACACAGCCGTTTAGCGTGAAGCGTATCAAACAAATATACAAAAAATCAAATCTTTTCTCTTTGTAATATTAGTTTAGATTAATACCTTCTTATTCTTTAATTTTCTTCTCTCAGGACCCTGGCAGTATGGAACCAGTCAAACAGCCACCCTCTGTTCACCGAGTCGGATGCCCGCTACCACCAGATCGCGCTCTCCAAGATGAGGAAGCTCCTGTACTTCATTTGCGGAATGACTTGCTTGTCTGTTGTCTGTAAGTTTAACGTTTAGTGGTACCAAACTATGCTAAATGGATTTCATTAAACCATTTTTATGGTTGTAATGAAATCCATTTAGCATAATTTCACCCTTCCAGGATTTTTCTTGGAAGGGTATTAGGAATCTGAAGAAAAATGTAGGTAGGTATTATGTTAGAGGAATATTTTTTTTTCTTCAAAATCATTTCATATTGTTTTAGACAAACTTAAAAACTATGTGACAGTATTTTGTGAGAGACCAGTGTCTGCACTAGGAATACTTGTATAATGTGCATAGAAGATCACCAGGGGCCCACCACACGCTATGTAAACATAATTAGTTATTTAGTAAATGTGAAGGGTTAGGGTACAACATAAAAACCAAAAAATCACAGATTAAAAACAATGAAACACAAAAAATAAAACAAAATCGGTTCAGCCAATTGGGAGCTACGATGGCACAGACAGACACACAGATACACACGTTAGACTTATAACACCCCTCTGTTTTTGTCGGGGGTTAAAAAGAGAAATAGGTAAATGAAAAAACGCATCAAAATATATTGTGTCGGGAAATTAGTGGGATTAAAATAGTTTAGATAGCGAGAAGCCCGCAACAGTTAGCAGGCATAAACTCGTTTGGATGAGTTAGTAAAATAATACCAGGGAAGCACAGATACTAAAACATTACCGCAACCAAGCAAGCAATGGCAAGCTCTATTGTACAGATGCCAGCACATCAAGTTACTAATGTCAGATTTCTTTAATAGATTTTCAACTTTATCACTAAAGCATAAGGTTCAAAGTTGATTGCGAAAATTTGACAGTTTCGGGTAGGTTGATGTACTGGCGTCCGTACCCGCTATCGCCTGCCTGACCGTCGACTTTGTCACACTACCTAGATTCAGACAGTTATGTACTAGGCAAACATACTGCGGTCAGAGGTTGCTTACGTGCAAACCAAGGTTAGTCTAATTTAGTGGCCATTCATGCCTTTAGACCATGAATGCGGAACCACAATGCGGTAGGCAATAATTATAGTGTTCGAGTTATAGCGTGGTTGACGAAATGGTGTATTTTATATTTGAATGTTAGTCTGGTAGAACGTGGTGCTGATACCAGTCTGAGCCTTAAAATGATTGTTAATTTTAAACACAAATAGAATTGAATGAAACGTTCAATATGAAAAACTTGTTAACAAAGTCGATTTTGTTTTATTGCGAAAATGGAAATTGTCATTAGTTGAAAACCGGAGGGTTAAAGTCGGAAGAAACAGACGTAATTCAATTTATTTTGTCGTACAAGGTTAATAATAAGTCTTACGAGCACAACTTGAAACATGTATAGAAAAAAAAAACAGTGGCACGCCGGGAGTGGCGAAAGAAGTGAAAACAAACAGAATACATTGTCATCACTCATTGACATATCGGATATACATTAAAACCGAGTACATCCCGAGGACAGCCGAACACATCCGATATGGGAATTTTTTTTATTCGTCGTATACCTAAACAAAACACGCGCGGTGTCGTTTACGGCAACAGTGGCGCGAGTTCAATGGTTTTTCCCATCTCAAAATATACCCAACGCGCCTAAAGAAGTATGAAAATTCACTTCAAAAAAGTATTATAATAAATTATTTGCGTTGGGTTTGTCCCACGCTGGGCGCCAATGCCACTAACAAACTTAAAAACACACGTTAACTAACTAACTCTGACAAATTCGTTATCTTATATTCTATAACAAGAAATTAAAAACTTGTATTGCCTATTACAGCATTGAATAATTTTTGAATGATAAATTAATCTAATTTGTGTATTCCTATTATAATTACTTTGACATTTTCATTGAGTACCTATTTTATTATCTATGATGAGTTGATGACACTGTTTATTAGGATATTTTATTTTTTTAAACTATTATTTTGATTGCTGTTTATTTGAATAATGGATAAATTTATAATTATTTTATGTTTGTAATAACCTACCTAAGAATTTATATTTGTACGCCGCTAAGGCAAAACATAACGGTGACAATTTTTTTTTAAAACAAAACTGTGACAAATAAATAATCAATAATCTTTATCTTTAATATTATATCCCGATCAAAAAAAAAGAATCTGTTCTTGTCCCACTTCGGGCGCCAAAATAATGAACTAGTGAAACTTTAATGTCCCAACATTATTTTTGTTTTCCCTCAATATACATTTTTTGAACAAAAGATATTACTAAGGTGCTATATCAAGGTTTCACGTCAAAAATGTACAATAGTTCCTTCACCTGCCGTCTTATCGTTTAACTATCGTCCACTTGAGAATAGCATCTGTCTTGCGCTGTGAAAAATAAATGTATTCCCTTCTTTAAACATTTAAGAAGACCTCCTGCTGCTCCTGTGATCTTTATGACGGTTGGAATGGAATATTATTTTTGGAAGCAGGCGTAACTTTAGCGTTAAAATAATATGATAAAAGTATAGAGGTGATAATTCTGGAGTAAAAAAGCTTATAGTATATCTAAACTACATATCTAGATTTATATATTTTTCACAAATCAGTATATACTGATTTGTTGAAGTAGCAAGTATTTAAAAAACATATGTTTTCAAAATTAAATTGAGAAAGGATATTCCAATTTTTAAATACTTCCTACTAATGTTCTTGGTATAAATGAACTGATTACCATGAACCTTCCTAATAATATATTTTCCCATCCTTAGGCTGGATTACTCTAACGTTCTTCGGGGA
Organism: Luperina nickerlii; assembly: GCA_963855955.1. NCBI lineage: Eukaryota > Metazoa > Arthropoda > Insecta > Lepidoptera > Noctuidae > Luperina > Luperina nickerlii. Next base: position 7,456,944 of record OY979682.1, on the reverse strand, counting down.
GTCAGTCCGTCTGATCACAAGCAAGGAGACCAACGAGACGCTGACGGAGGTAGCCCCTCGTCTGCCTCTGAAAACCTGGTACCCATTCGACGCTATGGGAGGCACCATGTACATCATCGCTTTCGCTTATCAAGTATGTTACTAATTTTGTCTGTAATTCTGCTACATATATATTAAACGTAGAATCTGGCTAGTAGGTAGTAATGTTAGTAAATGAGACCGACAGAGCTAAGTATTTTCCTTTAGGCGAATCCCAGGCTACAACGAGGAATTTGGCTCCGTCTTTCTGCGCCCCGTCGCGTGGCGCGTTATAGTGTGTGATCCGCCTTTGTTATCCAACACATTAATCTGCATTCGCGATTTAGTTGCCAAAAATATAAACACATATGAATTAATGGAAACATAGCTTTAATTCCTACACAATACAGTTCAGTTTACGCTACAACTTCAAACATTTTTATAACTTTTTCAATAGTGCTAGTCACTCTGAAATCAACTTAATTGTCATTGAAATAAAGTTGATATTTGTTTAACTAGAAATAGGGTGGGGGTGTGCAGCACTGCGCACTTTTACCATACATATTTATATTGTGTTACGTCCATTCATATGTTTAACTTTTCAAACCAGAATACAACAGTAGGTACTACTTACTTGTAACTTTGAGAGTAGATTATACAGACAGTATATAATATTTCCTTAGATGAACTTTTTTACAAGTAGGTAGATATACAAAAGACCCTAAAATTCGAAATAAGCTCCTTTTTCATTTTTAAACCTTTTTCCAATAGGTTTACTGGCTCCTCTTCTCAATGGCCATAGCGAACCTGATGGACGTGATGTTCTGCTCCTGGCTGATCTTCGCGTGTGAGCAGCTGCAGCATCTGAAGGCCATCATGAAGCCGCTCATGGAACTGAGTGCTTCATTGGACACGTATAGGCCAAATACTGCTGAGCTGTTTCGGGCTTCTTCTACTGGTAAGACTGTTAAGATCTAATAAAATATTTATAATTATAATATTATAGATTAAGGACGGGCATTCTATTTACTGGAATTATTTTCAGTGACGATACCAACGCTTCCAAAGTCCATAAAACTATATATTTACGGTTTTTGGGAAACGTAATACAAGAAGAACGTATATTTTAATTCACTTAAGGAATCCATTTTATGTGTATTATGACATCACATTCATTGCAATTACCGCTCTCCATGGTCTTCAAATATATCGTGGTAATGGTATCTACTACATCTAATAATATTTATAAGCTATAGTTGTTAATTTTATCACGATACTCAATAAAACTAAATCAGCTAAATCAAATAATATTCTTGACATCTCTATTGACACACTTATTTACTTCTTTCCCCATAATTATCTTCTACTTCTACAGAGAAGTCAGAAAAGATCCCAGATGCCGTAGACATGGACATCCGTGGCATATATTCAACGCAGCAGGACTTCGGCATGACTCTGCGAGGGGCTGGCGGGAGACTGCAGAACTTTGGGCAGCAGAACGCGAATCCAAACGGTTTGACCCCGAAACAAGAGATGCTGGCCAGGTCAGCTATCAAGTATTGGGTTGAGAGGCACAAGCACGTTGTCAGGTAAGATGTACAGAGATAATTTTGTATGAAATCTTGGTCTTATTATACTTGACTAACAGGAGATTGAAATGAAAAGAGCCTCCCCGAGCGACGTACCCTCCAGTCTTCAGCAGTGCGATTCTGTAACCATCTCACCGTGAACACTTAGATGAAGTGAGCGTGGAGTGAGCTGTCAATAGTGTCAATTCCTAGCAAAAACAAACTCATTTCACCTAAGTTTTCACGGTGAGATTTTTACAGAATCGACCGGTTGTTACGTCGGGCGCATCCTGGGCAATTGACTTCTTCGATTGGCTAATCCTTTCACCACGATGGTAAAAACAAGTCTTAATCGGTACTTCTCAGGACCAGACAGTCTACTGACAAGACCAGCTCCAATAAAAAAAGATGTTTGAACCTTTTGCCATTGATACGCTAAGAAGAAAAAGCAAATTTTTCAATGGCCGGATAACATTTATCTGTAGAATAATGACAATTTGATATATTACGACGTGTACAAAAGCTTTCAATGCGCCATATTTGTTGCTCAAACAAGAGACTATAGAGAAATCAAATCTAAGTAAAGAGCATGTTATTATTTTGGTTATGAATTAGGAGCATAAGGGTTTTTCAAAGAGATAAAATGGAAAAAAAAATATACTCGAAACCATTGAAAGCCTTGTATTACCTGTCCTGGCATCCCAGGGTAGAGCAGTGTAGAAGCTTCAGCAAAAAAAAAACTTTTTTAAACGGACGAAAAAAGAAACTAAAAAACAAAAAATACACCTTTCAGTGTATGCTAATGTACGTTACTAATTTTGAGTCAACGTTAAACATCAAAATTACTAATTTTGATCATGCGTGGTCATACAAAAAAAAACATGACGACCCTCCGAGCCGTTCCACACGGTGCGGTGCGGCGCCCCACCGCGAAACATCTCGCCGCACTGGCGATCACATGAGCTGTGCGGCATCGCAACATTCCTAGGCGGTGTCGCGGCACCCCGCAGCGGCGACGAAAAGAGTGTAGGCTTTCCCATCTCTACAACAATCTGTACAAAAAAAGTGCGGTGCGGCGCCGCACCGCACCGTGTGGAACGGCACTCCTACTTTTTTTTTCGTCGAGCAAAACACAATCTCGTTATTTATCCCGAAGTTGGAAAAACTGAACTTTATGATAACCACTCGAATACTTTGCGACGTCAAAACGGTATAGTAAGAAATTATTGTGTGGGTTATTATTACTTTATACTTGGAAATAACTGTATTAACTTTGCAGAAATCGATGGTGACATTCACAAGGGTAACTTGCGATATATTATGTGAGAAGAAACATCTGCTTTATAAACGTTCAGTCGATATGTGCCAATGACGTAGTCAATGACTATTATTATTAAAGCTTTTGAACTTCAAAACGTTTCATGTTGGTTTCTCTAATCTTCGCAAAAATCAGAGAGAGGAAAAAACAATAAATAGAATTCATCATCATCATTAGTCTTTTCCCAACTATGTTAGGGTTTGGCTTCCAGTCTAACCGGATGCAGTTGAATGCCAGTATTTTACCTCTATAATCAAGTTACTGGGTAACACCATACCCTTTGGTAAGAATGGTAGTCTGACGTTTGGGCTTCTGACTACCCGTAACGACTGTCAAAAACTACGAATGACTGCCGGGACCAACGGTTTAGCTTTCCAAAACAGAGCAGTTGCAGCACTTGCAGCTTACAATACCAGTAACTAAGATTACCAACTACCTACCAAACCGTCACAATATATCACCCCCAGAGTTAATACAAATGTTATTAGTCCATCAAAGTATTTGTTTGAACTTCAGGAACTGGGAATTTTGAATATTGTGAGAACTTACGGGTCTCTTTTTTTACTAGAAGATACAGGACCCACATTTATTTTATACGTCCAAAAATAAAATGGGTATTTCCCTATTCAACCAAACTATCACAGCTAGATTATTAACAAACTTTCGACATGGTCCTGACAACACAATTTACCAGCAGACTATCAACAAAACTTTCGACATGGTCCTGACAACACAATTTACTAGCTAGACTATAAACAAAACTTTCAACATGGTCCTGACAACACAATTTACCAGCTAGATTATCAACAAATCTTTCAACATGGTCCTGACAACACAATTTACCAGCTAGACTATCAACAAATCTTTCGACATGGTCCTGACAACTCAATTTACCAGCTAGACTATCAACAAAACTTTCGACATGGTCCTGACAACACAATTTACTAGCTAGACTATAAACAAAACTTTCAACATGGTCCTGACAACACAATTTACCAGCTAGACTATCAACAAATCTTTCGACATGGTCCTGACAACTCAATTTACCAGCTAGACTATCAACAAAACTTTCGACATGGTCCTGACAACACAATTTACCAGCTATATCGAATATTCGAATACGTCTCCTCTTACTAAACTTAATTGATCTACGGTGACCACAGACGCGCAAACTGTTCTCCCGATTCCTATAATCTGTGGTCGGAAGTCGGTACTACTTCGGCAAACTTCGGCTAACATCGTGTTTGAAGTTACGAACTTAGGAATTGCGTTTCGACTGCACACTTCGGAATATGAAATTATGTTTTGGAATCGCTTGTGGTCTAAATTGAATGTTTGGATCTATCTAAATTTATCTAAGGTTTGGGTATATTTTTTTGGGTTCAATGTTGTTAGTTATTTACTTGAACTTTGCAATTATCACGAAACATCACAATCAATTTCATAATCTTGTTAAGGATTCTCTAAATGGTTTATAACCGTTAAGTTAAAAAAGCAATGTCTTTAACGTAAACAAACAAACAAACAGTCATTACAAAAGATGTGCATCAATTCTACTTAAATGTTTCAAACAATAATAATAAATTCATGGCAATTTTTTTTCAAACGCTTTTTGAGAGCAAAAGAAAAGAAGACACATTATTTTGATTAAATAATTCCCTGAAATATATCGTTCAGGGAATAATTTAATGATAAATGATTTTGTTACTGTGAGTAGGTTTATACAAACACTTTTACACATCAATCATATTTTAAAGGTCGGCGTTTCCTATCCGACTACTCTGAGAAGAGAGGCCGGAAAAAACTCTGTGCTGGTACCTTCGGTAAAATTAAATAATTTCCTCATCGCCTCCTTTCCCTTATACCCTGGTACCAATATCGAAGGTAATGACATAATAGTTATTTATGCAACTGTTGTATAATAAGGGGTATTAAAACACGGTATTAAATCATCAAATGACCCCCTCCCGCTCTGGGTGGAGCAGAAGGGAGTGTCAGACTCTTACTGACTAAAACCCACCCGTGTTCCTTGTGTGATAAAATAGTATCAAATGAGTGTTTTAATGCCTAATTATGTACAGTTGCATATATGACTTTATCTACACCCATGATATGAATCTTCTATAAAAGGTTCTGAAACAGTTTTTTGCAATACTAATATCGAACAAAAATGGCGGCCGGCGGGATACGACATGAATTCGAATAACCTATTAGTTCTTTTTAATGAAATTTAGAACAACATTATAACACTTGTTTGGATGATATTATGGTTACAATGACACTGGCTGTTTTAATGTTGGCAATAAGCTGTTTCTGAAGCTTTTCTAGAGGATTTATAGCATGCGTGTAGATAAAAACTAATATAGTATTCTATCTTTTCAGATTGGTGGCCTCCATCGGGGACACTTACGGTACTGCTCTGCTGTTCCACATGTTGGTGTCGACGATCACTCTCACTCTGCTGGCCTACCAAGCTACCAAGGTACCCTGATGGATACACCATAGAAAAAAAAATTAAAAAAAAAGAAAAATCCATAGAAAATTTTGAGATCCTCCATCAAGTCACCCTATCTCAGTTCACATACATATAAGGACATAGGCCGCTCCCAAGCTGCTCCACACCCTCGCCTCTGCTTTCCGCATCTAGTCCATCCCAGCCTTTTTAAGGTCATCGGTCCTTCTAGCGAGGGGGACGTCTTATAAAATGTTTGTCGATACGAGAGGTCCTCCATTAAAAAAAAACAGTGGCACTCCGGGAGTGCCGACAGAAGTGAAAACAAAACACATACAGAATAATTTGTCATCACTGTCAATATATCGGCATCCCAAGGACAGCCGAACACATCCGAAGCGGGTATTTTTTTATCGTCTTATAAACAAAACACACGCGGGGTCGCTTACAGTAACAGTGGCGCGAGTTCAATGGTTTTTTTCCATCTCAAAAAATGCTCAACGTGCCTAAAGAAGTTATCACTTCAAAAAATACAATACGACGAGGCTAGTCGGAGTTCCCTTGCTACATAAAAAAGTGACACTTAAAACCACCTTTATAAAACTCATTATTATGATACTGCCCACACAGTTACTTATGATGCAATGACTTGCATAAGTAAATAAAAAACTTGAACAATTACGAGTGTATTTTGTGAATCGTCTTATAAACAAAACACGCGTGTTAAGGTGTGTTCCTTATTTTATAGGGTTTTTTGCAAATCAGGTATGATGACCAAAGTGACTGGTTTATTCTTCTCGTGAAAGGAATTTATTCAGATTTGCTCGTCGTCAGTTATATATCCGTGGTTCAGCGCCATCTCGTCGTTGTTGGATGAACTACGTAGTTAGTACGCGAGGCCTACGTAGTTAGTACGCGAGGCCCTCGTAGTTCTTCCCGATGTGCATAGATGGCGCTGTCCTCAACAACGCGCGTCTTAAGTTTTACGTCTGACGTTAGTACGCGAGGCCCTCGTAGTTCTTCCCGATGTGCATAGATGGCGCTGTCCTCAACAACGCGCGTCTTACGTTTTACGTCTGACGTTTTACGTCTTACGAATTTTCGATCAGGGTCACGTGACCTGACGCGAATTTAGAAGTTTTTACCCATTCCAAAAAAAGTACACAGCGCCGCTAAAGAAGTTTTCACTTCAAAAATTGTTTCATCAATGTTTTCATGGATGGTATATTGCAAAGCGCTGTCATTATGAGAGTACCTACACCGTTTATCCGTGTCCGTGTGTATGTAATTTTTGTTAACCCCAAACCTTTTAATACGCCTTAAGAGGTTAAAGGTAAAGAAGTTTGTATAACTATTAGCATATTTCGACATCATCATGATCATTTCAGCCGAAAGACATCCCATGCTGGACAAAGGCCTCCCCAAGAATCCGCACTTCAACCAGCTCTGTGCTTCTCGCTTCCAACGGATTCCCGCGGCCTTCACAAGGTCATCGATCCACCTGAGGCTATAGCATATTTATGAAATCCCAAATGTATGCTAAAACATGTCCACATTGAGACAGTATTAGCATTATTATAATCAGCCTATAATGTTCCCAATATTGGGACACAGACCTCTTTTCGAGATGAGTGGGCAAACTCAAACTCAAAGCATTTATTTCAATTACGTACAGTACATGGTGTACAGGCAATTTGAATTGTCAAAATTAAATAGTCTGTCAGTTAGTCAGAAAGTTGAATCTAGTTGCCCTTTCCAAAACGTAGATGTCTATGGAGAAGAATGGGCAAGAAACTCCATGGACACTCTTTTAAATCAAGATATTATAAAATCCTGATTATTCTTATTGCTTCTGTATATGAGAACAATGTCAAAAATAAATACACAGACGAAGAAACAATTCAGAATTTAAGATTAAAAACAAGCCTTGGCAGTTAAGAGATGACCAGCCTCAACCGACGGTGCCCGTTCACGAACATGACGCGTGGATCCTAAGTCTGTGGGCTCAGTGGACTGTTAGTAGTAGTCTATCATGCGGGCCCAGTGAGTAGTTACTAAATAACTCCATCATCAATCAATCTTTTGATATCAATGCAAACGATTTTAGGGTCTTCGACCTTTTCTCTTTCAATTTCATAAGAATAAGAATTATTTGACAAATGTAAAAACATTTTGTGTAATGGTCCGTCATTGGTCCGGCCCCGGTTCTTACGTCGCTTGATCGGTTTCAGACCGACATCAAATGGGCATTATGGAATATTTTTACGAAAAAAATGGTGGTATGTTTCCGTCCATTTGTTTTCATTCTAGAAACGATGTAAACTTCGTATACCGGAACAGGTAATCCATACTAATATCCATACTAATATTATAAATTCAAAAGTAACTCTGTTTGTCTGTCTATCTGTATGTTACCTTTTCACGCCTAAACCACTGAACGGATTTCGATAAAATTTGGCAGAGAGATAGATTGCATCCCGGGGAAGGACATAGGATAGTTTTTATACCGATAATCCCACGGGATTGAAACAAATGCGGGTGAAGCCGCGGGGCGCTGCTAGTCATCTATATAACCTAGCTACTTATCTAATAATAAATCTGAAGAGTCTGTTTGTTTGCACGCTATCATCTCTGGAACCACAGGCCGGATTTGAAAACATTTTTTTCCGTTTGATAGCGTTAGATAGAGGAAGATTGTAGGTATCCCTTAAGAGTCGAGCAAAAAGAAAAAAAACCCAGAAAGCAAAGTAAGTGAAAATGAATTAAAAGCGTGGGCGGGCGATGCGATGCGATGAGGTTGGACGGGGGAACAAGAAATACGTGTGTAATATACAGACGACTTAGATCTTATAGTCTGACTTTTGATCAGCTGCAGTAAAATGACAGCTTATGTGTTACTTATATGACTGAAATTGGCTTCTTTTTGTTTTTTCGCGGCCATCAACCAAATTTTGTTATTCTATTACAGAATAATGTAACAAACGAAACTTATTTGACATGCATATCTCTAAACTCAGTCCGAAATGAGTTATTAAGAAGTGTCATTTTACTGCAGCTAATTAAAAGTCAGACTATAGTATTGGTACTTACATATACCAGAACAAGCTAAGAATACTTCAGAGTTAAGGCTCCTACAAACGGGCGCGACGCGCGACGTAAATCGCGCGCGACACAAAGGCACCGCTCGTTGCGCGACTTGCGGTGCCTTTGCGTCGCGCGTGATTTTATCGCGTGTCGCGTCTGTTTGTAGGAACCTTTATTTGTAACCTTTTCTTTAAACAGGTATTATGATCAAACGCAATGTCTCTCTGTCTGCTAATTAGCAGAATGAGATTAATTAACAATATTTTTTGTTTTATTCAAGGATTATGTTCTCTAGCTAGGATTTTAGCATTCCTATTTCTGTGGCTGATTACCTAGTAAGGTATTTGTGTAAATTAAGCTAAAAATCAAACGGTTATCTAGTAGGTAATTTCGTTATTATCACTTGTTTCAGATCAACGGAATAAACGTGTATGCCTTCAGTACAATCGGCTACCTGAGCTACACCCTTGGTCAAGTGTTCCACTTCTGCATCTTCGGAAATAGACTTATTGAGGAGGTAAGTTATTTTTGGAATAATCAGTACTTACAAATTTTCAGTTTCTGACAACTAAAAGCTAAATTAGGAGTAGCCTCATTGCTTAATAGTTTACCAAGACACTCTTGATCAATCAATTACCTCAGCCCATCTCAGCTGTCCACTGCTGAACGTAGCCCTCCATCTTGCCAAAACACCCGGTTTTTTGCTTACCGCATCCAATCTGTCCCAGCCACTTTTTTAAGATCATCATCTGCCTAGTCTTTTCCCAACTATGTTGGGGTCGGCTTCCAGTCTAACCGGATGCAGCTGAATACCAGTATTTTACATGGAGCTATTGCCTATCTGACTTCCACAACCCATTTACTGGGTAATAAGATACCCCTTGGTAAGATTGGTTGTCAGACTTTCGGGCTTCTGACTACCCGTAACGACTGTTAAAGAGCCACGAATGACAGCCGGGACCAACGGCTTAACGTGCTTTCCGAGGCGCGGAGAGGTTGATGTAAAGATAGTCACCCATCCACAGGCTAACCGCGGCAAGCGTAACTTAACCTGATCGATCTTCCTGTGCGGCTGTGATTATTTAGCCACGGGCCCCTCCTTTTTTAAGATCCCTATAAACAAGTACCTAGCTATACCATTTTTATTATTAAGTAACTTAATTAACGCAAGACCGCACACCCGAATTAGAGTACTTACCTTTGACTTAAAAGTATAAAGGCTCCTACAAATAGGCGCCACACGCGATATAATCGCGCGCGACGCAAAGGCACCGCTCGTTGCGCGACTTGCGGTGCCTTTGCGGCGCCTGTCGTGTCGCGCCTGTTTGTAGGAGCCTTAATACAATGACTAAAACTTAAATTCTTTAAAGCTAACTATTATTATTAAGAAAATCGTGTTGACCCTAGCATTACTTTATGCATTTAAAATTGAGTCTTATTGTTTTAAAATACGATTTCATTTCTCTTGACTCAATCGGCGGTCAGTATGGCAAAATACATAATTTTTTGAAAAAAATAATTATATTCAAAGTTACTGAAATCGATTCGAACTTGCGTTTAGGTAATCTGTTACACCTTGAATACTAAAATCTTGGCTATCCTTTATCAACATGCCCGTTCTTAAAATTGGTAAAAATTCAGGCCAAAGGTTTGGTTAAGTATGTATTGTTGATAACATTTTTTTTTCCACTGTCCAGAGTTCATCAGTAATGGAAGCAGCCTACTCCTGCCAGTGGTACGACGGCTCCGAGGAGGCGAAGACCTTCGTTCAGATCGTGTGCCAGCAATGCCAAAAGGCCATGAGTATTTCCGGAGCCAAGTTCTTTACTGTATCACTTGATTTGTTTGCTTCGGTACGTAAGATTTTTTTAAAATTTAGTTTCAAGATATTAGTTGTCCATGGTATGGTGATGCGGAGGAAAGATGAAAATAGGGTTAAAAACGTTTACGCCATACGGTATTTCATACAAACTTTCAAGCCCTTGTTTTTCGAAATGAATGAACCGATTGTAATGAAACTTCATACTCATAAGCAGGATACAAAGGAACATTTTCGAAAAATAGTGTTACAGCCAAATTAGACCGATTTTAAAACTTCCATAAAAACAGAGATTTCCAGTTATCTTTTGAAGTGAAAACTTCTTAAGCATCGTTGTGATTTGAAATTTTATGAAACGAAAAAGCAACAGTAAAAAGAGACATATAAGATTTAACGTGGGAGAAAATGAGATAGGAAGCATTATACAGTGTTTTTGTTTTTTATTAGTACAAATAACATCACATTTAATGGATGTGTGGATGTGGACGTGGACGTGAACGTGGACGTGGATGTGGACGTGGACGTGGACGTGGACGTGGACGTGGACGTGGCCGTGGCCGTGGCCGTAGACATGTACGTGGACGTGGCCGTGGCCGTGGCCGTGGACGTGGATGTGGATGTGGATGGATGGATAGATGGATGGATGTATGTATGTATGTTCTTTAGCATCGTTGTGGTTTGAAAGTTAATGAAACGAAAAAGCGACAGTAAAAAGAGACATGTAAATTCATAAGATTTAACGTGGGAGAAAATGAGATAGGAAGCATTATACAGTGTTTTTGACGGTTTCTCTTCTACCACGTGTGAATGGCACACATGCTTTTTTTTTAATAAGACATTTCGAAAATGTTCATAAGTTACTTTTTAGACCTTTGTAACCGATTTATTCCGGTCTGATCCCCTGAACCTCCCCTCCACCCCCCTCCTGGATCCCCTGCTAGTTCGTCTTCAGTTTTAATCTCTGTCTTATCCACTTTATCTGCTTATGCGTATGAAGTTTTGCATTTCGATAAACAAGGGCTTGAAAGTTTGTATGAAATGCCGTACGTCGTAAACGCTCAAAGAAGCGATGGGTGCACTGTGTGAAAGGTGATATTATGACTAAAAAGAGGGTGACCAAACTGAAAGGATGATTAGTTATAATCAGTGGTCGGAGTAGGTAGAGCTGTTTGGGGTGAATGACCGCAATCATTGATGTTAACATGGATATGCCGACGGGCGCAAAGTAAAAAGAGACATCTACAAAACAGCTACTTTTCAGGAGAGCGCATAATAGGAAAAAATGCTCCCATTTTGTCAATTTTAAACCAAATTTATTGAAATTTTCATCATTGCTTCATTATTTAATAATATATCCACATGTATATTTCATTTCTTCTAATTATGTTTAAATTACGAGATATTGTAGTTGTCTGCATCTACATTCCGCTTAAAAATATGACAACTGTGTTAACTACCACTTGGTCGTTTCTACGTGGGAATTCAAATAGATCTTCTCTGTTCATAATATCGCATTGTCGTCTCGTTTTGCCCAAATTCACCAATAATTTACGTCTTTCCATGTCTATTGTGTTGAACCCAAACTGTTTACTAATATGATAACACTTTTACACACACTTATCACTTAACAAACCAAAAAAAACAAAATTCGTGCCGGCCGACGTAGAACATGTCATCTGACTGATGACACAATATGACTGACCGCTGGTCCCCCGCGCGTCCCGCGTATAAACGGCCAGGCGGTAGTTATCCGCATCTACATAGTGCAATTTCACAAAACAGGCGTAGTTGTCTTCTTTTACGTGACAAAAGTACCAAAAATAAGGTGATATTTGTATTTTTGTTTTTGCTATGTTGTAGAACATGATATTTTAAGTTAGTTTTTACAAAAAACCAAAAATCTCAAAATTGCAGTTGTCTTTTTTTACTTTGCTCCCGTCGATGCCTCTGAAATCCCGGGATTTTGAAATTGTCGATTGATTTAAGTGAGTTAATATGGGTAAGTGGGCAGTTATGAGCAGGTAGTAGGTGAGCACCCAAACAGTATATACTTACTTATATAGGTACACACACAGGGATCCTGGAATGTTGTTAGAGGTAGCTTCGTGAAATATGAATTAATTAAGTAAAACTGTTAAAAATAATACTAAATATACTTTACTGCACAAGGAAATATTATTATATATTCCGACAATTCCCGGGATTCCGGGAAATATTTGGCATATCCATGTTATGTCCGCATGTCGCAAGTAGCAAAAACAGCACTACCTACTCCGATCACTGGTTATAATAGTGAAGTGGAAGAAGACTTGCTGCGCCATTCACAAATAAATTGGGATAAGGGCTAAGCATGCATAAACAGCCTAAAATGTTCCCACTGCTGGGACACAGGCCTCCTCTCTGGGGAGGGGGAGTGGGCTTTACCCTTTTTTGTATTTTATACAAAGAATAAACATAATTATCAAAATAAGCAAATCATAATTGTTTTAACAGCTCCTAATGGATACCGGACTGTTTGTATTTCGTGCGACAGAGATAACACTCTACGAAGCCGAAATTAGCCGATTGTCTCTTTCCAAAGGTCGATGTGCAATATTTATCGCCGGGTACTGTACCACGCGGGCCCAGTGCAGGTTGATAGATATCACAAGTCTTCAAATTTTTGGTTCTAGGACATGTCGGGTTTCTCACGATGTTTTCCTTCACCGTTTTCAGAGCAGTAGTGGTGGAATTATATACACAAATAATGATAATGGGGGGGGGTGGTAAGAGAATGAAGATGATTTTGCCTTGTTATCATTTCGATTATTGTTTGTTTGACAGTCTTTTGAAGCAAACAGTTGAACCTTTACGTGAGGAAGCCTGTAGTCCCAATGCCTATTTTTGTAGAATCCACTATCTGTCGGTTATTAGTCGTCTATGGAGGCTTTTATCACCAGCGGTTTCATTTTATCCTGCTCGGTGTTTTTCAGTAAAAAAGGAGACAATGTCACGTAAATAATTATAATTTAAATCTTTATAATTCCAGGTGCTCGGTGCCGTAGTAACATACTTCATGGTGTTGGTACAACTCAAATAAAACGGACAAAAAAGGAATCGAACTAGAAACGCTACTTTGTTAAACTTGCTTACAAAATTCAATTTTTTCAATTTTTATTTAGATATAGGTAATTTTTAAAGACCCTGGTTCTGGTCCTGTAGCCTAAAATAAAAGAATAAAAAAGCAAGTGACAACAATTCAAAAAGAGCTGGATGTAATTATTTATTAGAACTTTTAAAGTGATTATAAATATTACTAAGAAAATTGTAGCCAGTTTCTTAAAAGTAGATCAAATGATTCAATCTAATATGTAGTTAAGGTTTATTTTGTGATAGTTAGGTAAATCATGTATTAAGATTATATAAAAATAATTATGTATTATATTAGCACTTGATTTTAAAATCCATGTACAAATTATTTTATTATTGGTTAGTTAACACAATTGAAGTTTTAAATATTGTAATTCTAATTTTATATAATATTATCTATTGTTTCTTATAAATAATTGATAGATTAGTTTTAGAAAAAATGTTACAAATCTCTTTACATGTTTTAATGTATGTAATTGTTAAACTAGGATCACCCTGGTAGGTGTAAAAATGTGTTTGTTTAATTCCAATAAACTATTTTGAAAAGTAATAATCCCCATATTGTATCTTATAATAGCTATTAAAAATAGCATGTAATAATTCAATCGAACTTTTGATAACCCATTTTGCACTCTTAAAAATATTATTGCCTTTTTTGTGAATCTCAAATTAATTAATTAATTCTTATTTTGGGGTTTTAAAATACTACGTTTTAAGTAACTGCGACGAACTTGCTGCCGCGGCACCGCTCGCTTCGCTCGCTCGGCTCGCGCGTGTGTGATGACAGTACTATCCTAACCTAACCCACTTGGTTATCTAGCCTTCATCAACCCAGTTTCCGTTCCAGTTTCATTTCACAAAAGACCGGAAAATTAAAAACAGACTCACTGATTATTCTCTTCATTGATTTAAAAAAGTTGAACACTTTCTAAATTAATTAACAACTATAAACTTTTATTAGAAGACCCATAAGTGTTTAGAGGATCAGCTAAATATTTCCCTAAAAATCGAGAGATAAAGTGAACTAAAAGGTTGTTTTCAACACGAATCATTTCGTGGGAATAAGTGAATATACGAAGGTCGTTTTCAAATACGCTTATAGTTCGACCTTTATCTAAAATTCAGTAAAACTATTTATCGTGTAAATGGGATTATTGAGCCAATTTGTAGGAACGAATGGGATAAAAAAAATGCCGATCCATTCACAATAAAGGTTATTTTAAAACTACAGGAGGTGTTTCGCCAAACCGTTGTAAGAATAACAGAAACTAACATTGCGTGTTGAGCAGGAGGTCCTGGGTTCAATATCAGGGTCGTGCGAAGTGTTATTGGGGTTTTTCATCTGGAATTTATCAGTAGCAGCCCGAAGTCTAGATTTGTGCCTGATTGATGGCAATAGGCTGGACCCCTGTTTTATGAGACTTAATCATAGCTGGCGAAATGTGGGTGTACTATTATATATAACGTACCCGGCGATAAATATTGCACATCGACTAATTCAAATTGGTGTATTTTATACAAAGAATAAAAATAATTATCAAAAGAAGCAAATCATAATTGTTTTAACAGCTCCTAATAGATACCGGACTGTTTGTATTTCGTGCGACAGAGATAACGCTCTACGAAGCCGAAATTAGCCGATTGTCTCTTTCCAAAGGTCGATGTGCAATATTTATCGCCGGGTACTGTACAACTCTGCCTCAGCATACCAACCAACCTTACTATTTAGATACTTTCTAGATTGCAGTGCGATCTAGAAAAAAAAAAATCTATGTACACTACCTAATTGCACCGAGTTGTCGACTCTTGCCATACCGCTGTTAAACCCGCGATGGTTTGTGTGGTATGTTTAATTGTTCAACAAGGATTTGTTTATGTTTTGTTTTTGATTAATAAACAACAAAAAAAAAAAATCATTAATTAACCTTTTGACCGCCACACGTCAAAAAATCAAAAACGTTCCCTCGGCGTCAAAGTCTGTCATGTAGTCGAACCGTGGCGTTCTGGGCACATTTTGGTCTGTCATCTATACATGTCTGTTGCGGTCGAAAGGTTAATACGTCGCTTACAGTGATATATGTAAACATATATATAATTATAGGCTATAAAGTAGGGAACGTATCTCAGCTGCCAGTTTTATGGGCACTTTTCCCGTTGACAGCGAGCACTTATTAGAGCAAGAAAATTTAGATCAGTCTTGAAACGCAAAATCTCCCTAACTAAAGGCTCCTGCAAACAGCCGCGACGAGCGACGCGAATCGCGCGCGACACAAAGGCACCGCTCTTTGCGCGACTTGCGGTGCCTTTGTGATTTAATCGCGTGTCGCCCCTGTTTGAAGGAGCCTTAACACAGTTATCGCGCGCTTTTATAATTTTTAACGGGACGATATTTTATCGTGGACGTCCACGGCATCACGTTATCACAGCGAAGTAAAGCATAAGTATAATCGTATTAGCATTATTAGCCTATAATGTTCCCACTGTTGGGACCCAGGCTTCTTTCCGGTGAACAAGAGTGGGCCGTAATCTTCCACGTGGGCCCAGTGCGGATTGGAAGATGTCACATCATGTCTTCGATTTTCATTATCTAGGACATGCCGGTTTCCTCACGATGTTTTCCTATACTCCATTTGCAATAAGATTAGACATTTAAATAAACCTTTTTTACAGTCCGTTCGACCGATTTTGAATTCTATTGTGTTGGTGGCATGACATATGGCAGTTGCAGTAAACAGTTGGTATTGTAACCACTTCTTTGCTTTCAATACCATCCTTATGCCTACGGTATAGAAGTGAAAATCTGTTGAACGGACTGTAAAAAAGGATTATTTCAATGTCTGATCTTATTTCAAATGGAGTATAGGGAAGTGCAATGTATAGAAATACTAGCAGTACCCCGCGGTTTCACCCGCATAAGTGTTGATCCCGTAGGAATATCGGGATTAAAACTATCCTATGTCCTTCCCCGGGATGCGATCTATCTCTCTGCCAAATTTTATTGAAATCCGTTCAGTGGTTTAGGCGTGAAAAGGTAACATACAGACATACAGAGTTACTTTCAAATTTATAATATTAGTATGGATATGAAGACGCCTTTAAATTTTCGTCCACGATAACCTTATAACGTTTAGGTATAGGTACATTTTATGGATTTGGACGTCCACGATAATATCGTCATGTTAGAAATTATAAAAGCGCATATGAACTACAATATTTTCCTCGCTATACATTCTCTTACATTCCAGTCAGTACGAATGTCCGATTCAACAAGTCTGGTCTAAATCTCAAAGTCGAGCGCCGGCGCTCGCAACACGAAGTCATTCCTAAGGGAATAACTCTCATTCCGTTCCGCCAACGCAACGCTGTGAAAAGGCACGGAATTAAGAAACGGAGACTAGTCAAAGCAGTAAATTTAATTTCATTATTTGTAATGTACGAGTATATCAAGACAGAGAGGAGTGGAAAGGAGAAAGGGACCTTTACCCTGAAGTGGGAGAACACAGACTAAAAATAATAATAATCATATCACCATCTATGCGTAACCGTTCAGGGCTTACAGTACCCGGCGATAAATATTGCATATCGACCTTTGGAAAGAGACAATCGGCTAATTTCGGCTTCGTAGAGCGTTATCTCTGTCGCACGAAATACAAACAGTCCGGTATCTATTAGGAGCTGTTAAAACAATTATGATTTGCTTCTTTTGATAATTATTTTTATTCTTTTTATAAAATACAAAAAAAGGTAAAGGTCGATGTGCAATATTTATCGCCGGGTACTGTACAGGCGTTATGGTTTGTTCATATTTATAAAATCTAAGATCCCATTTGTATTCATAGCTCTTTGGTATGAGTTCTTCACCATACCATAACTACCGTCTAGAAGAAATGCAATGATTCGATGTGAAAGGCTGGTGAAATTATAAACTGGTGGAAGTTTCAACTTTGTCTGTGGGTCAATTGTGTAACGTCATGACAGGTTATTATGGCATGGCTTAAATGGGTCATCTAAGCCTCATTATCCTGTGTGTCGTATGTTTTAATTTCATGATCGTGACACAAAAATTATAAAGCTCCAGATTTAGTAACACATTCTACTTTAAGCAATTTGTTGCTGCCTCACCAGGCATGCTAAATGTGTAACACACTTTCAAACACAATCTGAATAATTTTGAACGATATTGCTAATCCATTGCTTCATTCGAAAAAATTTGTCACGTAAATAATTTTTTTTTTTTTTAAACGTTGCCCCACACTAGGAATTACTCCTGTGTCGTGGGTGCGTTTACAAACATTTAAATTCACATACAGAAACAGCCAGACCCGGAACAACTACCTGTAGGCAATACAAATATTTGTTCCGTGCGGGAATCGAACCCGTGACACGCAGTGCAGCAGTCGATTGCTCAGCCACTGCGCCAACCGTGTCGTCAAATAATTCAATTAATGGTGTTGAACTGCCAAAATGACTGCCATTGCTACTGTTCGGCTGTCCCATTTCAAAACCTAGTAAGGGACACTTTTTACAAAAATCGTTTTATTGCATAATCTTGTTAACCTAGAAGGTCTCTACCAAATACAAAAACACCAGCGTTTTAAACTTACATAAAAGGAGATATATTTAAGCATCGATACCTAGTAAGTGCACCACTCACTCCCTAGTGACCCTTTAAAACCTAGTAAGTCACTTTAACAAATTCAAAAAATACATTCCATACGCTGACCAATATTACGTTTATGCGCTCTCCTGTAAAATGTCCTTACTAGGTTTTGAAATGGGGCAGCCGTGTTAGTGTGTTACGTAATCACCCCGCTGGTCAGTCTACATTTCTTAACGCAAATTTACAGCCAGTGTTTTCAAACGACAGATGCCGTATCCACATTTTTACAATCCTTGTAGAAAGCGCATTCTGTAACGACCTTTTAAATTTTAAATATCTCTGTTTAGAACTGGAGAACGGGCTTCATACGACACATAACTGACGTTCCCGCTCTGGGTGGAGCGGAAGGGAGTGTCAGACTCTTACTGACTAAAACCCACCCGTGTTCCTTCCTTAGCCCTTTATGTTCCAGGCCAGCGGTAACCCTTTCAGCGGGATTGTCCGAAAGGGTTACCGCTGGCCCGGAAGATAAAGGGCGAAGGAAGGAACACGGGTGGGTTTTAGTCATTAAGAGTCTGACACTCCCTTCCGCTTCACCCAGAGCGGGAGGAGTCATTTGACGATTTCCCATCCAGAAAAAAAAAAAAACGGTAGCCCTTTCGGACAATCCCGCTGACCGAGACAAAGGTATTACGTTCAGTTACGTCAGAGTTACTGTAATGTTGCGTTTTATATTATTTTTATACCCGATTTCTATAACTTACGAGTGCAGCTTGATTCAGTGTTTCTCAGGTTTTGGGTCACTAGTAATTATCGCTTTACAATCTAGAAGCTAAATGAATTAAAAGCATTTATATAGATGCTGGCTCTATCTTGCTTTAATTTATGAGTTTTAATGTGATGTCATAAAACACATACTTTCACATTGACACTGATACCTCACCACACCACCCACACTCACAAGTACCTACCTAAATAATAATATGCTATAATAATAATTTACGTCACGACATTCACGTCGATAGGATCTCCTTATAATGCTCCACACTTGAGGATTGACTACCAAAATATTTACAAGCCCTGGCTTAGTTTGGGTGTCAGTTTCAGTATCATAAGTAAAAACCAAATTCTTGTAAATGCTTCTTGAGACAAGAAACTTTTACTTGATGAATGGGGTCTGAAAACTACATATTAATTTATTCAAACAAAAACTGAGAAGTATGCTGTGTCAAAAATGTTATTATAGTATATCAGATTTTTTATTAGACAAATTTTGACATTTTTTAATTGTAATTTTTGTAATGTTATGTAATTTGCTTCCTTGACTATATTGTAATCATAAATCATAATAATTTGTTTAAATCGGAATTAATTTTGACACATTTACTTAACAAAAATTTTGAAACTACTTGACTTAATCGTACTTATAGTAGGTAATAATAACAAATAATTTTGAAACTACTTGACTTAATTGTACTTATAATAACTTATCTTTATTTGCATGTAAAAATTTGTTATATTTCTTTGTCATTATTTTTTAAATTATTTTTATTGACATTATTCTTATATTCTTTTCTTTTGACATGTTTTATTTTAATTTTTGTCTGCAATGTTTATTTTTTGCTTTAATGTATGTAATGGAATCTATGGACATTTGTACACCTTTTTGGTATAACATAGAGCACTTGTATATTTTGTTTTTCATAACATCTGTAATTTGTACCTACCTATGTTAACAAATGAATAAATGACTTATGACTTATGAAGTGCTGCGAGAAGCTGAAGATGAGCGGTATGAGGAACAGGGTGTAAAGTTCACTCAATCTCCATAGAAAAGGGAGGATCCTCCGACCAGACGAGTGTTGTGTCTGGCGGGCAACTGCCCAATGATTCATGTCGGGCCGTTGTATCTATGCTAGTTGCGCGGTAAACTCTGCTTGCGCGATGCAGGATTTTGCGTGACGTCAGTATGACGCGTTGTTTGCATGTGGCGTTGTAGATACCGCTACAAGTGTTCTCAACTCGTGGTGGAAGAAGGAACTCCGTGGGATTTTAGTAGGCAGCTGGATTTTGCCTCGAATCCCCACAGCCTAACAGTTTCAGTCATACTAAGTTACTAACTTAGTTGCGATATGCTACCTGCCATTGCGTTCCCTCCAGCCTGTTCGGCCCGGATTCTAATGCAGTTATCGAATCCGGCCCCGATACGGATCGAAACTAATTTCGGTTGGCAAGTTACCTTTGATGTTTTTGAAACGACCTGTATTTGGAAATCTAGTTAGAATTTAAAAAACCGATACCTTTAGCGTTCCATGTACAAACGGGTATTAGATTTTGCTTTATCCATACTAATATTATTAACTAGCGACCCGCCCCGGCTTCGCACGGCTGCAATGCTGATACTAAATACACTACAAAAAAACTGTGAACGTTGTATATAAAAACATAGCGGCCCGCTCCGGCTTCGCACCGCCGCAAACGCTACGTTCCGCAATTTTTAAATCTGTAATATCTTCGAAAATATTCACTTAAATCATACGGTGTAAAGGGCCATATAGATCTATATTAAATGAACAATGTATTCAAGGTATTTAATTGGTTAAGGATTAATGCTGTATTGGTTAAAATCGCTTCGAAAATTAGCCATTATTTGTCGTAAAAAGTAAATGACAAAAAAAAGTTATTGTGGGTTATCCATAAGAGATAGACATATACCATCACGGACTTTTCTGTAGACCTTTTCAATGTGTACAATACTTAGTACATTATTTTGATAAAACTCGTAGGGTTCAGCCTGCGTTTGCAATGTAAGCGGAAAAAATGTAATTATTTACGACATCACATTAGAAACCTCAAAAATAACAGTACTTCTCCACTATTTAATGGATGTTATTATACATATAAACCTTCCTCTTGAATCACTCTATCTATTAAAAAAAACCGCATCAAAATCCGTTGCGTAGTTTCAAAGATTTAAGCATACAAAGGGACATAGGGACATAGGGACATAGGGACAGAGAAAGCGACTTTGTTTTATACTATGTAGTGATGCGGAAGTGTGTCCGTCCGTCTGTTACCTCTCCACGCTTAAACCGATGAACCGATTTAGATGAAATTTGGTGTAGAGATAGTTTGAGTCCCGGGAAGGGACATAGGATAGTTTTCCCGATATTTCCACGGGATCGACACTTATGCGGGTGAAACCACGGGACGCTGCTTGTATCTTCATAATATCTTATTTTCGCACTATTTATACCCCATTCGCAATAAGATTAGACATTGAAATAAATATTTTTTACAGTCCGTTCAACCGACTTTGACTTCTATTGCGTTGGTGGCATGACAAATGGCAGCTGCAATAAACAGTTGGTATTATAATCACGTTTTTGCTTTTAATGCCGTCCTTATGCCTACGGAATAGAAGTAAAAATTGGTTGAACGGACTGTAAAAAGTTTTGTTTAAATGTCTAATCTTATTGTAAATGGAGTATAACTGCCTTGTTTTTTTATTGCAAGCGCTACTGCTGACCATGAGGTCCTGTGCTCGATAGCCGGTTCAGGTAACGTTTTTTGAGTCTTTCCATAAAAAAATTATAAGTTACTAGCCGGATCCGTCTGGATTTGAGCGCGGTGCGGCGCCCTACTGGATGAGACTCATAACAGGAGAAAGTGGGTGCATGTAATACTATAGGTACACGTCTGCACGACCCTTTGGAGATTACAGGCGTGATTTTATTATTTTCGATATGATATCTTAGTACTCATTTTTACCTCTACACCTTCTGGAAGGTTCTAGAAAAGTACTAGAGCGCCATCATACCAATTTCTACAACCAAGCTACGTCACTTTGTTCCAGTTTCAAAGGTGAACGGACGGTGAAATTACTTGCTAGTGAAACTTTGCAACTTTATCTAATGTATCGGCAAACTAATCGGTGTTTCAGATGTTAAATAATAAAGTTCATAGGCGGCGCGCTTCATAGTTATTGGATTATTGCTTTTGGCCAAACCCAAGCACAAATCATAGCATAATCAGTCTATAGTATAACATTCCCACTTCTGGTATACAGACCTCTTCTTTATGAGAAGGAGTGCGCTGTAATCCACCACCCTACTTGTATCTTGCAACTAGTTGATGGATGACGTATTGGGCATAGGTATAAATATATATAAATAAACTAAAATAAAGGCTCCTTCAAACAGACGCGACACGACACGCGACACAAAGGCACCGCAAGTCGCGCAACGAGCGGTGCCTTTGTGTCGCGCGCGATTATATAGCTTGTCGCGCCTGTTTGTAGGAGCCTTAAATGCTGTTCTTTGGGTGAGCGCACTTATAAACGGCTGGACCGATTTAGCAATTTTTTGTTATAAAATGTTTGTGATACCTAATTCGAATTGGGTTTTTATAGAAATAAATATTTTAAAACATTCCCGGAAAATTTTCAACTTCGGGATCACCTGAGCGCTGTTTTTTCTATGGATTTTTTGTATAAGTTATTGTTTAGAAAGAGAAAGAGAGAAAATTAAATACATTTATTTAGCACAGGATAAACACATAGACACAGACAAGACATTGTCTGTCGGGTCAGCATAAATGAAAAATCTAATTTATTTTTAATGTTGACGAGACGAGCAAAATAAGGGTGACTAATCGGAATAGTGACAAGTTGGTCATAACTAAAATTTGAATATAATAATCAGATATATAATATACCTACAATATCGTAATCAGCCCCTCAGGTTTATAACCACAGATATAGATACCTACACCTAGATAAAGGCTCCTTCAAACAGGCGCGACACGACACGCGACACAAAGGCACCGCAAGTCGCGCAACGAGCGGTGCCTTTGTGTCGCGCGCGATTATATCGCGTGTCGCGCCTGTTTGTAGGAGCCTTAACGCAAAAGCAACTACTTGGCGTGCCAAAAATCGCACCAGCTTACGTTCAAAAATCGTAAGCCGCCTCTTTCGCGCTCAGTCCTGTGTACTGCTGGCCGGGTAAGCGTGAGCGAGAGCGCGAGCTTGTGACGTCATAGTAGGTAGTCAAAAAATGGCACGATTGGTTTTCATACAGTTCTTGGTACTTGCGTTACCTAGGTGTATTTATATCTGTGTTTATAACCTATTTATTTAGAATGTGGAGTAGTCGAAAATGTGCAACATGTTTTGATGGAGTGTGTGCGGAATGGGGCTTTGAGATTTGATTTCCTTGGACTTATAAATACATAATTATGATATTGGAGAGTGTAATGCTATCCTGGCATGTCATGGAACAAGCTAGGATACTGTACAAACTGGCATTTTTTCTTTTAAAGTAAGTGTATTGCTATCTCATAAAGCCCTTAAAATAATGAAAAAAAACCCTATTATGTATTTGTGTACCTATTTTATTCACAAATTCAATAGTTTTAATAGTTTTTTTTATCATTGTTCCTCTCAACCAAAGCACCTGTCATCTAATCTATTCACCACCCTTGGTTGACTGGTAGAGAATGCCTAGGGCATTAAAAGTCCGCCTAGGTACCTTTTTTGGTGTGCGAAAAGTTTTAATAAATAAATAAACAAACTTATTTTCCTATCGGTATTAATTAACACCACGATATTAGGTTGGTTAACTCGTCATTTCTGTACGCTATTAAATAATATTAAAGGCGATCTGGCGAGTTTTATGAGTGGCTCGGCGGCCACGGTCACACAATAACAGCTGCTCTTCGGTTTTAATAGTCGCTTGACATATTTCCCTGGTTTTACTCGTAAAATGTAGAATTTACGGTGGCTGGTGGTACTGCATGAAATTTTCATGGGTGAGAAGATTTATATGTTTTAGTATTTAGTAGAGTTTATGCACTGAACAAAATAATTTCTTACTTCAGGACATTAAAGCGACTTCATTAAGACTCACTGACTTTACACAGAAAGAAGAAATGTTTGTAAAACAGTAAAAGATTTATCTTTTACTGTTTTACAGACATTTCTTCTTCAAAGTTACTGTTTTAACAGTAACTTTTAATGATTGAACATAATATTTACTGAAAAAAACAACAAAAAGAAATTAAAACCACCATTACTGTAATGTAAGTAAATTTCAATGGTTTGAAGGATCTATCACCAAATGAATAAAACAGTTAATTTTGTGACCTTTTAGCTACTTAAAACGTTAAAGTTTACTGTCATGACGGTATTTTGCCTCAAGGCTCCTGCAAACGGGCGCGACGCGCGGCGCGAATCGTGCACGACACAAAGGCACCGCTCGTTGCGCTACTTGCGGTGCCGTTGTGTCGCGCGCGATTTTATCGCGTGTCGCGCCTGTATGAAGGAGTCTTCAAGCTTTAATTGTTTTCAGATCAGTAAAAAATACTGTTTTGAACGTTAGGCGCATATGGAACTGTTTAAAGCAGTTCAGATTAATGTTTTTTCATTTTTATTTCATTCTTATTTCTTTCAGTGATGGTTCAGTTGGCAAATGGTTGATACGGAAACCTTCTATTTTATGTTCGTCTGTGTGTTCTTTCTTTATTTTGAAGTATGACGTGTAAGTAAAAACTTATTCAAGTACCTACTTAAACAGTATGAATTTTCAATCCTGAAAAGTCTAACAGCTGATATTTTAATGGACCTCCTATTAAAATTTACAAACCAATATTTTCTTGTTACCCACAGCACTAAGAAAAATATTCGTGCATCTACTCAAATATTTTTTCGTCTACTCCTTACTAGTTTATTTACCCATCATGATAAGTTCATGTATCAAGTATTAGTGCTTGGCCAGACTGGCAGTGCGGAGCGGAGAGCAGCGCGGGTGCAGGAACGCGCGCGATCTGCCTGTCCGCAGTCGAGCGCGGCTGCGTTCTGCGTGTTGTCGTGTCCAGTGTTTGTCAATGTATATATAATTATGGATGAAAAGCACTTATTTTTACTATATAAAAGCTCGAACTAGATTGAGAACCCCGGTCCCCACGCGGGCCGCCCGCGCACCCACTGCGGCTACTTGTATGAACGAGCTATGGCGTGAGTTGCCCGCGCGCTCTTCGCGTGATTACCGCGCCGAGCACCACGCGCCGCTCTCCGCGCCCGCGTGCCCATATGGACACTCAAATGAAGTTCTTATGTTTGAGTACGCCGCGCCACGCCCGCGTTATCAGTCTGGCCAAGCACTAAATAAAGATTAACTTGTATTTTTCATGATAAATGAATTGTATTCTTTTTGAGAAATAAATGTCTTAAACCGTAAATAAAAGATCAACTTGTTAATTAACTTGCTTATCTAAATACGGAATCCTAAATTGCTAACTTTTTTACTTTTAATTAACATTTTACAAACTGTTTTACATAAAATGGCTATCTCAGATTTCAACGTAATTTTATATCAAACACCGGGCCAAATTAATTCACAAAATATTAACCGTTATCCATTTCTTGTGAAACGTTATTTGAAACTCGGAGTAGCCAATTCAATATCCGGGTCCTTAGGGCGACTGCACGCGATCGAGGAACGCCCCAGCGACTCGACGACTGATGGAGCGATTTCTTCAAGCGTGGCAACTCGTACGAACGGTTGGATGGATTGGCGAATATATGGGTAATAGCGAAATTGGATTCAGACTTCACAGTTTGTGAGAAAAAAATATGGTAGCAGAATATTTAAGATAATTTTCGGGCACATTTGTAATGCACCAGCTACTCTATTGTGATAATAATTATGAGGAAATGCATTCGCAGGTCTTTCAAATGATGGGTGCTCCTTTTGCGGGGTGTTATAGGAAACTTCCTACAAAAAGTAACGATGTTATATTGGACACCAACATAATTAATTTCTTCACAATGATGTTGAGCTGGAAATAGAATAAATTACACGCTAGATTGAATTTATTTTACTTTATTATAGAATGAGAGGAATTTATTTTGCAATTAACAGCATAAATATTGTATCAGTATTAGCTGGTCACATACACAAACCCTTATATTTAATAAGGCTTCGGGCTTAGCCCATAATTTTATACCCAAAGTTAATTAACGAAACTGATTCGCTACTAAATTGTGCTTTTAATTATTTGAACCAAGGCTAATATTCAATTAATTTGAATATTAGTAGGTGCATGGTATTTTAATTTGGCTACTAATTTTAATGTTAAAGCAGTTTCCACTCTTATATGCATATATTGTTTGACGTTGGTGTAAACTGAAATAAGTGTGATGGCGCTAGTAAGACAGGATAGGACCATGACCTACGTAAAGCAAATCTTATTTCGGTACGTTAAAGTATAAATTGGAATGATTGCCCAGTTTTTATCAAATTAACGGCAATCATTCTAATTTATACTTTATATGTAGTTGCATTGCAAGGATTTACGAATGATTTTAGTCATTTTGATCGTGAATACGCGGCTTGATAAGATGCTTATACTAGCTGTACAGTCAGTGTGTCAATTTCACATTGACAGAGTCTTTTTGTGAAGCAGTCATGCTAGCGATGGAGGTGGCGGGATGGCTGAGGGAAAGAGCCTCCCGTTCTAGCCGCTGTGGGAGACGCTCCGGGCGTCGGGAGCCGCGTGACGACTTCCGGCCACCGTAGGCGTGGGCCTGCGGACAGAGAGTAATGGATAGCTTACCGTCCGATCAAGACCAGGCTCGTGCAGGACGGCGCGTACGCCTTTCATGCGCGTCTCAAAGAGATGTCAGCATCAATTGAAGAGGCCGGTCAGGGCCGAAGCCTGCCGGGTCAGCGGAATTATCCGAAAGGGTTACCGCTGGCCCGGAACATAAAGGGCTAAGGAAGGAACACGCGTGGGTTTTAGTCAGTAAGAGTCTGACACTCCCTTCTGCTCCACCCAGAGCGGGAAGGGTCATTTGATGATGATTTGATGAAAAAAAAGTCTCTTTATGTCGTAGCGGTAAGGACGATTTTCTTATTATATCTATCGATAACTAACCTTGCTTGCTTACTCACAACTCCTTCCCAGTAGGAACTTGGTTTTAACGCCAGAAACTATTCAACGGTGAAGTTTTTTCCAGTTTGCTGCTTCCAGCGTTAAACTTACACGGATAGTTCGGATAACTCAAAATGGTATTGGTAGGTATTGTGCGATATTTTGTGAATCGTAGTAGGTCGATACTGGGAGCAAAGGTCTAAGGCAGTGGTACTCAACCTTTTGTCACAAGTAGGACATGAGGCAAATTCAGGTCATTCAGGTCATTAGGTCCTAATACGTGAACTACTATATCTCGAAAGGCTCATGGCTAAATAATATCAGCCGCACGGGTCGATCGAAGGTTAAGCTACGCCTGCCGAGGTCGGTCCGTGGATGGGTGACCATCCATTATGTATCGAGACTCCTTCGTGCTTCGGAAAGAACGTTAAAACCTTGGTCTCGGCTGCTATTTGTAGATCTTTGACAGTCGTTACGGGTAGTCAGAAGCCCGACAGTCTGTTCA
Source organism: Luperina nickerlii (assembly GCA_963855955.1). Lineage (NCBI taxonomy): Eukaryota > Metazoa > Arthropoda > Insecta > Lepidoptera > Noctuidae > Luperina > Luperina nickerlii. Next base: position 7,429,520 of record OY979682.1, on the reverse strand, counting down.
CAACCAGTCTTACTAAGGATGACTGAGTTGAGAAGATGGGCAGTCGCTCAATGTAAAATACTAGGTTTCAGCTGCATCCGGTTAGACTGGAAACCAACCCCAACATACCTAGTTGAGAAAAGGCTAGACAGATGGTGATGTGAAGTATATACTTTATCTAACTCCAACTTAAGCTATCTTAAGGGCTCCTTCAAACAGGCGCGACACGCGATAAAATCGCGCGCGACACAAAAGCACCGCAAGTCGCGCAACGAGCGGTGCCTTTGTGTCGCGCGAGATTATATCGCGTGTCGCGTCTGTTTATAGGAGCCTTAATAGTGTTGAACAAACGCCTTAAATATTTGCTAATGGTTAAAGTATTATTGGAATTTGAAAATGAGTTTGGCTGTGGCACTTGAGAAGTAAAGGATTGATGATCGTTTCTAAATGGAGCCTTAAAGTTAGGGCAGAAATGTAATGTATACGTAAAGCCGTGTCTCCCGTGCGTGGTTTTTCGAAACATTACACAAAAATCCAGGCCACGTGCGTGTCGAATCACGCACAATGAAGGGTTCCGTAGTTGGAATGAATTTACCCCAAGAACAAACTTTACATTGTAGTTGAAAATCATGTTCTCACATCCATTGCAACTGCAAATTTAAGTTGGTCGACTATTACTCGTAAACTTGTAAAGCCTCCTTAGCCGTGATTCTTTTCCTTTTAATTTTAGTTATAATTATACTAGCCTCCGCCCACGGCTTCGCCCGCAAGGGATGTCGATGAAAATTATCCTACGTCCTTCCCTGGGATGCAATCTATCTCTCTGCCAAATTTTATCGAAATCCGTAATCGTAAAAAATAAAAAACACAAACAACAGAAAAACAAAAATACAATTTGGGAGAAAGTATGCGTCACATCTACGCAAAACGGCCAACGCTCAGCATAATTCTAAGACCACGAACGAAACGTAAACACTTGTCTCGAAGCTGCCCCGAATAACTGGTTACATGATGCATGCTTAGTGCCTCGGAAAGGACATTAAACCGTTGGTCCCAGCTGTCATTCGTGGATCTTTGACAGTCGTTACAGATCGTCAGAAGTCCAACAGTCTGACAACCAGTCTTACCAAGGGGTATCGTATTACACAGTGACTGGGTTGTGGAGGTCAGATAGGGAGTCGCTTCATCTGAAATATTGGTATTCAGCTGAATCAGGTTAGACTGGAAGTCGACCCCAACATAGTTGGGAAAAAGGCTATGCAGATGATAGTGATAAAGCATGCTTAGATTTCGCGTAAACGCGTTGCATGCATGAGTAAGTCGATAGGACCATTGTTCCAAGTTGATACAGCGTAATCAGTCTATAAAACGTTCCCACAGCTGGGACTCAGGCCTCCCCTCGATGAGAGGGAGTGGGCCGTAATCCATCACGCAGGCACAGTGCAGGTTGGTAGATGTCACGTCTTCGAATTTTTGGTTCTAGGACATGCCGGTTTCCTCACGATGTTTTCCTTCACCGTTTTGAGAGCAGTGGTGATGAAATAATTTACACAAAGTAAAGCGCCTGTCTGGGTTCGAACCTGCGACCTACATCTCGTAAGTGGCGGCCGCTACCACTGTGTCACCATTGCTTTAGTTTCAAGTTGATGTAGTTTTAAAATAATAATTAAGCATGTCTAACATGTCTCAGTTTTTATAAGCCGAATGCCAGTAGCGAGTATAGTACCCGGCGATAAATATTGCACATCGACCTTTGGAAAGAGACAATCGGCTAATTTCGGCTTCGTAGAGCGTTATCTCTGTAGCACGAAATACAAACGGTCCGGTATCTATTAGGAGCTGTTAAAACAATTATGATTTGCTTCTTTTGATAATTATTTTTATTCTTTGTCTAAAATACACCAATTTGAATTAGTCGATGTGCAATATTTATCGCCGGGTACTGTACCTACGTTGGCTGTACGTGAAGAATGTCTATTTGCGAGCGTTGTCGCTCATTGAATGGAGTCGACCTTCTGTACCAATAAATTCTGTGTCCTAAAGTGTTTAGATGCACTGTGCTCGGCTGTAAGTACTTATCCGATTGAATCCGACTGAATGGCGATAGTCGAATATATTGTCGAAATGTAATGGGATCGTGAATTCAAACGGATTTTGATAGTGGTGCTATTTATTAGAAGGAGATTTACAAAAAATCCCTTTCTTTCTGAATAAGACACGTTTCGAGTCAAGACATGTACAGACGCCAGCACATCAAGCTACCCGCAACTGTCAAATTTTCCCAATAAACTTTGAACCTTATGCTCTAGTGATAAAGTTGAAAATCTATTAAAGAAATTTGACAGATTGTAGTAGCTTGATGTGCTGGCGTCTGTACAGTCGCCGACCACTTCTACTACTACGTTTTGTGATCGTGATTATAGATAGATGCAGCGCAGACGGCAGACTTTTTGTGCGATCGAGTCTGCGGCACACAAAAAGTCTGCATGGCGCGCAAAAAGTCTGTCGCGGATTTTTCACAGACTCAACGCACACGACGCACATCTTCGATCATTCTGTCGGCAGAGCTGTAGGGACGTAGACGCTATGGAAAACGTGCAGAGATCGAGAAGTATTATTTTGTACATGAAGTACAGGAAAAGAAGAAGAAATAGACAATTTTGGGTACATCCTATACTTTTGGAAATATTACTGAAGGGACAGTTCCATACTAAACATTCAATTCTGAAACAACATCCGGAATTTTTTTTTAAATTTTATAAAATGTCTGTTACTACATTTGATGAGTTGCTATTTATTTTAAGACCTGCTTTGACTCATTCAGAAACAACAATGAGGAGGTGTATTGGTCTTCTCTTCTTGAATTAACATCGTTACATCGACCTCTGGTGCCATGATAATAGATCGCGTGCGTTACGTCCACCCCTAGCAAATGCAGATTGCCGACTAAAGTGTGCGCCGTCTGCGTTAGCGCGCGTTAAAGCAAACGTTTTATTTTTTTCACAGACTTTTTGTGCGGAGCAGCGCGGCCCGGCGCGGTGCGGTCTGCCCGAATTACACGGATTTTTTGTGCGCCGGACTTTTTGCGCGTCGTGTGCGTTACTGCATATAATTGCATAGGTTCTATTTTCACAAACTAAAAAGTCTGTCACGGATAGTCTGTCGTCTGCGCTGCACCATAACGGGTGTAAATAAGCCGCGAGTCATACCTACCTATACCATACCTGGGAACTTGCTGGTTACGGAGATATTGAAGGTCAAAATTCCAACTTTCACTGAAGTTTTTTTACGAAAACAAGTTTTTAATATACAGGCTGGTCGAAAAGTCGTGGATCAAATGAAATAGGGAGATAAAGGAGATCATTTCCAACAAAAAATCTTTACAACATGGCCTTTATTCAATTGCCCTAAAAGTTCTGAATATTTTTGTATACCGATTTCTTTTACAATTAGATTAGACTAATTAAAAAAAAATGTGATTTATAAAACAAACGCGTGCACTGACTGGACAGGTCCTCTCAATCTGTGTGGTTCTTTCCTCAAAAGACCATCTCAGACATCGACCTACATGGTCTTCATATAACTTGACCAAGATTATGTCTGGACTTTAAAAGAGACTATGACCTCTGAGTTTGTTTCGGCCTTTCTTCTCAGAGTAGTCAGATAGGAAACGCCGACCTCATCTAGTTTAAAAAAAAATTATGATTGACGTGTAAAAGTGTTTGTGCAAACCTACTTACAGAAATAAAATCATTTATCATTTATCATTTATCATAAACGGTTTTGTATTATTACTAGATAATGCATCAGCACTACAAAAGTTCTATAGCGGCTCTGGGTACCAAATTTCAAGAGCAATTAATTTTTTCCAAAAAATTTTAAGCTGTACCAAAAATTATTTCTCACTTTAAAAGCGTTGGAAATGACCTCCTTTATCTCTCTATTTCGTTTGATCTACGACTTTTTGACCACCCTGTATACAACTTTAAATACACTCATGACCCCTGGACCGTTTCATGAAACCATAAGCACAATATTTTGCGCACTAGCTTAAAGTGCGATTTTTCGCACCAAAAAAGAGTGTTTCGCAGCAATTATTTTTGCACAAAGTTACTTGTTACTTGTAAGTTTGATGTAGGTACAGAATGCGTAGATGACAGCTATGTGACGGGTCTTTTTACATTCCTTTACTGTATTATATTTCTTTTTTTTTATTTGAGTTAATTATCTTTTTGTATACACGTGTTTTTGATACAAATAAACCTATTATTCTTTCTTTCTTGCAAAAAGTCCCAAAACATTACCACTCATGCCCCTATAGGTGATGTTACAATTCCAAAGCCATTATTCTCTAAGTACTTATTGCCACCTTTAGAAATCTTAATTCTATTACCACAGAAAATCTAATTAAACCTGAAATGTAGGTACAATATCGTTAAAAAAAATACATGGCGATTTAATCAAAGCGGCCGGAAAACCGTTTGGTATTTCGAAACGTTGAAAAATAATTCTCGTACAGTTTAATACCTAATATAATTAAGATTAATTAACAAATGTTCTGTCTGTATTTTAATTAAAACCTGGAATTCTTGGACCGTTTATACAGTAAGGGGCGGTTTACATTGTCGGATTTAGAAACTAGTAGATTATTTTTCTTATCTGTAGGACGTGTTGACACAATGACATACGAGTATTATTTGACACAATTTATAAAATCACAATTTAAGTAAATTCTTATTTATTAAATCATTTTATTATTCAGTATGCTTGGTAAACGGGTAGAATTTGCTGTCCATTAACTTGGGCTCGTCTTTGAAGCGGCCATCGACCAGCTCCAGATAACTAGAGAAATCAGTCAAGAAAATGAGCCAGTGGTATCTTCACGTTTCATAACTTAATGACAATATACGGGTATAAGGAACAGAATGTAAAGGTCACTCATACTCCATAGAAAAGGGTGGATCCTTCGACCAGGCAGGTATCGTGCTTGGTGGGCAACTGCCAAACGATTGATGTCGGGACGTTGTCGATGCTAGTTGCGCGGTAAACTCTGCTTGCGCGATGCAGGAACTCACGTGACGTCAGTATGCTGCGTAGTTCGCATGTGGCGATGTAGATTGCCACTACAACAACAATTCAACGATCACAAATAAAAAATAACAACCCGAATCTCTTCAAAGTAAGAGTGAACAGGCTTCTTCTGGGTAAGCTCACTCCATCGTAGACTTTGTTTCTGTCACCTCTGACCTAGACTAGAGTCAAGAGCAAACCCATTTCAAATAAAAAAAAAAACAAATCCGCCAGGTAGCACGAATGCACCATTTGTTCTAGTCTTGTTCTTGATATCGGTAATTATAGAAAAGTCATATTTGGCAATAAAAGTTTCAGCCATCCTGTACTAATACGAAAATAGCAACAGGGAAAGAAAAAATAATTCATCTTAAGGCCTCGTTCGCACGGACGTAAAAATAACGCGTCGGCATATTATAACGCAATGGATTTTCACAGCAGCGCGGTGCGAGCGGTGCGACGGTATTGGGCGCAGTCATAGGGGGCGCTGAAATCAACTGTAATGCGACCACCAGGCACCAGTCAACGAATAGTTACCTACTAATAGTATCTATTCGATGACCGATGATAATAACTTATATATAGCGCAAACGCGGAGTATCGACCGAGTCGCAACGATCATTTGGGCGCGCAAATGGAGTGGGTGGCGCGGAAAGGTCCATATTGGAAAAAAGCTTGTGCTGATTTTCAAATCAGTTAGGATTTAGTACCACCGAAAAAAAAATCTAGGGCCGCCGCTGGTTTTCATCTCTCGGTGTCGAGCCGATGCATTGAGAATATAACAGAGCACATCCCAGCGCGTAAAAAAATAACACGCTGTTGGTTTTCAACTCTCGGCCCTAAGTATAGTGGGTTAAAAATCCAGTGCGAGAAAAAAAATCGCCGTTGGAAAAACGCGCCCGTGGGAACCTGGGTTTACCTAACAAAATGTGATTTCTCCATTTGAAGTTATTGTCTAGACCTAGTAAACCTAGTACTAGACCTAGTAGTGTGTCCTAACCTCAAGGGAGCGGATAATGGATATAATTGATTGCTTCCAAAAAGTTTCATTCTCAACTTTAGGTGAGATGAACTAAGTTTGATTTTATTAAACGGTCTTGTTCATTATTCTTGTTTTACGGTTACTTGCGGAGTTTTGTTTAATTAATCTTGTAAAGTTACGTTTAATTTGTGTTAATTTTCGAATGAACAAATTCTGAAGGTTGTTGTTAAAAAGGGGCCGTTTTATCACACTAATGTTATTATAAAGGCGGAAGTTTGTGAGTGTGTGTGTGTTTATATGTTTGTTACTTCGTCACTCTCAAACGGCTAGACCAATTTTAATAAAATTTTGTATTGAGGTAGCTGACACCCTGGATTAACATATAGGCTACTTTTTATACCCATATTCCTATGAGATCGACAGTATGCGTTCACCGTTTTGGGAGCAGTGGTGATGAAATAATTTACACAAAGTAAAGCGCCTGTCTGGGTTCGAACCTACGACCTACAAATCGTATGTCGCGTCCATTACCAATGGGCCACCATTGCTTCCCTTTTGGGGGACTGATTTATGTAATTTTGACGACGTTCAAAAAATGCTGACTCACAGCCTTCAATCAACTAACTCAGTCTATTGGCAGTCCACTGCTGAACAAAAGCCTCTTCCAGACTGTGCCACAGCATCCTGTCTTCCGCCTTCTGCATCCAGTCTGTCTCAGCCACCTTCTTAAGTTAATCGACTCTCAGCCTAATTAATTGAATATATGAATTTCGGTAGTTAACATCGCCACATGTTTAAAATCCACCCATATTTTCACTAGGTATTAGTAAAACTACGTCAGTGTAACCCAATCCTAACAAAGTCGGCTCTAATGGATGGCAACCCACATACACCATAGCGTTGAAAGCTTTTAGCTAACCAGTCATGGTTTTCACGGTCCCTATAATTTGACTTTAAAGCTACACAACGATGAAGATAAGTGTAGAGGAATTATTAAAAGTCATCATCTGCCTAGCCTTTTCCCAACTACGTTGGGGTCGGCTTTCAGTCTATCTGGATGGAACTGAATATCAGCATTTTGCATGGAGTGACTCAATCCAGTTACTGGGTAATAGGATACTCCTTGATAAGGCTGTTGTCAGACTGTCAGGCTTCGACTGTCAAAGACTCATGAATGACAGCCGAGACCAGCGGCTTAAAGTGTAGAAGAAAAATTAAGAGAGCAACTTGATTCACATTCGATTATGTTTCGTCTAAATTTCATGATAAGTGGTAGGTATGAATATTTCTTCATCATCATCATTTCAGTAAAAAGACGTCCATTTGTTTCGGGATTGCATGGTTAGTTTCTGGCTCAAGAAATACCTTTTATTTCCTGCTCTCAAAAATGTCACTGTAAAAACTTAAGTGAAGTGAGCTTGAGCAGTCATTCCTCTTGTTAATGCTAGGGATTGACAGCTCACTTCTATCACTTATCACTTCACTTTAACTTTTCACAGTGACTCCTTGGCCAAACTGAAAGCGCGGAGCGGGCGCATCGCGGCGTACTCAAACATAAGAACTTCATTCGAGTGTCCATAGTGGGCACACGGGCGCGGTGAGCGGTGCGGGCTGCTCGGCGCGCCGCGCGGGGAGCGCTCGAACAACTCACGCCATAGCTCGTTCATACAAGTAGCCAGAGTGAGTGTGCGGGGACCAGGGCTCTCAAACTAGTTCGAGCTATTTTCTAGTAAAAATAAGTCTACTTCATCCAGACAAACACTGGACACGACAACACGCAGAACGCAGCCGCGCTCGACTGCGGACAGGCAGCCCGAGCGCGTTCCCGCACCCGCGCCGCACCCCGCCCCCCGCTGCCATTCTAGCCAAGCACTGAGATTTTTGAAGTGAAAACTTCTTTAGCGGCGCTGTGTACTTTTTTTGGAATGGGTAAAAACTTCTAAATTCGCGTCAGGTCACGTGACCCTGATCGAAAATTCGTAAGACGTAAAACGTCAGACGTAAAACGTAAGACGCGCGTTGTTGAGGACAGCGCCATCTATGCACATCGGGAAGAACTACGAGGGCCTCGCGTACTAACGTCAGACGTAAAACGTAAGACGCGCGTTGTTGAGGACAGCGCCATCTATGCACATCGGGAAGAACTACGAGGGCCTCGCGTACTAACTACGTAGTTCATCCAACAACGACGAGATGGCGCTGAACCACGGATATATAACTGACGACGAGCTTATTTGTAAATCTGAATAAATTCCTTTCACGAGAAGAATAAACCAGTCACTTTGGTCATCATACCTGATTTGCAAAAAACCCTATAAAATAAGGAACACACCTTAACACGCGTGTTTTGTTTATAAGACGATTCACAAAATACACTCGTAATTGTTCAAGTTTTCACTTCTGTCGGCACTACCGGAGTGCCAGTGTTTTTTTATAGATTAGACCGGCTGACCTAACTGAAGCGAGCGAGGGAGCTGGATGCGGGGCGCCGCAGCGCGCGTCGTTTGTTTAATGACTAGACATTTACGCGACTTTTCGCAACATTTTGAACACCTCCAAACAAGTAAGTGTGCATAAACACGAGTGGCACCCGGCAACCGCAGAGGCAACTGAAGCCGACGACACGGGTTGACGGCGGCCGTTGACGGGTGAAGTTTGCTGTTCACGCGTACGGTCATCAACAAAAGTCAATTAACACTTTAGTTTTTTAAATCTCAGTTATTGAGCAAAATATTAACACTTCAGATTTTTTTTTAATCTCATCTATTGAGCAAAATATATGTTCATAGTTGCATTCTACTTCTGCTGCAATTTTGAACAAATATTTTGCTCAATAGCTGAGATTAAAAATCTGAAGTGTTAATCGACTTTTGTTGCTGACTGTACCACTCGTGTGTACGCACACTAAGTTAGCACAATCGCCAGGAGCGAATTTTGTCGCGCCCGTCCGATTCAGTTCGGCCAGAGCTATAAGCTCACCTAACGATGTAATTAAAAGCAAAAAACATAAAAAAATCGACAAAAACAAAAAAAAAGCACAACATTAAAAGCATATTAACAAATTATGAATAAAATATCCTAAAAACGATGAATAAGTTCAAAAGTCATAAATTATTGTATTCATTTCCACGTTCCAAAGAAAAATATTAAATCCTCGACAAACTCGCGGTTACGCACTTTTTTCATTAAAAACAAATTAGGAATGAAGAGGAAGTAAGTAAGGGAAAATAACTGCCTTCTTTGGAAGATTAGCAAAGTCTAATAGAATGTTCTAATGGGAAGAGAACTAAAAACGGACAACTGCGTGTCAGACCACACACAGTGAAGGGTTCCGTAGATGGGATGAATATTTACCCATGCACAGTATTGATTTTATCGACCGCAAAATAGTTTCTCAGTAAAATGGCTGTGTGACATTCGAATGGTCAGACGGACCACAGGACATGACTACATTGTCTCTTCTTCTCAATCACTCACTCCTGAGATTCGTGACTCCGTTTCGAATTATCAACGGTGTTTCTCCGTCTGCTAAGATCAGTGGCCTGGTGGAGTGGGGCGCTGATAGGCATCTACAGTCGCTCAGATATTAGATCCGACCATCGTTTTGGACTTCAGCCTCTAGGTCTTTTGCTCTCAATCTTTCCTGTCACCATCAGACGTTCCATGTTGTTGGTACGTCTGCGGGCAATGTGGCCGAAGTATCTCACGACGTCTTCATACGAGTTCCGTTTTGACATTTCACTACGGAGCCCTAAAATAAAATACAAGACAGTTTCTATTATAAATATATATTCATAATATTTTTTTTTTATTTATCCTGTATATTTAATTCTGATTATATATATATATATTATTCCGCACGCAAAATACGCGCATTGACGTGGAGTTGCGGACACCAGCCCGTATTACCTATTACCTATAAAAGACAATGTGAGTTTTCCATTATAGATTCGCAAATAAGCCGAACCAGACGGATAAGTTCAAAACCTATAATTGGCGTGAACCAACTTTGTTAGAGACCTTATTGGGTTGGAACAGAAAACTCATTGAAAAGTATTAACGAATAAAATAGAAAACATTTTAATAACAATAATACCAATACAAACAAGCAACTATGTATGAGCAACGAAGTATGGAGGATCCGCCGACCAGACGGGTATTGTGTGTGGTGGGCAACTGCCGGACTACTGTTCGGTGAGAATGTGAGATCGCGACTCCCCGTAAGGGGGCGTGGCGAGCGGTACCGAGGCAAAGCCCCTCAGCCGCAAAAGGCTATACGGTGATTGGCGACAATAGCCAGAAGATTCATGGATGAGCGTGAGTGACGCGCGCCCCTGTGCCCGACTACTGATGTCGGGACGTTATGCTAGTTGCGCGGTAAACTCTGCTTGCGCGATGCAGGAATTTGCATGACGTCATCTAGCGATTTAGATGCTGCCACGCAACCTACAACAGCAGCAATATTTTCATCATCATCATCTGACAGCCTTTTTCGATGGGCTTCCAGTCTATCCGGATGCAGTTGAATATACCAACCAGTATTTACGATGGAAAGAACAATATTTAACAACATTAATTGATTTTCTCTTGACCGTTTCCTTGAATGAAACCGTGAAAGAAGGTCTATTGTCGCTTAACAAATAGCCGTCAGTGTGCGGCAGTAAAGCAGTATAGAATGTACAGGACGTAACAGTGACCGATGGTAACCATTATAGCCTTTACACCTGGATTGGAGCCTAGGTTATAAGCTGAGAGAGAATGTAGTCCCAAGATTTTAAATAATATTCTATTGTATCCTTTGCAGTCCTGATACGTCCTGAAAAAAAAAGAAATAAAAAAAAAGAAAAGGGTGATTTTGGCTAGGAAGAAGGTACACTAATTTGCTAGTAGCTTCAAACTTTGTCTAACGGAAGTGATTAAAATGCTGCCACCCTTTTGGGCAGTGTTGACAGCGATGCGGACGAATTTTTTGATGCCCTATGATTCCTTAACCTTTTTATTTTTTTTTATTTTTATATATAATGTAAGTCACCATCATCTGCCTAGCCTTTTCCCAACTATGTTGGGGTCGGCTTCCAGTCTAACCGAATGCAGGTAAATATTATTCTTCTTATTTTATATATAATGTAAGTATATACTATTATTTATTATTTTAAGTCTGTTAGCTATATTATGTAAATATTATCTTATTTGAAAATAAAAAGAGATTTGAAAATTAATAAGAAGAGAAAGAATCTTGGCTTTGAATTATCCAAAATATCACACTAATGTTATAAAGGCGAAAGTTTGTGAGTGTGTGTTTACATGTTTGTTACTTCTTCACGCTCAAACAGCTGGACCAATTTTGATGAAATTTTGTATGGAGATACCTGACACCCTGGATTAACATATAGGCTACTTTTATCTCGATATTTCCACAGGATCGAAACTTATGCGGGTAAAACCGCGGGGCGCAGCTAGTTTAAAAAAGTTATTGTTTTCATTATTTTATAAAGATCCTTCGGCAGACATTTCATCTGATTAGGGTCCTAGTTAGATGGCACTCGTTTCCAAAATAGTGTATGCTCGTAAGAATAATTAAATAACACAGCTTAATTAAATGGTAAAAGAAGCTGATTTAGGGATAATAGCCAGATAATACTGATGAGGGGCTCATGGCTAAGTATTAACAGCCGCACGGGCGCTCATGGATGGGTGATCATCTTTCCATACCGAGACCCCTCCGTGTCTCGGAAAGCACGTTAGGTTGGTACCGGCTGTTATTCATGGATCTTTGGCAGTCGTTACTGGTCGTCAGAAGGCCGAAAGTCTGACAAACAATGTTACCAAAGGATATCGTGCTACCCAGTAACGGGGTTGTGCAGGTCAGATAGGCAGTCGCTCCATGTAAAATAGTGATAGGCAGCTAATCCGGTTAGACCAGAAGCCGACCCCAATATAGTTGTGGAAAGGCTGGGAGATTGATTGAGCTAGATCGATAACACTCAAGCGGCGTGACTGCTTTGGCAAGTAGACTAAACCCATTTGTATACTGTATTGGTTGCTACGTGGAAGTACTTTTGCAAAATGCCATTTCCTATACCTTGGACTACCGGCAACAAGTAGTCGCTTGAAGTTATGTGAAATAACGTAACACGCATTAATTTTGTGCCTACCCTCGTTTCACTAACAGTCAGGTGTGAGTGCTCCTCCAAATTGCCTAGGCACTCAAACTCCTACATAAATTACTTTGAACACCTGAGGCTTTGTGTAGGTAGTTGCTGATAAAAGGATCCTCTTTTATAACATGCATTAACACTTACTTTGAGACAATTTTCTTAAATTTTAGTTATCCCAAATGTTAGATTAGGCAATTTCATTGAGCATTCCTGTTGCAGTGATATTAGATGGGTCACCACGAGCTCTTGAAAGCAAAAATTAAGGTTACGAAGTTGTAGCATCTACATTGCCACTTGCGAAGTACGCATCACACTGACGTCACGCAAAAATCCTGCATCGCGCAAGTAGAATTTACGGCGCAAGTAGCATACCTACATAGAACGTCCCGACCGACATCAATCGTCGGGCAGTTGCCCCCTCCAGACATGACACTCGTCTGGTCGGAAGATCCTCCATTTTTATGAAGGATAAGTGAACTTTACACTCTTTTCCTCATAGCTCTATAAAGTATTAGAAGGTCCAGGCGTTGTTACGTTCAGTAGAGATAAGTAGAAATTGCAGCATTAACTATAATTAGCAGATAAGTGAGTTGAGAAGTCGAATTGACGTTAAGGGAGACCGCCGCCTGAGCGGTTGATATGGAATCTCTTACGGAGTTTGCTAACAATATGCTTACAGCGTTGGGGGTTTAGTTTCCATAAACCTTATCTGAGGAAAAGCTATACAACCCCTTATAAAGATGACAATATCGATTCGACATACATCCTACCCTTCCTTCACAATTTCACAAAAACATCTAACAATCCCTAAATCTTACCCTACCTTTTGTCATTCCAAACACAGTCGCTAGATGGCAAATATATCTTACATTTCTACCTGAGCACAAACATAGGTCACACGACCAGGGAACATCGAAAGAAAGGCCTTTTATCCTTCAGGCCATTTGTCTCGCACACCGGGGAATAGGCAGGTGTCCTCATAAATATTATAAACTAGCTGCGCCCCGCGGTTTCACTCAATTATCGGGATAAAAAAATCTCGAAAAACATAGGTTGGCTTAATAGAACTTTGGGACTAAGAAATAAATTGTTAGGCCCTAGTGCCTACTTCAATAATGAAAGTCTGAAAGGAAAATATGCCTGAAATAATCCTTTTACATTTTTATCCGAATAACGGTTATTGGATATTTGACATTCAAACCGTGCAGTGGTAGAGTGAAAAAATATTTATCACTTTATGCGCCCCGCGGTTTTACCCGCATAAGTTTTGATCCTGTAGGAATATCAGGATGAAAAGTAGCCTATATGTTAATCCAGGGTGTCAGCTACCTCCATACCAAATTTTATCAAAATTAGTCCGGCCGTTTGAGCCTCAAGAAATGACTAACATATAAACACACTCACAAACTTTCACCTTTGTAATAATAGTGTGATTAGTGTGATAGGTAAAATTTATATCTGGGTGTTCCTAATATCGGCGTTCGATTTACCTGTAGTTTATACTAGCATCAGTTGAAAGGGTTACATGCAAAATTGGAAATGGTTCAGGGATTATTATGAATGTTTGTACTCGGTAAATTGAAATCGGTTTGCGGATTTCGACATTGGTTTTTGGACTGTGTGGTTTGATCGATCTATGAGGTTAGATTGCGCAGGCACTAGCCTGCGCAATAACTGACTACTGTAAATACTAATTAGTTTATGGATGGGTGGTTTGTGCTTGTCAACCGATCAGGATAAACTATGCGGGGCGCGGTCGGCCCGTGGATGGGTAACCATCTTTACATACCTACCGAGATCCCTCCGTGTCTCGGAAAACACGTTAAGCTGTTGGTCCCGGCTGCATTCATGGATATATTTTAACATTCGTTATAGGTCGTCAGAAGCCTAAAATTCAATGGAATTCAAAGAAAGTCTGACAACCAGTCTTACCAAGGGGTATAATGTTAACCAGTAACTGGGTTTTCGAGGTCAGATGGGCCGTCGCTCCACGTAAAATACTCGTATTCAGCTGCATCCGGTTAGACTGAAAGCAGACCCCAAAAATAGTTGGGGCAAAACTAGACAGGCGATGATGACTTTGTAGATGAATGACTATTTTTTGCTTATTGTGCATCAGAGTGGCTTTGAACCTGTGAATCCCGATTATCTTACGAGTATCAATGACAGTTGCCAGAAAGTTTAGCAACTATGATAGTAGCTAGAAAGTTTAGCAACTATGATAGTTGCTAGAAAGTTTTGTGATAGTTGCTAGAAAGTTTAGCAACTGTGATAGTTGCTAGAAAGTTTAGCAACTATGATAGTTGCTAGAAAGTTTAGCAACTATGATAGTACCTAGCTAGAAAGTTTAGCAACTATGATAGTTGCTAGAAAGTTAAGCAACTATGATAATTGCTAGAAAGTTTAGCAACTATGTCACCTTAGCGAAATTTTCCAGTAATTAGACTCCGGACTTCTTGTTTCACCACTGGGACACAGGCCTACCCTCGGTGAGAGGGAGTAGGCCGTAATCCACAACGCTGGCACAGTGCAGATTGTTTGTACTTAAATTAACTTAACGTTGGAACCTATAGACAAGTACAAAAAACTACGACTATTGTCAATTTTCTTAGTTTTAAATGCTCCATTTTCTTCTATTTTTTTAAATATATTTATTTAACTATTTTTGTACATACTCTGCGTGATCAAATCAGAAATGAAGAGAGCCGCAGGCGAACCAAAGTAACCGACAGCCCGAAGAATTGCCAAACTTAAGTGGCAGTGGGCAGGGCGCATTCCTCGCAGAACAGTTGGCCGATGGCGCCGAAATGTTCTGGAGTGGCGACCGCGTACCGGAAGACGTATCCGAAGGCCGCAGGAACCCGTTGAATGCGAGAAGCACAGAACCGGTTAAAGTGGAGGTGCTTGGGGGAGGCCTATGTCTACCAGAGGACGTCTTTTGCCTGAAATGATGATGATGATATGATGATTTATGTACAAACATATGAACAGACAAGAAAATAGGAACAGAAAAATCCGTATACAGGCGTCTTTCTTTTACAAGCGTTAAAATTGAATGTTGTGTTAGTATACAGACGCCAGTATATCAAGCTACCTGAAACTGGCAAATTTCCCCAATCAACTTTGAACCTTATGCTTTAGCGATAAAGTTGAAAATCTGTTAAGGAAATTTGACGGATTTTAATAGCTTGATGTGCTGGCGTCTGTACATACACTGACAAAATCAATAAATTAATTGTAACCTTTTGTTAAAGACATATTATGAGAAAAACTGTATCCGACCAAACTACGTTTTTTTTTCACCTTTTTTGATGTTGTTAATGCCTGTATTGTGTCTTTTGTTGCACTGAATAAACGTTTTATCTATATATTTACGTAGAACCTCGTTACAAAACTAGAAACTGGCTAATCCGAAGCATTGTCAAAGGGTAGTCCTGTCCAAATAGCCGTTCATCCGGTCACAATCCGGACTAACTCAAATATTGGAATCTGTATGTAACTTTGTGCGATCACCGAACCGTTTCCGAACCTTACCGAGAATTTCAGAGTAACACACAAATGGTTAAAGGTAATTCACATTTCTGGATAACTAGCTGTGCACCGCGGTTCACCCACGTAAATTTCCATCCCGTGAGAATATTGGGATAAAAAGTAGCGTAAATGTTAATCCAGGGTGTCGGCCACCGCCATACAAAATTTTATCAAAATTCGTCCGGCCGTTTGAGCGTGAAGAAGTAACAAACATATAAACACACACACCCACACACACTCACAAAGTTTCGCCTTTATAACTAATAGCTTCAGCCCGCGACTTCGTCCGCGTGAAATTTCTTGTTACTCCGATCCACCCCGACCCACCCCGTCGCATCGCATCGCCTGCCCGCGCTATTACTTCCTCTTTGCTTAGCGTTCTTTCTGACTTTTTTTCTTTTTGCTCGGCTCCTAAAGGTCATAGCGTGATGTTAAATAACCTATAGCCTTCCTCAAGAATTGGGCTATCAAATGCAAACAGAATTTTTCCAAATCCGACTGGTAGTTCCAGTGATTAGCGCGTTCAACCAAACAAACTCTTCAGCTTTATAATATTAGTATAGATATTAGTGTGATATTCTTGATTGAACTTGATTTTGATTTGATTTTTTTTTTTCGTTTTTATGTGTACGACTCTTTACAATATATTTTGCGCAAGGTAAGTTGAAATATTATCTGTGAAAAGACTCGTTGGTAGTCGTCGCAAGCGCTACCGCTAAGGCTGGTCCTGGGTTTGATTTCCTGCCGGTCGATTCTGTAAAAATCTCACCGTGAAAATTTAGGTGAAGTGAGTTTGTTTTTGCTAGGAATTGACACTATTGACAGCTCACTCCACGCTCACTTCACCTAAGTTTTCACGGTGAGATTTTTACAGAATCGCACCGCCGGTCGAGTAAAGTGGTATTGGGTTTTTCATCAGGAATTTCTCAGTAGAAGCCCGGAGCCTGGATTTGTGCCCAGCTGCTGGCAATAGGCTTGCCATGGGACTTAAACATAACTGGCGGAACAGGCATACTAGTGTTACTATGTGTACCCGGCGATAAATATTGCACATCGACCTTTTTACACAAAACCATTTTATACAAAAAATAAAAATAATTATCAAAAGAAGCAAATCATAATTGTTTTAACAGCTCCTAATAGATACCGGACTGTTTGTTTTTCGTGCGACAGAGATAACGCTCTACGAAGCCGAAATTTGCCGATTGTCTCTTTCCAAAGGTCGATGTGCAATATTTATCGCCAGGTACTGTACAGTCAACAAAAGTGATAAGTATGCAGGGCTGTCGGATATAGTTGAAGTCTAGTAAGAAAGCGATAGATGTTGTCGACTGAAATTTTGTTTGGTAAATGAGCAGTGTGTTTTTTATTAATAAAATAAAATTTTATTCTAGAACATCCACCGGTTTCTTACTAAACTTCAAATATATCCGACGATCCTGCGTACGTATCTCTTTTGTTGACTGTACATCTCTGCCTCTGCTTTTTGGGGTTACAGGCGTGATGTTTGTAATGCTATATATGAAAAGGCTTGTTCAGAGCTTCAGGATAGCATTACCATACCATTTCTTTTTAATTCTGCCAACCGCTTAAATAGTATTATTCTGTATTTGCAAAAACTATAGGCAAAGGTCACCATTTTAATTAATTTTGGCAACCTAAAAGGTTTTATTGTACCTAACTCTATACGAGCAAAGGATACTGGCAAGCAGCCAATGAAAAACATTGAAAAAAAAAAACAAGTGAAAAATAAACAGTCTAGTCACAGGCCACATATACAATTTTAAAAGATATAAGCTGTTGTTTCACTCAGTATCACAACTTTTTTAATTTAAAATTTTAGGGTAGCTTCATAAATAAAATACGGTGTTCTCAACAACTGTTTTACGAAAGTTATTTTGACAGACTGACGATAATGTTGCTCCAAGCTGGACCTATTGAAGGATAAGCAGAGAAAAATACACAGGCATACATAAATTACATAAAGTATACTCATTTAGAAGGAAACTTCTTCATGAGGTTTTTTCGGTCTTTTTTTCATATAGAGGTATGAGGTTGTAAAGTTCACTCATCCTCCATAGAAAAGGGAGAATCCACCGACCAGATGGGTGTTGTGTCTGGCGGACAACTGCCCGATGATTCATGTCGGGCCGTTGTATCTATGCCAGTTGCACGGTAAACTCTGCTTGCGAGATGCAGGATTTAGCGTGACGTCAGTATGTCGCGTTGTTCGCGTGTGGCGTTGTAGATACCACTACAATCAGAATCAGAGTCACACAGTAGTCAGGAAGATATTGATTATTTATCAAATGGACATACTTCGGCAGTTTGCCGAGTTTCTTGAAACTGTGTGTACTCCCCGTCACTTTTCCCTAAAGGTTCACTAGAAAGCCAGCGTAATACTGAAATGAACGTTTTTGGCGCAGACGTGAGGCACACACTATTGTTGTTGAAACATTATTTTTATTTTGATAATTTTGTATTTCGTGTTTCACGAACTGTGTCCAAATGAACTTTTTTCTTTCTTTCTTTCTTTTTCTTTAGTTATGTGTAACTGTCAAAAAATGGCAGTTGTGATTTGAATATACGAACGATTTAAGTTAATAGCCAAGTTAATAAATAATGTATTTTTCTGACGTTACCTCTTGTGACGCCAGAGGCCCAATTGTTCATCATCTGTCTAGCCTTTTCCCAACTATGTTGGGGTCGGCTTCCAGTCTAACCGGATGCAGCTGAATACCAGTATTTTACATGGAGCGACTGCCTATCTGACCTCCACAACCCAAACACTAGGTAATACGATACCTCTTGGTAAGACTGGTTGTCAGACTTTCGGGCTTTTGACGACCCGTAACGACTGTCAAAGATTCACGAATGACAGCCGGGACCAACGGCTTAACGTGCTTTCCAATTGCTTTCAGAAGGCCAATTGTTCATAATATTCAAATCTAGTTTCGATATGAACTCAATTTCAAACTCTAAGGTCAAGGAATCCGAGTGTCTAATTAGTTTTTCGAGACATTGCCAAGCAGTTGGACAACACACGTGACCATAGAGTTGGCCTATTTTTTGGCAAAGCATCACCTTTGCCATACAACGTAGCAATACTGCCAGCCTTTTAGACACTTTTCCTGATGACAGCGATGCGGCCATTTTTTTGATGTCCTATGATTCTTGCCCCTCCCTTTTTACATATATTTGTAGGTACATATTATTATTTTAAGACTGTCAGCTTTTAAATTATGTTAATATTTTACTATAACAACCTATTACTCTTACTTTATTGTTGTATTTCCATCAATGTCAAAATTAAATTCAATGTTTTTTACGAAAACTGGCGCTCTGCTCGCGTTTCAAGTCAAGTCAAGTGAAATAAAAACCAGAACTCAGAGAATGGTAGAAAAAAAAATCTAGCTCTCTCAAAAACGTCTAGCACCTAATAATATTCCTTACCCCAACTTATCATCTCCTGCAAATCTTTTCTAGGGAGAATTTATGCGGACTCTCGATCTGAAGCCCCACAGATAAAAAGGGGATATAAGTTCTATTAACTTGTACCTTACGAAAGGGAATTACAGTGAGGTAGTTATTTATTTGTGTTATCAACCCTATTGTATTGGTTTTACCTTATATTTTTTTGGGAATGTGATCAGCCGCTCGATTCTGTAAAAATCGCACCGTGAAAACTCCTAAATTTTCACCCATTTCAATTCACTTCATCTATGAAGTGAGTTTCTTTTGCAAGGAATTGACACTATTGAGATTGACATATCACTCCACACACACTTCACCTAAGTTTTCACGGTGAGTTTTTACAGAATAGCACCGCTGCTGTTGGCGATATTGCGGAAAGAAGAATGAACTTAATGGCAAAGTTTTTTGTTCTATACTTGATTTTTTATGGACGGTACAAGTATTGAAGGAGTTTTTGTGACTGCCAATTAAAAAATATAAAATCGTAGTATGTCGGTATCATAATAATTATATTATACTCTCTCTTGATACCTTTCTTTTTTTCGGGGGGAAACCTTCAAAAGGCACCCGACCTCCGGGGAGCGACCTCCGTGGATTTTTACCTCACTAACACATTGACATTTTCTAAGCTTGAGTGCGAGGCTTTTGACTACGTTGTCTGTGTATATTTTGTCTTTTTTAATTTTTATGTGCAATGTGCGTTTTTGTTTGTGCAGAATAAACAATTTTTCTTTCTATTCTTTACTAAAACCACCCCGGTGATCACCATCAGCACATAGGGGTGGTCCCGGTTCCTCTTAAAAGACCAATTCCGGATCCCCCTCTCTTGATAGCTACTGTAATAATTTTATTCTAGGAACATTATTCACATATAATTGACTAGCTGCACCCCGCGGTTTCACATGCATGAGTCTCAACCCCGTGAGAATATGAAAAAAAGTATGTCTTAATTCAGGTTAAGGTCATGTGCCAAATTTCATCAAAATCCGTTCAGCCGTTTTAGTATAATTAAAGCGTTACAAACAATATTTTCTCTTTATAATGATACTAGCTACGCCTCGCGGTTTCACCCGCGTAAATGTCGATCCCGTGGGAATATCGGGATAAAAAGTAGCTTGTATGTTAATCCAGGGTGACAGCTACCTTCATACAAAATTTCATCAAAATTGGTCCAGCCATTTGATCGTGAAGAATTAACAAACATAAGCACACACACTCACAAACTTTCGCCTTTATAATATTAGTGTGATATTAGTTTAGATGTATACAAAATATTGGAAAACATTGTAAAAGAGTAATTGTGAGTTTCTTGCCCATTCTTCTCCATAATATACGAACTACCTTTTGGAAGAGGCAACTAGAATCAATACAATTTTCTTGTAGATTTATACGTTTTATGTGACAAATCGATATAAATGATTTGACTTTGACTTGACACATAAATTATTATAAAAAAAAAAAAAAAAAAAATATTTTTAATTCAGGCATTATTTTGCCCATACGATATTATGTACAAAGACAATGCGTAAAAAGTTTATCACGATTGGCAGTTATTTCTATGTATATATATCATGTATGTATATCACGTAACTTTTAGCACGAGAGGCGATAATGTCCTCGACACTTTTTTTTTTATTTCAGGATGGGAAACCATTAAATGACCCCTCCCGCTCTGGGTGGAGCGGAAGGGAGTGTCAGACTCTTACTGACTAAAACCCACCCGTGTTCCTTCCTTAGCCCTTTATGTTCCGGGCCAGCGGTAACTTTCGGACAATCCCGCTGACATGTACTCGACACTTGGATTTGTATTGTCTCCAAGATAAAAGTAACATTACAATGCGTGCCACGAAAGATGAGAGTTGACACACCACGTGGTTTGACATGCGCAGTACACGATTTTAGGTATCTTTAGCGGTATGAGGTCTGAGTGCGGGACGGGACCGGACGTCATAGGGGCGGCGGAAAGAGCGGGGGAGGCGGGGTCAAGTCTCATCTTTCGTGGCACGCATTGTACATTGTGTTGATGTAAGATCTGAAGGCCGATTCCCGTGATTAAAAATGTTCAAAATCAAGTCACAATCTCATCTCAGCGACAATCAATGTCAGAAACTCGTCAAAAATGTTGTAAGGAAAATTAAGAGGTATTTTTTGCAGTTTAAGACTGAGATCTGCCTGTGAACTTCTTAAAATAATGAGGATTGCCCCTTTGATTAATTTTTTTATCAATTTTCGAAGACATTTTTATATGTTATATTTTTCTCATAACATCAAAAATATCTCGAAGACTCATATACCATTTTCTTCAATAACATGTTACAGCGAAATTCAATTTCAGTGCCTCGCAATTCAGAAGAAACATGTGTAGTGTTGCCAGTGCAAAATTCAATAGAATTATATGAAATAGTTGAAACACAATAATGCCAATTTCTGGCTATCGAAATTCCCGTTAAAGAATCTCCCAATTTCCAGAGGGTCGGAATTTGAAATACTGAGGGGATGTCTGCGGAAATACAGGGACTGATAATACGAACTTTTGTGCTGATTTCTTGGAAGAGATAATAATAATATAAATTTTCACATCAATAAACTGTAAAACAATCTTTAGGAAAATTGATTAGAAATGATAATACATAGTCTCTTAAGGCAAATTTTACCACTGTCAGATATCTTTTATTCGTGGAATAAAATTGACGTCTGACAGTTTTAGTATGGAAAAATTCAGTTTATTCTCAGGATAAGAATTATTCTAGGTATACAAGTTTGGTGGAATGCGCCCTAACACCTTACACAGTATGGCAGCTTAGAACATGACGCGAGTCCTGCGCAGTAACAAACTTACGTCTCAGCGGGGGTGAGCGGTAAGGTACTACGCAGTCAGTAGCGCTTTTCAGAGCCGCCATAAAGTTTGAAAAACGGATACCTACATCATATTCTGTTAATTTAACGGTTCTGCTTTATTTATTTGTACGTAATAACTTTTTATTGAATGGAAATGTTAGATGCGCCGATTTAATCAAGCTAAAGAGTAAAAACCGGCCAAGAGCGTGTCGGGCCACGCTCAGTGTAGGGTTCCGTAGTTTCCCGTCCGTCACAATAAGTGTTCCCACTTATAAGTTTAAAAGTGGGTATCCATTATGTTCGCGCTCCAGCAGCGCTCCGCGCTCCTGCAACTGCTCCCGGTAGTGGGTACGTGCGCGAACACGGAGCGTGCATCATTGCACGCTCCGCGGCAGGCGCTCCGACTCGTGACGGTTTTTAGCGCGAACACAAAGGGATACGTTCAGGATAATAAAATATGTAAACGAAGTTAAAAAAATGCTTGCATATACGATTATACTACAAACTTAGTCCAGAAATTATTTTGTACAACTTTTTGTCTTTTTTGTACAAAAACTGTTGTTTCCATCAAGTTCAAAATAATTTTCCTAGAAAGTCCTTATAAAATTCTACTTTGCAGATTTTTTTCATATTTTTTAAACTTATGGTTCAAAAGTTAGAGGGGGGGGGACACATTGTTTTTTACTTTTGGAGCGATTATTTCCGAAATTATTGACATTATCAAAAAATGATTTTAGTAAACCCCTATTCATTTTTAAATACCTTTCCAACAATATATCACACGTTAGGGTTGAAATTAAAAAAAAAATCACTTCGCACTTTACATATAGGGGGGCTACCCTAATAAAACATTTTTTTCCAATTTTTATTTTACCACTTTGTCGGCGTGATTGATATACATATTGGTACCAAATTTCAGCTTTCTAGTGCTAACGGTCACAGAGATTAAGCGAGGACGGACAGACGGACAGACAGACATGGCGAAACTATAAGGGTTCCTAGTTTACTACGGAACCCTAAAAAAAATCCCAATTAATGAAGAAAAAAAAATCGTATGCAGCAGGCACGTCCTAAATATATTTCTCTGTATTTCCAACCTCTTAATCTCGTTTAAAATACGTACAGCTGAGTGGGTCCGCATTGCTGTGAAATTGACAATCGTCACGGGCTGTCCGATTAATTATTAAGATTTATTACATGGTCCGACGATTTGTTTGAATAATTGCATCGGCTGTTTGGTAAGTAATTTATAGTTATCCCAGTGAAATGAAACGAAACATGCAGCTTAATTGCGTAGGTGAAGGATATAGCTTATCTATTGCCTCAAAAAGCAATTTGAGTACTGCGGCCTACACAAGTGTCCTTTCTTTGGTCTTGTTCGTCTAATCGTTGAGCTCTTTAAGTTCTAAGTTGAGCTGCACGATAATTAACAAATGCCCGCACTGACTGAACAGGTCCACTCAAATCTGTGTTGTTCTAGGAAGAACAACACAGATTTGAGTGGACCTGTTCAGGCCACTGCGGTGGCTGGCTTCTTCAGGAGAAGAAGCCATTTCAGGCACCAATGTATATGTATATGGTCTTGTGTGCGTATCCCACGCACAGAAAAAGGTTTCAATATTTTTCCCAGTTCCCAGTTTGTCCCAGTTAAAATATTGTTCTTTCTTTTTTTATTTGAGTATTGCTGAACCGTCGACTTTGTAGACGCCTCTCGTTTTAACATAACGCTTCCATTCCTTGCTGCGT
Source organism: Luperina nickerlii (assembly GCA_963855955.1). Classification (NCBI taxonomy): domain Eukaryota; kingdom Metazoa; phylum Arthropoda; class Insecta; order Lepidoptera; family Noctuidae; genus Luperina; species Luperina nickerlii. The sequence goes on along the minus strand of OY979682.1, from coordinate 7,405,742 downwards.
CATAAAAAAAACTCTTTTCAATTTGACTAAGTAAATCCTTTTAACATGCAAAAAATAAACATTCCTATTGCCTAGTCGTACGGTAGTGGTGAAGGAAGTTAATTCCGCCGCGAGCGTGGCAGCGAGCACCAATAAATATTAGATGCGACGACTGTACTAGTGTTGCCAGGAAAATGTCGGGACACAAGTGGGGTGTCGACCGTAGATTGCATCGTAAAGTTTTGGGTTGTTCGTGGAAGTTTTGATGAATAAAATTATGTGCTGTAAGAAGGATACTATTACTGACAATCTATTACGTCTATTCAAATGTCTTATGAATTATGTATTGTTCGAGACTGCATATTTTTGTTTTGTATTCAAATAAAAAACGTGCCCTCGGCGTCAAAGTCTGTCATGTAGTCGAACCGTGGCGTGCTGGGTACATTTTGGTTTGTCATCTATACATGACTGTGGCGGTCAAAAGGTTAAAGTTAAGTCGTATTCACTGACGCCTATATCCGACGAATGTTTGAACATTATGGGCTGATTACCGTGAAAAAGGCTAGACAGATAATGGAATGCTGAATGCCGTATGTATTAATACAAAATACCTATCCATATGCACCTGAGTCATGACAAACACACTCACTATAGCTAGGTTTTTCTGTGGTTTTCCGTCCGGGACTACATATGCCGTAGTTACATCACTAGTCGAGAGCTCATCAGGTATTCAATCAGACACCGATTAGCCGCTGTGCGCAATCTAGTGCAGTCAGACTGCGCGGAGTGCAACATAATCCTGGGGATAGCACTTGGGAGTATCAGGTACAAATGGAACAAAACAACATCGTAGGAATACGGTTCTCTAATTAAAATTAAATTAAAATTAAAATTCATTTATTTCAGGCAAGTCTTTTTTTTTACACATACACCTATAGTATCAGGAAAATTAAATTAAATACAAAATAGATATTAAGTTAAATTAAGTCAAATTAAATTACATATATTATTATTATACATAGATTATACATTCATATAGATTATAGTTTTCTTATAAATGTCATGTAGTTTTAAATTCAAACAGTCATACTAAAATGAAATAAGTACATACTTAGTGGTCATGTAAATAGTGCGGAATATAGTAGTCACAATATTGTTTTTACACTTAATCAGTCTCAGGTGAAATGATGCTAACTATTAATTAATTTGAATCGTAACTCGTTTTGTTTTTAGGCAATGATCAAATTCGTGTTCACGCGTATGTTTTATACATCTGGGGACACGGTAGTGCCCCCGCCAAGACGAGCCAAGCGAAGCGCAAGGGCACTACCTACCTTTTCTAGAAGCGCTTTTTCGTTTTATTGAACCCTCATAGGATCGTCAACATTGGGTTTGATTTATATATAAACAAAATTCACGGGGTATGATGTCAATAGTAGACTCATTAAACATATTATAAAGTTCAAATTATTGTATAGCTCTTACACTTTAGATTTTATTGATATATAAAAAACCCCGATTTCGACGCTGACTCACTGATGATCATCAAAACTCTTAGGGTACTTCTTAAAGTCCTAGAAAGCTGAAATTTGGTAAGTAAGCTAGTATTAGTGTACTAATACTAGCTAACAACAAAAAACATCTAAAACTTCAAACTTCTACCCCTCAACTCCTTAAACTAAGGGTCCTTCCCTTAGTTTAAGGGGTTGAGGGGTAGAAGTTTGTATGAGACTCGATTTTGATGCTAGAGGTCTGAAAATCGATATAGGGACTCCTTGTTGCAAATAATAAAATACATATTTCAGGTATTTTAGTAAATCGTCGCGCGCGATTATATCGCGTGTCGCGCCTGTTTGTAGGAGCCTTTACTCATTATGTTAAATATGTGCTATGAATTTTGATGCAATGATCTTATTTTACGAAATGTCGTATGGTTAGATCATTTGATCAAGATTCATAGCATTATTTAACAAAAGTAAGAGTGCTATGCTCATTAGCATTATTACTCTAGTGATAACTGCCCCGTTTGGTCTCGTGTTAGCAAGCGCGACTGCTGAGGTTGGGGTCCTGGGTTCGAATTGCAGGTCTGGCAAAGTCTTATTCTGTTTTCCCATTAGATATTTCTTAGTGATAGCCCGGAATGTGGAAGTTGGAGGTGTGATATCCCCGTGACTCCGAAAGCACGTTAAGCCGCTAGTCCTGCGTCTGACCTGTCTCCGGTCGTGTCGGATTGCCATCCCATCGGACTATGAGAGTGATGGAAGAGAGAGTGCAATTGTGTTTGCGCACACTTTGTGCACTATAATAGCTCCCGCGCCTCTTTTGCGGTTGGCTATATACTTTAGTGATATTTTTTATGATCCCGATGACTTAATCATTTCTGGAAAGCAAAATACCACGGGTGTAAAGTTTAAAACCAAATCCGAAACCGTCTGAAAACATCAAAATCATCCCCCATAAATCTAAATTACGGGTACCCAAAACTTCAAAATTACTTGAAACTTAGAACACTATACAGTAATTACGGAACTGATCCTGAACTTTTGTGCCGATCACATCAGTCAGAACTTACGACAGCGAAAACTAATTATAATTACAATGTTAGCGGCGTAACTCACTTAGAAGGGTCCCTCTAGCCCGCATAATTTTATGGCAAACATGGCACCAAAATGTGGGTCACATTTATTAGCAGAATATTAAGCTGTCTTGATTGGATTGTGCTGGGGTCACTGTTGTTCATTTGGCGTGTCGTAGGATATTACTAGATATTCGCGTCTACCAGTCGGGGGTACGGCGAATGTACTTAGGTATCTAGATAGATAGATAGATAAAACGGTTATTCAGTACAACAAAAGACACAATACAGGTATTAAAAACATCAAAAAAGGTGAAAAAAATAAAATAACAAAGATTAAAAAGATAAATTGAATCATAGACACCTAGCTCATAAACATCTATAGGCGGTCGTTCACACTGGGCGGTGTGTGTCTCATGGTTGCACCAAATGGGAGTCCAACTCAGCATATGCCAGATACAATACCTGGCGCTGGTATTCTGCTGCATCCCGTTAGTGACACACGGATGTCGAGAAGACACATCTGAGTTTCAACAAAATGGTACCTACATAGTGCGGCGCGTATATTATAAAGGTGGTAAGTACCCACAGTTGACTTGCTTTTAAAAACCGACAGAAAGTATCTCCCGGGCCCCCGACTCATGGTACTAGACGGAATAGTAAGGTCTTTAGTCGATAGGAGTTCGATATAGCCCTCCATTCTTCCCAGACGGAGGGTATCCATGAGGATTTCCCCACGGAAAAAAAAGGGTATTAGCGTCCCCTAAAACGAAAGGTATAATATAAGTTGCTTGTAAAAGAGATTAGTAGTGATTTACGAGAGCTAGCGAACAAATGGTAAGTAGTATTTGTGTGATCATCATTTTATTGTTATAAGCATCCTAATTGCGTAACACATCTTCAATGACAATACGAAAGATTTTTAAGGAAATTGCTAAACCATTGCTTCATAATTATGTTTGAAGAATTCGTCTGCTTAGCAACTTAAATAACGCAATTAATGTTAGAATGAAAAAAACTACCATTATAAGTGTGTTACGGAGAACCCCGCTGGAATGGTACCTTTTGGAACTTATTCCGCTGGAATTGTGATAGCACATTTTGGAATTTATCGAATTGAAAGCACTATCAATTTGACAACTGTTTTCGTATCGAAATAAACTAAAATGTGTGGAGGTTTACTGTGGAGTTTAGAATACTGTCGAGTTTAAAGACGCTAAGCAATAAAAAAAATAGTTCTCTCGACCGTATTTCTGTCATGGCGGCCAGTCTCAATGGAGACTAGCCTTCGGCGCGGAAGATATTATTGTATACAAGTGTGTGCGTAGACACAGGTGCACTTTCTATTCCTTCTCTTCCTGGTGTCGTGGTCGATGCTGAGCATGAGTCCCAGGGTTCGATAAAAAAATATTATACGCTACGTGACAACAACACGTAACGACTCATGGAACACAGCAGGTTAACGTTATATAGATCCATAATTATGATCTATGTCTTCAGGAAAGTTCTGAAAAAATTATGTTACCTATCAACTTATATTATTGTCCGTAGGTGCAGGTTGTCAGCTGTCATTCTTTAACATTTATTTTGTATGAAACGGCTATAACACGGCAATTTGAAGTAGAGTGTCAATTTGATTAACAATAAATTTCCAGGAATGTTTACAGACTATTTGAAATTATACTATAATATTTAATCATAATATGAGCTCGAGCATGAATATAACAGGCACATACTCCCGAAACAAAATGGCCGAACTAGTACAAAGAGAAAGTTTTAATTAAACTAAATAAATGATTCGCAACAGGCAGTAATTAATTCTGCACAATACGCCGTTGTACTGTAGTTAATTAATTCATTAATTAACTAATGTACGCGGAAACAAAGAGTGTTTATTATAAAAATTTGGATAGGTAAAGTTGAGTAGCAATTTTATTTATGGAAATTCGGGGTGTGAGCGTAATTATCCATTAAACAGGGTTTCATATTATAACATGGATCCTAATTCTTCACAAAAGATCATCATGCATAATACTTCTGCATATTCGTTACACCTATATATCTTCAACTAGTTTCTGAATTTCTTGTTCCGACTTACCCCGTCGCATCGCCTGCCCGCGCTATTACTTAATTTTCGTTTAGCGTTCTTTCTGTCTTTTTTCTTCTTTCTCGGCTCCTAAGGATTCTAGATAGACACAAAATAGCTTTCCTCAAGAATTGGTCTATCAAATGCGAAAAGATATTTTTGCATGAGTTATTATTTCTTCATCAATCAAGTAATATTGAATCATATACAATTATAGAGCATACAATATCAATAGACAAACAAAAAAAATCACATTGCTCGGTCATAAAATAAATGACAAAATAATTATAATTTTCTGACAGCAACATGCCTGCCACAGCCATGCCGGATATAAGGCAGCCCATCGGCGATCATTGCCAAGATGGTAATGGGGCTTGCCCGCTCCCGGCGCGCCAGGAACGCACACTGGACAGAACAGGATCAGTCGAGTTGCCTAGTTGTTAATATAAAAAAAAAATTAAGTATTGCATTAACATAAATAAATAACTTATTCTAGTAACATTAACACCTTATCTTACCGATTTACTTATTTTATTTCTTTCTTTTCTTTATTAAAGTGTTTTTTATGCAGACAGGCTTTTTCAAAGAATCAAAATAATTAAACCTTCAAACACGTATCTATACTAATATTATAAAGCTGAAGAGTTTGTTTGGTTGAACGCGCTAATCTCTGGAACTGCCAGTCGGATTTGAAAAATTCTTTTTGCATTTGATAGCCCAATTCTTGAGGAAGGCTATAGGCTATTTAACATCACGCTGTGACCTTTAGGAGCCGAGCAAAAAGAAAAAAAGTCAGAAAGAACGCTAAGCAAAAACGCGGGCAGGCGATGCGATGCGACGGGGTGGGTCGGAGTAACAAGAAATTTCACGCGGACGAAGTCGCGGGCAGAAGCTATCTAAAAATAAAAACATAGAATAAAACATCCTGTAATTACCCGATCAACCGTTTGATTTGGAATCAATTGCTCCACAATAAACCTTTTAAATGTGCATTAGCTTCAGAGAGAATGTAGGGCATCTAAGTGTCGATAATTCTCTTTCATAGGAGACCAGCTCAGTCGAGACACGACCTAATTTCACTGTAAGATCGGAGGCTGTGGGTTAAGTGGTGTGAAAAAAAAATAATAAAAAGATCATAAATAAAGACTTATTTTAATCAAAAATCAAACACTTCAAGCAAGTACAGGTGTTGGCCATTGGACGCGCAAACTGAAACCTAAAATTCAGCACATGATTTGAGATCCCTTAGAGAAGAAATTCTTCGTCTTTATCGTTCTTTTATTATAAAAAAACAGCTATTTCATAGAAAAGTACAATATCTATACGCGGTCAAAATGTATGGCAAAGCTATTTTAAGAACTTTCAAATTTCAACGCAGGGTGTTCAGAATCATGTACTGAATTCATGGTTGAGCGTCGATGTCATTGCCAGCCTGTAAAGAGGCTATGAGTAAGTTCTGCGAAAATCACTGGATAAGGTATTTCAGACCATAATCACGATTTTTCTTCACTGTTTTTTTCAATAACTGCATTTGAACATGACGTCAAGGATGGAATTTCTTTAAAACTGTTTCGCGATTGTGTTTACCAAACGCTTTGAAATCTTTGCATATTTTTCTTCATTGTGTTTTTTTTAATGGGATATTATGTGTGGTTTTTGATGATGATTATGTGTGGTTAGAAACTAAGATAATTATACCTATGTCATTGTCTTGGTACCTGCATAGAATGGGCAGTATTGGTAACGAGCAAATGAACACTGAAACGGCGGCTGTCAGATAAGTATGTATGAAATATAAAGACGTATTTTGCTGATGCTTAATAATACGAACACTACCTTTTGGTAGGGGCGACTAGAATCAATTCAATTTTACTGTAAGTTTTGACGTTCAAAAGTGCCTTTAATGTGCCTATTTGAAATAAATGATTTGACTTTGACTTTGACTTTGATTTTAATAATAAATTAGAATGCCTGCCACGCTGTTGCCAAGAGGATACCGTGGCTAAATAATAACAGCGGCACAGGTCAATCAGGTTAAGCTACACTTGCCGCGGTTGGTCTGTGGATGGTGACCATCTTTACATACCGAGACCCCTCCGTGCCGCCGTTGGTCACGGCTGTCGTTCGTGGATATTTAACAGTCGTTACGGGTAGTCACAGGCCCGAAAGTCTGACAACTAGTATTAAGAAGAGGTATCGTATGACCCAGTAACTGGGTTGTGGAGGTCAGATAGGCAGTCGCTCCATGTAAAATACTGGTACTCAGCTGCATTCGGTTAGACTGGAAGTTGACCCCAACATAGTCGGGAAAAGTCTAGGCAGATGATGATGAACCACGCTGTTGCTTACTCATTGGGCCATACACATCTGAAGCCCCGGGCGAAAGCAGTTATTACCAATATGGCGGCCCGTACCCACCGGGATTACCTGCGTCGCTATCGAATTACACGACCACCATTCATTTATATGACAAGACGAATTACGTTTGATTTACTATCTTTAGTATTTGCTCTGGGATTGGTGGGTTTGAACGATGTAATTTATCTTTGAGAGCAGTACTGGCCCAGTGGCATAGGCTCCGACTTACGAGTTATAGGTCGTGGGTTCCAACACAAGCAGGTGCTTTTTTTTTTTGTTCAGGATGGGAAATCGTCAAATGACCCCTCCTGCTCTGGGAGCAGAAGGGAGTGTCAGACTCTTACTGACTAAAACCCACCCGTGTTCCTTCCTTAGCCCTTTATGTTCCGAGCCAGCGGTAACCCTTTCGGACAATACCGCTGACCCGGCAGGCTTTGGCCCTGACGGGCCCCTTCACTTGATGCTGACATCTCTTTGAGGTGCGCGTGGAACACGTACGCGCCGTCCGGCACGGGCCTGGTCCTGATCCGCCCGCAGGCCCGCGCCTACGGTGGCAGGGAGTCGTCTCGCGGCTCCCGATGCCCGGAGCGTCTCCCGCGGCGGCTGGGATGGGAGGCTCTCTCCCTGAGCCATCCCGACACCTCCTTCGCTAGCATGACTGCTTCGCAGCAGGAGGTCACTACTCTCAAAACTGAAGGAAAACATCGTGAGGAAACCGGCACGTCCTAGAACCAAAAATTCGAAGACATGTGACATCTACCAACCCGCACTGGGCCCGCGTGGTGGATTGCGGCCCACTCCCTCTCACCGAGGCCTGTGTCCCAGTAGTGGGAACATTATAGGATGAGTATGTGTCATTAATTTAAGTGCTGAAAGTTACGTCATAGGAAAATAACCTTGGTTTGAAGTAAGAGATTTTGTAGCTACGAATGTATTGCCAAATAATCATGATGATTGCCTATTGACATCATTACTACCTGAATATAACCGTAAAATAATAAGGATTTTCTTGCTAAAGCATTTTGGTGTTATATAAAGAGCTGCTCTTTGAATTTAAAACCTGAATCATTAGTTCAACAACTAAGCTCAAAATTTTATAGTCCACCACTCCATCCTTCAAGTTTTCATAGAATTATCAATGAAGTTAGGTTTCTGAAAGGAAATCGTCTTAATGAGCAATAGTCTGTTTAAGTAATAAGGTTGTGAAAGAAAAACATTTTTCTTTCAACTGTAGTAATGTTATCATTAATCACTACAAAACCGATCACAAAGGACGTATTTTTTTGCTTAGAACCAAAACAGTGCAGAAATGTTGTATGAAATCTCATGGTTGCACAGTTTTTATTTAATGCACTGTTTTTATTTTTATTTAGATATAAATTTACCGCAGAGGCTTAATGTCTCCTATTAAGTTTTATCTAAAATGTATGTATTAGATCAAAAAGATACTGGCTGAAAATAAAAATCGGCTGAATAAAACCTACTTGGTGAAAAAAAAAAACAAATGGCGCGCATTTTGAACCATTGTAAAACTTTGATACTTCATATTTGGCAAGAAAAGAAAAAAAATGGAAATAGCGATAGCGATATGAATGCAAATCCAGAAAGTATAAAAACAGCTGCAAATGAAATTGTTGATCTCGTGTTAATTTAGTGCCCTCGCCTGCGCTCGGGCACCAACATAACTCTCGTGCATTAATAACTCACTTTGCGCTCGATGCAACAATCTACTATTATACACCTACGTGAACAACAAAACAACAAACGCAACATCAACTTTACCTCGCAATTTTCCTCCAAGGTTCCAATTTGTCACCAATGACTCATTGATCCACGGTACCAACAAATCCTATGAAGTCAACTCAATTTGGTGCTCGACAGTGTATTAGCCAAATTGACTATCGGAAACAGAGAGAATTGGAACGACCACCGCTACACCGGCCGTGCTCGCCGTTTACAAATTGCAATCCGCTCCGTCTGCAATTTTCAATTGCGTGCCTTTTCGTGCCCGACAGTGTAATAAAAACCGAATTTGCCAAGACTGAAATGAACTTTAGAATGAAGTAAGTAAGGTTGAATTTCGATTGCCGAGAAAAGTTTTCAGTTTGATAAAGTGAAAACATTTTAGGTCTATGTTGATGCGGCGTAGGTAGGTGTGTGGTTCTTTTGATAGCTTTACTGTACTCATTTCAATGTGCTTGGATCAGCTGTTTGTATCCCTTGACAGACAGGTAAATTGCTTTATTTCATAAAATAGGAATATTTTTTCTGACGTGGTGTAAAACTTGAATGATAAACGAAGTTAGTTATATTTTATGCGAATTTGATGTAGAAAAGATAATTGGATTTGGAAAATGTGAAATGATTTGGTGAAAATAGAGCAAAAAGTCAAGTTAATAACCTCTGAATCAAAGAAAATCTTAACACATCTGAGTGTGAAGATCGAATCTCCTTTACTCAATTTATTGCTGTATTTTCTTGTCCGTACTCTTTTATTGCTTTTTCAAAATAATATTGGGTAGAAATAAAATTATCTCTTTGACTGTTGTAGACGAGGATTAAAATTTTTTTTTGGCCGTTAGAAATGAAGTACATTGAAAGTATTTTAGTAACTGCATCTATGTCGTATACGAAGACAAGGGTTAAAGCCACCATTTAAATACTACCACTTCGTCATCATATGTTTAGCCATTTCCCAACTATGTTGGGGTCGGCTTCCACTCAAACCGGATGCATTTGAATATCAGTATTTTACATGGAGCGACTGCCTATCTGACCACGACAACCCAGTTACTGCGTAAATACGATACCCCTTGGTAAGACTGGTTGTCAGACTTTCAGACTTCTGACGACCCGTAACGACTGTTAAAGAATACGAATAACCGGAAAACCGGACTACAAAACCGGACCGGACCGGACTACTAAAGCCGGATTTACATTACTTTGTTGTGTTGTCGTTACGCAGAATACACCAATCAAATGATTCTGTACAGGACTATGTCAAATCACAACGAGTTTTGATTGGCTAAAACTGTGTCAGAAAGCGACACAACACAGTAATGTAAATCCGGATTAATACTTGGTAGTATTAAGCCAATAAATTCCGTTTTATAAAATTAAATAAAAATTTTAATCAAGTTTTAGGTACTTCCAATAACAAATCACTTTCATGTGTACATATGAAAGTGATTTTATTAAGCGTTTGAAACTTGAGCGTTTAAGTATCTTTCTCTGTAATCTTTACCGTCACTCTCGTGTTACAACTTACAGCAAAGTTAAGCTAGGTAATTTTTTTTTTGTGAAGAGATGTATGGATATACGATATTTTTTTACTTAAGTATAGCGGAAAATGAGAAGAAAATTCATAGAGATTGGTAACTAAGAGATTGGTAAATAAAAATACTGGAGGTATTGGAAGGTAAATATTTAAATTCAATTCAATCTACTGCAACAAGCCTTTGCGAACTATATTTTGAAATCACACTATATTATAAAGGTGAGTGTTTTTTTTTTGTCGATGTGACCTAGGTCAGGAGAGGGGGATCCGTTGGTGGCGTGAGACGGCGTGTCCAGGAAGTCGGGTCTGTGCGGCGCTTGCTCATGGTCGTGAGCCACGTCGTAGACTAACGGAGAGTCCACTGGAGTCTTCAGGAATTTGCCGAAACCTTCGACAACACGTAGCTGTCCGTCGTCAAGGCAGACGCGACCGTTCACGATCACGAACTGGGGACTACCCACCACGTTCTGACCCTCAAAAATATTAAAATCAACCGCCTGGTTATGGGTAGCATATATGTTTGTTAATTCTTCATGCTCAAACAGCTGAACCAAATTTGATAAAATTTTGTATGCAGGTAGCTGGCTTACTACTACTTTATATCCCGATATTCCCACGGGATCGATATTTACGTGAGTGAAATCGCGGGGCCCAGCTAGTTATTTCATAAAAGAAAAACACTTTTTATGGTGGGTATGAGGAACAGGGCGTAAAGTTCACTTCATCCTCAATAGAAAAGGGAGGAACCTCCGACCACATGCGGTGTTGTGTTTGATGGACTGATGCCCGCCGACAACAGTCGGCACGTTGTATATAAAGGAATCGTTGTATCTGAGGAAAGGGAAAAGAGGAAAAAGACCCTTAATGGATGGTGCCTTTTTGTTCCATTAAGGCTCATTTTCCTCTATTCCCTTTCCTCAGATGCGCCCTTTTTACTTAAGGCGGCAGTGCTAGTCGCGTGGTAAACTCTGCTTGCGCGATGCAGGGTTTTGCGTGACCTCAGTCGGATACGTAGTTTGTATGTGGCGATGTAGATGCCGCCACGATGGCGCCAAACTTGTAGCTAAGTTCTGGAGCGACACAATATACATTGCCATCGACACTAAGAAGAAGAATGGAAAACTTTTGAAAACCTATTTGATTTTCTACGAGGTAGTAATGCCATCTATCTTCTATAAAAATAAAAGCGGGTTAGTTACACCATTTATAACTCAAGAACGGCGGGACCGATTTTTATGATCTTTGATTTGTTGGATTTTTCTCCGCCTCGAACAGTAGAATAACTATTAAAACATGGAAAAACTCACAAATAAAAAATATGAAAGTTGATAATTCATTTTCACATACATTTTGTAAAGAACGGATTTTTTGATGATACTATCTCGACTAATCTCGACTGACTGTTGACTGAATTGACTGATTTCGATGGCAGTACGGAGTTCACCGGGTCAGCTAGTCTTTACATAAATGCTACACTTTATATATCTTACTAGCAGCGTCCCCCCCCCCCCCCACCCACATAAGTGTCGATCCCGTGGCAATATCAAGATAAAAACCATCCTATGTCCTTCCCCGGGATGCAATCTATCTCTTTGGAAAATTTTATCGAAATCCGCACAGTGGTTTAGGCATGAAAAGGTAACATACAGACAGACAGAAAGACCGAGTTAGTTTCGAATTTACAATATTAGTATGGATTATACTAATATTATATCATCTATACGAACTCCGGTATCACGAAAAGGACTTTGGGACACAGCCTAGCTAAGCCAGCAGTGCTAAAACAAGGTTAGATAAAAAAGATTCATTAAAATAAATAAATTAGGTGAACGTAAACAAGAACCTAATTGGGATAAGGTTTGTAAATTTTGAGTTGATAAAAATATATGAGTTGCCGCTCGCCTGCCCACTCCGACGACGATAAATAGCGAATGTAGAAAGACATCAATTCAAAGATTTGTTTTATCCGTAGGTCCCGATTTCGTCTCGGGACCGGCATATTATTAATCCTCCTAGATTACAGGGGATCGACAGAAATGTCGGCTTACAGCATGTTGCTAGCTTAAACATTTTACACAAAATGAAGGCCGGATTTATGGGTACATAACCCATAACTCCGGCCTGTAACTTCGAATAGAAGATCCTTATTGATTGTCGGATTATTTTATGGGTTTAAGGTTAATTTAGGTGATTGCTTATTGTTTTAAGGCTAACGGAGAAAAATGGCTTAGGCTTTGAATGGAGTATTTAATAAGACAACCTCTATTTTTTCCAATATCTATTCCGTACAATGCTAACAAAACAATCGTCCATTTGTCTATTAAGCGCGATGATGTCTTTAAATTTAATGGCAGCTTCAATTAACACAAAGTTTTCTGTAAAGAGGATTCAGCGTCATTTTTATCCGACTTCTTCAAAGTCCAAAAGGAGGTGCCAACAAACACATCGCCTATTTGACCGCCAATCGTGGAGGTTATGGTCAATCTAGCGTCATTTTCAAGTAGTAGACAGATTCCTGTACTGATGAATCACCGTCATTTTTATCCGACTGCCGCGAAATCCAAATGGAAGGGTAACCGTTTCACATCTATATATTTTTGTACATGTAAGCTTCCAGAGGTAAGTAAACAGGAAAAGCAAAAGTTCTCACAACGACGTTGTCGTTGAGAAAACTTTCTTTTATTCCCGTTCAATAAACTCTTTTAGAAAATACTTGCTATTGAATGAACGATTTATCGAGTTCAAATGTACCCAAGTTTGCTATCCATAAACCTCGTCTGACTTACAACTTTGCCCGATACCTAATGTACAAACTATGTTTAAAGCTGTGAAACTATCACAGTATTATGAACTTTATTCAAAGGGTTCAAGAGTGAAAGTTGCTTGTTAAATACCGTTGAAATGTGGTTTCTGTTGGACTTGAGATAAAAATAAAGTTATGAAATGGTCTTACATTTAAGGCTCCTTCAAACAGGCGTGACACGTGATAAAATCGCGCGTGACATAAAGGCACCGCAAGGCGCGCAACGAGCGGTGCGTTTGTGTCGTGCGCGATTCGTGTCGCGCGTTGCGCCTGTTTGTAGGAGCCTTTATGTGGCTAGAACAACTCTTGCTTACTGGAAAATTGATTTGAATTAATACCTGTTTCTATTACTGGGCGGACGTTTTTTAAACCAGCGCAAATGCAGGTTCTATAAGGACTCCTAGACCTTTGATACCGGATCGGATCAACAAAAGATTTGTTCAGAATTAAACTCGTAATTTATTAAATAATGAAATCATTTTAAATTTTTGGTAAAGACATCGCTTGTCAGCTTCCTGAGCCCTCATTCCATTTTCTGCCTTCTAAATTAGTATTGGAGTTAATCTCATCATTTTATACCATTATCTTAGAAGAAAAGGTATCTTAGAAGAAACGGAAAAGGGGCCCGTGGCTAAATAATAATAATAGCTGGACAGGTCGATCGTTCATGTTAAGCTACGCTCCGCGGATGGTCTGCGGATGGGTGACCATCTTTACATATCGAGACCTTTGGCCTCGGAAAGCACGTGGAGCCGTTGGTATCGGCTGTCATTCGTGAATCTTTGACAGTAGTTACGGGTAGTCAGAAACCCGAAAGTCTGACAACCAGTCTTATCAAGTGGTATCGTATTACCCAGTAACTGGGTTGTGGACGTCAAATAGGCTGTTGCTCCTTGTAAAATACTGGTATTCAGCTGCATCCGGTTAGACTGGAAGCCAACCCATTTCTTTTTTTTTAATATGTTGTAGTATGCAGCTCTGGCGGGAAAAGGCAGGATGATCTTAGAAGTAAAGGTTGCATGCCACAAACTATGCACGTCATAATCTCTACAGCACCTATATACTAAGCTAAGCTATAATGCTGTAAATGAATTCACGTTCATAATACTACGGATTCACGACTGCTAAGTCGTTGGACTCTAACTTTTGCAATTCCCTGTATGTAACGCCTCGCGCGCCTGTATGTCTCAAGGATTACGGTCTGGCCACGACCTTGCCGCTATCAGCGGCAGCTTAGCGCGGGGCGGCGAGCGGAAAAAACAACTATACAAAAATGAATGAACCATATGCTACGACGCACCGCACGCAGCGTCAACGCCAGCAGTAAGACACAAAAAAAAAAAACAAATACAAAACACAAAAACAAAACACAAACACAAATACAAACAATACACAAATGCACACACAAATACACAGACACGCAAAACACAAATGCACAAATACTTTTTCTTTCTTTCTTCCTGCTAATCCAAAATTCGTGGCCAGGCTGTTAGGGTAGTAGGTAGAGGTACACCTAACGTACACTCATATTTTTACAGGTATGTTTAATATACATGACGTAGTGGGAGCGAACCTATTGAAATCAGATACAAATTCAGACTCCGGACTGAGAAATTCCAGTTGGAAAAGCCCAATAAAACTTTGCCTGGCCGTGAAGTCGAACCCAGGAACTCATACTCAACAGTAGCGCTTGCGACCAATAACGCAAATGAAATCAATCAAACAAAACACACAGAATACCATCTTCCCGAAGGAAATAGAACTCCGATACACGATATATCAAAGGAAATCTATTTGCATATATAGAGAGTACCTTCTTAACCCTAGGAACGGGACGCTGATCGAAAATTCAATCAGGCACCTCGCTCTTTGATGTTGGTCACACTGTGTGCTATTTAATTTTTACAGTTAGCTTTATTTCGAAAATCAAAGCATAGAAGTGAAAGGAATTTCGTGTTAGACAATAAAAAGTTGATCTTGTCTTTGAATTGTTAATCTTAGAATCTCGTCTTATTTTTACAAAGTTTCGAGAGAAAAGTAAAAAGTTATTCGATGTTTTAACAATAATGCTACAACAACTTACTAACACAGGGTCAAATTAAATTAGCTAGCGAAACTCCGATAAAATAAAAATGAAAAAGATTTGAAGTTTTTTTTTTGTATCAACGACCGACCGCTGATATTGTTAATATTTAAAGTATAAGTTGCCAAATTCTGTTTTCTTTGTTTTATCGTGTTAAGATATCGATATTAATCACATCTGTTAAGTTTACACAAAATAACAGTTTTTTAAACTAATAACAAATATATTTTCTTGAAATATTAGTTTAAAAATCTATTATAAAAAAAATCAATTATATTATTTTATTATATTATATTTTTATTATTATTTTCTAATTATTTTATTATTATTATTTTACTTTATTATTAATTAATTAAATTAAAAAAAATATCAATTATTTTATTATATTATATTTTTATTATTATTTTCTTTATTATTAATTAATTTATTTTTGTTTTATTATGCTCAGTTATCGATACCATCACGTCTGTGAAGTTTCACTAGGTAATTTAATTTGACCCTGTATTATAAAAATTCAAAAGGGAAATTATCACTAGGGTTGGTTTGAATGATCACAACATGGGTTGATTTGATCATTCAAATCAACCCTAGTGACAATTTCCCTTTATGGTAATATCTGATATTATGCTCAACAAAATAATCAGACATTGCCAGATAAAAAACGCTTCAATCTAACTTTTGACGTATTAAAAAAACAGCTTGCAGGGTACTATTGACTGAGGTGGTAACATTCTCATTCGCGTATAGCTTTCTATAGATCTCCGACTTTACATTAAAATCCCTAGTGATACCTGTCTGTTACTGTATCCCTTTTATCCGATTAATCTAACGCTGACGTGAGCTGAGATAGGTACAGTCAGCAACAAAAGTCGATTAACACTTAAGTTTTTTCAATCTCAGATAGGTATTGAGCAAAATATTTTTTCAAAATTGCAGCAAAGTACAATGCAATTTTGAACAAATATTTTGCTCAATAACTGTGATTAAAAAAATGAAAGTTAGGTAATATTTTGCTCAATAGCTGAGATTAAAAAAAACTGAAGTGTTAATCGACTTTTGTTGCTGACTGTACATGCATTTTGGAGGAAACGTTTTAAGTACGACATTTGTGACTTTGTGTATAAGGGTGCGTTCCGATTTGGGAATGTAATCGATGTAATCGATTTGAGCATGCTTAAACCCGTACCGAATTAGCGTGAGCGCGATAACGATGTCCCGTGAATCGTCAAAGATGACGTCATGACATGCGCCATCTTGCGATAACGCCGACCATGGCTTATAATAATATCAGCGTGAGCGCTGTCAAAAATGACAGTAAGTGCGTGAGGATGTGTCAGTGTGTGTTTTTTTTAAGTTGCATTAAATCTTTAAATTAAAATAACGTCGCATTTTCGAAATTGTGCTTTTGGCTGGCAAGTTTTTAGAGTTATCTTCACGATATTTTTCTATCGTACCAGATTAATTGTATTATGTTTTCAACACACTATCTACCTAGCATTTATTCTGAAGAATATCATATATTTTTCTGATTTAGTTTACTGTAGTCGATCACATGCTTTTATTGTTTCTAAAACTAGCGTTTTTTTTTGTGTTTAGGTCCTGTAAGCCCCTTAAGCGGTCTCCTGCGCGAGTTTTTTCGAAACATTGCACAAAAAACCTTACACATAAACATTTGTTATCATACACAAGCTGTCTCCTGCGAATTAAAATATTTTTAGATCAGTGTCAACTATTCACAAGACAATATACCTAACCTCAAAACCTATGTCAGTTGGAATTAAGCTTTCAAAATGTTAAGTTGAAAATGAAACAAATCCTTCCCGTCTTCAAAAGCGCAGGGAATGTTTTCTGTGCAGATCGGAAAACAAAAACCATCATGTTCTCATACACAAATGTGTAAATGATAAATGATTTTATTTTTGTAAGTAGGTTTGTACAAACACTTTTACACGTCAATCATATTTTTTAAACTAGATGAGGTCGGCGTTTCCTATCTGACTACTCTGAGAAGAAAGGCCGAAACAAACTCAGAGGTCATAGTCTCTTTTAAAGTCCAGACATAATCTTGGTCAGGTTATATGAAGACCATGTAGGTCGATGTCTGAGATGGTCTTTTGAGGAAAGAACCACACAGATTGAGAGGACCTGTCCAGTCAGTGCACGCATTTGTCAGAAATCGTGCAGCTCAACTCAAGACTTAAGGAGCTCAACGATCCGACGAACAATACCAAAGAAAGGACATTTGGGTAGGCCACAAAAATTACTCAAACTGCCAGACCATGGAGAGAATAATAAAAAATATAAAATGAATAAAATAAATGACCCACATCGTCTTCATATTCACAAAAATAATGTAATACTTTACAAGTATGTATGGCCGGGCCTATTTGTTTTGATATTTTTGTGTAAAAACACGCCTAGGAAATACGGCTTTACACACACAGAAAAGGTTTCAGAATAATTGATTTTGATGCATTTAAAGAGAAGATGAATGGATGTCTACCAAATCATCCCTAAAAGAAAAAACAGTGGTGTGCAAAAAAGCTTAGCACAAATACTGTGTTACGATTTTCCGGACGAACCCCTTCACCGAAAGCTACTGACTACAAAATATTTCAGTAAAAGCAGCGGTGGGCCAGTGGTAATGGCCCCGACTTACGAGTCCTTTTGTCGGGGGCTCGAACCCAGGCAGGCACTTTACTTTGTGTAAATAATTCCGTCACCACTGCTCTCAAAACGGTCAAGGAAAAAAACATCGTGAGGTAACCGGCATGTCCTATAACCAAAAATTCGAAGACATGTCACATCTACCAACCCGCACTGGGCCCGCGTGGTGGATTACGGCCCACTCCCTCTCACCGAGGCCTGTGTCCCAGCAGTGGGAACATTATAAGCTGAGTATAATGAATGTTACGTTATAGGAAAATAACCTTGGTTTGAAGTAAGAGATTTTTTGATCTGGTCTACAAACTCACACTGTGCCCCTTTAGCTTTTGCAAAGGAACTACTGATCAAAAATTCTCAGTAGTTCCTTCAAAAGAACTACTAAAGGAACTAGTAAGCACAAAGGGTGAAACATACAGCTCAGTCCCTCTCGAAGAAAGGAGGCCTGATTCCCAACAGTGAGAGCTGTCTTTCAAATCCGATAACAAATTCCCTTATTCAAATCACAAGCACGCAACAGATCCTATCGTTGTGCTCAATACTCAATAGTGACCACAATTAGACACAATAATGCATTATCGCTATCATTTCAACCCAACCACAGAGGATTAAAGCCAGGGGTATACATGTCAGTAACATAGCAAAGTAAACGTTTACTGAAAAAAAATTGAAGTTGTACAAAAGTATCTATGTACTTGCTTATATACTTTGGTACAAGTTCTATTTTTTTCATGTGATTGTGCTACTTAATAGAATAGAATAGAATTTTCTTTATTAAAGTGACCAAGTATCAAAACTCAAAGACTCAAACTGAAATAGTCGTAAGTTTTACTAACAATCTTATTTCAGTAAGCACAGACACTAAACAAAAACACAAAAAATAACGGTTGGTCACCGTTGCGACATTCCATGAGAGACGGCACAACAGTGATCCACGTAAACACAGTCAAGGTGACTTGCAATCATGTTTAAGACACTGTTGGAGCCGCCCCACACCTTGCGCACCAGGAAAGCGCACCTTTTACGCATTGTTGCGTAAAAGCAATCTGCATGTAGATTGCTGCGAACATCCCTGACGCACTACAGAAACGGGGCAGCCCCACACTTATCCTAAACGCATTGTTATATTGAACGCGAAAAGTGCTGTATGGTCTTCGCTTATATCTAGCCCATAATCTCCACGTGCAAAAAGCAGTACAGTAGGCTCGAAAGAGTGTGATTTTAACAGGAAGTGAGCATCGTGCAAACCTGCGTGCCAGCATGTTCGCTCAAACCGACAACGCTCTCCGCTCCCGTTCAATATCATCATCGTCTTTGAGGTTGGGAGTCAATATATGCAATAACTTCGATTGGTAATGATACGGGGTACCTCTACCCATCCCATCATCTTCCCAGCCTTTTCCCAATTATGTTGGGGTCGGCCTCCAGTCTAACCGGATGCAGCTGGACACCATTATTTTTTTACCCATTCCATCGTTTACTATAATAGTACAGACGCCAGCACATCAACTTACCCGAAACTGTCAAATCTTCCCAATCAATTATGAACCTTATGCTTTAGCAATAAAGTTGAAAATTTATTACAGAAATTTGACAGATTGTAGTAGGTTGATGTGCTGGCGTCTGTACCTAATAGTCACTCTCAACGGAGACTAACCTTCGGCGCGGGAGACATTATACTGCACAAGCGTGTGTGCAGACACAGATGCACTCGTTCTTTCCTCACTCTCATAGTCCGATAGGACAGCACACAGTACGACACGACTGAAAAGAAATCAGGTGCAGGACCAACGGCTTAACGTGCGCACCGAGGCACCGGGTTATCATACCTTCAACTTCCAAACTCCGGGCTTGATACTAAGAAATTACTAATGGAAAAACCCAATAACATTTTTCTTTTTGATGACGGGAAATCATCAAATGACCCTCCCGCTCTGGGTGGAGCGGAAGGGAGTGTCAGACTCTTACTGACTAAAACCCACCCGCGTTCCTTCCTTAGCCCTTTATGTTCCGGACCAGCGGTAACTCTTTCGGACAATCCCGCTAACATAACATTTTGCCTTACCTGGGAATCGAACCCATGACCCACGGGACAGTTATCATCAACGTTATCAGCGTCGTTAATCATAAAGGCTCCTACAAACAGGCGCGACACGCGAAATAATCGCGCGCGACACAAAGGCACCGCTCGTTGCGCGACTTGCGGTGCCTTTGTGTCGCGTGTCGTGTCGCGCCTGTTTGAAGGAGCCTTAAAGTGAGATCAATCGCGAGCGCATCAATCATAAAAAAACCAGTCAAGTGCGAGTCGGACTCAGGCACAGAGGGTTCCGTACTTTGTAGGTATGTAAATAGTGTATCACGAGTTTTTTATTTAGCCTACAAATTTACGGTTTTCGGATTTTTCCCTTTACTTGTGCTACATGATCTTGCTTCTTGCCAAATTTTATTATTCTAGGACAACTGGAAGTACCCTATAAGTTTTGATTGCCTTGAGAGTGTCGAAATATACGTTTTTTTACGGCATAAACGGCCGTATCTTTTTTCACGTTAACTTAGGTATTTGATTTTTTCACAGCTTCAAGGAACTGTAGACCTGAGTGGTTTAAATTTCAACTCGATACCTCCTCGCGTTCCCGAGATAAAAGGTCTTGACAGACAGACAGATGGACAACAAAGTGATCCTATAGGTAAGGGTTCCGTTTTTTGTTCCTTTTGAGGCACGGAACCCTAAAAATAAGAATAGAACCTATATCTATATAAATAGGACTAATAAGAAAGTCGATTTTCAAGTATGTGTGGCCGCTTAAACTTCTAAATTACACAATGGGTTAAATTAATGCGTTTTCCATCATCATTGGGAGCATTTGCTCTAAATGACACATACAGTGCGTGCCACGTAAGAAGAGACTTGACCCCGCCTCCCCCGCTCTTTCCGCTACCCCTATGACGTCCGGTTTCGTCCCGCACTCAGACCTCATACCGCTAAAGATACCTAAAATCGTGTACTGCGCATGTCAAACCACGTGGTGTGTCAAGTCTCTTCTTACGTGGCACGCACTGTACACACATACAATTTTTTTTTAAACATACTCATAGACCTTCCGGAAAAAATTCCGGGAGGTGTATGAATAAAACATTATTATCTAATATTAAACCTACATACAGCTAAGAAATCTCGTACTTTTGAAATGTCGTCATTCGGTCGAGTTGGAAGTAGAATATAGTTTATTGTCGTGACAGGAAGTTTTACCTTGCATATTCTTTTGCAAGTTACTTCGTGTATTCCTGGCTTTAGTTCAAATCGACAGCCGCCTACACATTATGCACTCACGTGTGATCCAAACACGTCCATCTGGATTGAAAACCTTGCATTGTTGTATTCAATACTGAAATGTATTTTGGTACTATTTTAGAGGAATGTGCGGGGAAACGTGTGTTTATTCGTGTGAACAATGCCTGTTTGAACGTGTTGTGAAGTGCCCAAATATTTTGCTATAGTCCGCGTGGAAATAGTTGGCCGCGCCTAGGGTGAGGACGGGGGTGAGGGCGGCGGGGTTGTCTATTGTTCGCAATGCACGTACTGAGTAATGACAAAGCGCCCCCGCCCCTCCGTCCCACCGTTTACATAAGTGAGGCGCGGCCAACTAGTTCCGCGCACTATAGATAGGTAATCATGATGACATATCAAGTTATACAATTCCAGTATAAACTGACTTCCCATTGTACGGAAAGCAAATAAATAATAGCACTGCGAAGTCAGCTAAAACTGGAAATGTATATCTTGATGTGTTGTCGTGTGTACCTACGTAATTAAATATTTGTTTGGAAATTAGAGACGTAAACGTGATACAGTTTTCATTGAGTTTTCTATCTCTAGAAATACTTTTAGATATCCAATTATAATAATATGGCTTGCGTTGAATGTTAGTTTTAGTGCAATCATAATTTTGATACAATCTGATGATCCGGTCAGACTGGAAGCCGACCCCAACGTAGTTGGGAGAGGCTAGGCAGACTGTGGTGTGTCTGTGTGTGTGCGACGAACATCGACGACGACGAATGATGACGTGTGTGTGTTGACCATGTGTTGACGAATATCGCAATATTTAGGAATGTGTAGGGTAAATAGAGCAGTGGTGTCCAAGTGGTACCGGCCGCAACTTACGTGTAAGTCGTGGGTTCGTACCCAAGAAGGTACTTTACTTTGTGTAGATTATTTCCATCACCACGGCTCTTAAAACGGTGAAGAGAAACTTCGTGAGGAAACCGGTATGTTCTAGAACCAAAAATTCGAAGACAGCCGCCAACACGCACCGGGCCATGTCGTGGATTATGGCCCACTCCCTCTCACAGAGAGGAGGCCTGTGCCCCAGGAGTGGGAACATTATAGGCTGATTATTCTAGGGTGGATTAAAAGCCTGCCATTTACTGGTACTTTAAAAAATACATCAAGGACTAAATCCAAAGTTAAACAAACTCAACGCATTTATTTCAATTAAACCATTTACAGGCACTTTTGGATTGTCAAGAAGCCGAAGCTAGTTGCCCATTCCAAAGCGTAGGTACCTATGGAGAAGAACGGGCGAGAAACTCCACGGACACTCTTTTAAATTATATTTTTACAAAAACATAGTAAGCAGAACCTGAAAATGATCTTCTCTATATAACAAAAGGTTACTGCCCTGCATTAGCACAATTACAAGCATAATGAACTAAAACAAACTATTCCCAAACGAACCACTAAGCCAGATATCCACCCTCTACCCTCTAAAACCCGGAATATCGGGTAGCAATAGAGTTTGATTAGATCGCGCGAGCACCGAGCATATAAACAGTTCATTACTCGAGAGTAACGGCGGTGCTATTAGGAAACCTGGTCTCGTTTGATGGAAGCTTTTAGTGGCTATTAGCCTGGAATTTGGCTTTCAGAGTTTAGGTTGCAAATACCCTTTTTTATTGGCTACAGCTGAACTATTCTGTAAAAATCTAACCGTGAAATCATTGGAGAAGTGAGCTTGAAGTGATACTTCAAGCTTACAGTGCGTGCCACGTAAGAAGAGACTTGACACACCACGTGGTCTGACATGTGCAGAACACGATTTTAGGTATCTTTAGCGGTATGAGGTCTGAGAGCGGGACGGAACCGGACGTCATAGGGGCGGCGGAAAGAGCGGGGGCGGGGTCAAGTCTCTTCTTACGTGGCACGCACTGTACTTTTTAAGACGGTTTAATGTTTTCCCGCCATTAGTCGTAACCCGACGAATGACATTAGTGACAACAGTTACCACACTACCGTCCTTTCACAGTTACATATTTTACCTCTGACAGCAGCAAGCCAAAAGAAAACTTGTTGTAACGAGAATAAAGATCACAATGATTTTGACAGCCATATCAGTGGCAGCAACCTAACAGCAATCTTAATAGAATAATAATAGAGATCACTGTGACTTGGACAGGGATGCAAAATTAGAGGTAAAATATGTGTGAAATAACTGCACACGTGTGAATGAGACAGTGTTTCCAGATCTATTAAATATATAGACTATACTACTGAATAGAATTTGAGTCTTCGACACAGCAAATTCGCATGTTGTAATTAATATTAAAATAGTGGAGTACTGGGCTAATATACTAGGTATGACCACTTAACGATTCCTTACTTCGAAGCCACGTCAATTCCTTAGCAATTCCCGCCAATCTCGTGTTCATTTCGCGCGGTTTCGTTCACTGTGTCCATAGTGAATAAGTCTTATATCGATTCTCTTGTCTTAAAAACCCAATTTATAAGATCAATCTATGTATTCTTGTAATTAACGAAGAAAACTTTTAGGTTCTCACTTTTCGAAGTTCATATAAAGTTTTCTCTTTAATTAAATCTTGAAAAGCCTAGGTTGGCTTAATAGAACTCTGGGACCAAGAAATAAATGGTTAGGCCCTAGTGCCTACTTCAATAATGAAAGTCTGAAAGAATAATATGCCTGAAATAGTCCTTTTACATTTTTATCCGCAAAACGGTTAATGGATATTTGACATTCAAACCGTGTAGTGGTAGAGTGAAAATATTAAACACTGGCTTACAACCTAACTTCCTAAGAAAAACAGCATAGTAACAAACTGCAGGCCATGAATAGAATACTCTTTATTATGTATACGATATAAATTACAGACATAAATATAGAAACTGTACAAAGGGTGACACAATGGGCGCTCATATCGCTAAGAGCGATCTTTTAAAGACAACCTTTGAACCACGTAATAACGGGCATAGTATACGTATAAACAATTGGAGTTGACATTACCCGGGCAATGTCTACGTTGTGTATAGCTACAGGAAAGTCCTCTGGGATATTTAATTTGCGAGTACAACCGGGTATACTAAACAAAGCTGCTGCATTGTTTATTTTGTATTTGCTGTTGCTTTGATTCAATACCGTAAGTAAATTCTGTTACTTGCTAAATAATATTATCTTGTTGTTGTAGAGGATACCTATCGTCTACGACAACAAAGTAACAACAATTACTATGCTATAATGTAGGGATGCCGCGATACGCCTTTTTGCCGATACGATACCGATACAGATACTCTTATAAAAATATCGGCGATACCGATACCGATACCGATACGCTTACTTAATTCAAAAAGGAAGGTAGATTAAATCAAACACAATTAATCAATAGTTTTAGTAATCAAAATTAACATTTATAAGATTTTTATGGAATTATCAATTGTCGAAATTTCAAAGTGATTCCATATACCTAGCACTTTTGTGTTTTGAAGTTGATATGACTACTATTAATTTAATTTGACTCAAACGACTAGTTATAAATGACATACAATACACACACAATTACGATATGTAATTCTTAATCTTATTTGCATGGAAAAATACTACGCGCAACAACATTGAACCTAACGAAATGGGATAGATGTGCGAGTGCGAGGCCAAAGCGGGCGGGCGAGACAAAACACTGAATAAAGCGCGGGGTTTCCCCGAGCAAACTTAGTTCGTGCCTCGTTTGCAACGAAATAGACGGGACAACACGCGCGTTTACATTACATTTTTAAAGCGCGAAATTTGAAAAGTATCGTTGAATCGGCCATAAAAATATCGCCGATACCGATATATCGGCAAACCTGAAGTATCGCCGATATATCGGTATCGGTATCGGATGCATCCCTACTATAATGTATTTTTTTTTAAAGATTATCTTGGCACGACTTGACACGTCTGTCAGATTTTTGGGCTTTATGGCTACCCGTATCGACTGTCAAAGACCTACAAATGACTGCCGGGAACAATGGCTTAACGTGCTTTTCGTGCCATGGAGGGGTATTGGTATGTAATGAATGGTTACCCATCCACGGACGGACCTCGGCAAGCGTTGCTTAACCTTGAAGATCAAACCCTGCAGCTGTTATTTAGCCATGAGCCCATAAAAATCGACACCATAAAACGTATTATTCTAAAATCTATTTACCTAGTTCTCTGCCTATCTCCCCATCGCTTTCCTTAATCAACGCTCACAATATCCGCAGGAAATGTCCCTATTTGCAGTCGAGACCACGCGGCAAGATTATTCGATAACTGGTTCTGAATAGACAATTAAGGTCGTGATATACCTTACTACATATAGTATAGGTATGCATGGCTTATGTATAGGAATATATGGTTAGATAATTATCTTGGCTGTAATGGCCAGTATCAAACGTTATTGCGTTACGAATGATTAGGGTGATATGTTGCTAGGCTTTGTATCTATGTTAATTTTGCTATGGTACACGTGGGATCATTGTTCGATCAGCAGGGTAATTGCGTCACACACTATCAGTAACAATGAGTTTCACTTTGACAGTTCAGCAACATTCATTGCGTTATTTGCGATGTTGAGCAGACATTTTCGAACATACTATAATGGAGCAATGGATTAGAAATATGCTTCAAAATGATTCAAATTGAGAATTATGTGTTACGCAATTCGGGTGCAGGTAATTGTCACAGGAATTGTAATGGTGATGGATCGAGAGGGAAAGGAAGACCCAACAAAAAACATGAATGGATTGTGTGTGGAACGATATGAAAGAAAGAGTGAATGATAGCATTACGGTTGACAGGGGAGAATGGAAACGAAACGAAACGTGTTGCGCCGACCGGTGACCCCAAGTAATATGGGACAAGGTCAGGAAGATGTTTGTCTACAACAATTGGTATAATATAAAGGCTCCTGCAAACAGGCGCGACGCGCGACGCGAATCGTGCGCGACACAAAGGCACCGCTCGTTGCGCAACTTGCAAAGAATGATGATTTCATGAAACAGTTATTCTTTGGACTTACGTAGTCTTAGAGAGTTGTGTTGATGACTTTAATGATTATAATTCTTTAAATATATATTTGTTACGGCCGCGAATCATATATTAATCAACGTACAACTTAATACTGACCAGCAAATTGCAAAAAACCTAAAAAAAAATGAATTTCGCGGGCTACCCTGGCGCTTTCGCCTTAAGAGATTTTGTCAAGAGGCAAAAGGCCAAGGCAAAGGCAAAGGCTTTTGTGTTTTGATCAAAAAACTGGTTTTTCTCAGGTTTATGAAAACATAAAGTAATAATTTTGTCTTCTTCCGGTACTTGATCAAAATGCCTAGGTTTTTAATGAAAAACCCGATTTTGTCATAAACCTGCGACATAATATTATATAGCAATAAATAGTCATGTTTATTTTTCGAAGATTTCAGTATCTCATTCGGTCGTTTCGACATTTTTATTCGGACAAAAGTAGTCGGAAAGTTAATATTTTACATTTAATATTTTAAGTAAGGACAATTCTTATTTTTTTGTCGGAGCTTTTATTACTACCCCTTCTAGTTTAATGAATGGTTTGTGTACAAACTTTATCTGCCGTAAGTTGTTACTTCGATTACAATGATTAAGGACAACTGGGAACGGCACTACGGGAACAAAAACAGAGATGTACCAACAGTAATTAATTGAAAGGTTTGACCACAGAGTGAGAGGAAGCGGTTTGCTAAATATATTTTAGTTTGAGATAGATTTTTATGCTAATTTTATCGGACTATGATAGAACGAGTGTGTCATAGCCCCAAGAACTGCAGCTAAACTTAAGTGGCAGTGGGCAGGGCACATTGCTCGCAGAACAGATGGCCGATGGAGCCGAAAGGTTCTGGAGTGGCGACCGCGTACCAGAAGACGTAGTAATGGAAGGCCTCCCGCAAGGTGGACCGACGACCTTGTTAAGGTCACAGGAACCCGTTGGATGCGAGAAGCACAAAACCGATCGAAGTGGAGATGCTTGAGGGAGGCCTATGTCCAGCAGTGGACGTCTTTTGGCTGAAATGGTGATGATGATGATAATAAGAGTACCTAATGACTCACTAATACTGCTATTTCAATGGAGAAATGATTGCAGTTCATATCAAATGTTTCATACATACGAACATTTGTTTTGCGAATTTGATCTTTATTAGCTAATAGTATTGTCATAACAGGTGCCAGGAACGCACTCTCGACGGCCGGACTGTATACCAACTCTGAATAGTTAACTTTCTATGTAGATTCCTGCGTTTACATCTAGCTGCACACGAACCGTAATAATTTACTTTCGGCGTTGATTTCATTTCTGATGAACTACTGACACTGACATAATTCGACCATTTCATGTTACCCAATCGTGTATACAGGGTGTGTACATAACCTATTTATGTATTTGTGTACGTAGTTTTAATAGATTTTTTTATCATTGTTCCTCACAATCAAAGCACCTGCCATCCAATCTCTTCACCACCCTTGGTTGACTGGTAGAGAATGCCTAAGGCATTAAGTCCATTTGTACCTTTTTGTGCGAAAAGTTTAAATAAATAAAATGGACATAGACGCGCAAACCGTAACTATGAAATTCAGCATATGATTCTAGAGTCCCTAGTGTAGAAATTTTTCGTCGATTATAAAAAAAAACAACAATTTCATATAAAAGTGTCTACCTAGTGTAAAAATATCTACACGGTCAAAATGTATAGAACAGCAATTTTCATGTACAGACGCCAGCACAGCAAGCTACCCGAAACTGTCAAATTTTTCCAATCAACTTTGAACCTTATGCTTTAGCGATAAAGTTGAAAATCTATTAAAGAAATTTGACAGACTGTAGTAGCTTGATGTGCTGTGCGGCGTCTGTACCTACTGAATCCATGGTAACAAGTTGCGCGTCGCTGCCACCTTGTATTGTGGTTGAAAGTTGATAAATCCAAATGAAGCCGCTTTGCAACTGATTATTTCCGACTGTTAGATAAGTTACGGAGACAAGTGAAACCACGGATTGCCATTAGGACACTGTTTAATTAATGTATAAGAACACGGGTTGGGGACGCAGCTCGCACACACATACAGGGTGTAAAGGCTCCTTCATACAGGCGCGACACGCGATATAATCGCGCGCGACACAAAGGCACCAAGGCAAGGTCAACTACGCATTTTGTACATCAAATTAAGTAAAATTGCACAAAAACAATTGCTGGGAAACGACATTTATTTTTAATGTGATAATTTGCTGTTTACTGTGGTGCACAATGTAACACACGCAAAACATTGTGCTTATGGGTGCATGCAACGGTACAGGGGTCGAGGGGGTATTTAAAGTTGGGTTTTAGTATTACATTAAAAACTTGTTTTCGTCAAAAAACGATTTTGACCTTTAATACATCCGTAACCATCTCTGGTTACGGATGTATTAAAGGTCACGGATGTATTAAAGGTCAAAATCGTTCTCGTAATTTTAAGAACGTTCACAGTCTGATCTCAATTTCAATCTGTCAAAAATACCTCTAATATCCCTACATTTTTGACAAGTTATTGACATTGTTTGTCGCTGGGATGAGATCGCGACTACATTTTGAACGTTTTTAATTGAATTGTTTTTAATGGAATTGGCCTTCTGCTAAGGTCCAGTACAAAAAAATATTACAATGACGGGGAGTGAAAGTGACTCTCGGCTTAGGCTGCCTGTCTACCGGAGTGGAGCGAGGTAGCGGAGCGGAGAAACGGAGAAATATTAAGCAATAGGATTGTACAAAATCTTCGCTCCTCTTCTGTCCAATTTTCCTATTTCTCCGTTTCTCCGCTCCGCAGCATCACTCCGCTCCGGTGGACAGGCAGCCTTACACCCGTTATACACAATACACACATACACACATACATAAAACATGCAGGTTGGATGCACTATTCGACTATATCAGCCCATAAAGACAAATGACAAAAGAAAAATCTTATTCCAAATTCAAACCGCGTCGCCAGTCACAGTACATTCCTCACCAGTACAGCAGTGTCAGGGGGCTATTTACTCCAGATAAATAATGTAAGGTGACCTCCCGCGGGGTCCATTAGCCGGACCTCACGTCCCACTATTGTCCTGAAGTGCTTTTGTTGCCAAACTTTGGTAAAAGCGGAATATTGTGGAGGTAATATAGTTAAAATCTTTTTGTTTGTCGTAAATAACGTAGTGTAGAAGAGATTTGTTGGAAAAGTTGTAGGTAGGTACCTACTATATTTATTCCAAAAATGCTGACCTACATTATTAATTCGGAACTCGGTTTAAAGGGAGTACTAAAAAAATCAAGTAGTACCTATAGATGTTCTAAAGTTTTTGAAGAGGAATTGGTTTCTGTTAGGCAAGATGTTTTACTCCATGTAAAAAAACCGTGCTCGATCAAATAAGGGTGCGTTCCTATTTAAAAAAACAAAAAAAAATTACGAAAACGTATATTATTGTTTTTATTACATTATGTAAAGGAAAAGGAAGGAAGATATAATTTACGAGTATATACTACAGGAAAGCAGAGTTAAGAAAAGTGAAATAGTATCTCTCCACAAGAAGATAAAATTAATAATGTTAACATATCTCCTATCGCATATTACGACAGCACAAATAACATGTGTAAATGGTCTCCCTTCACGAACATAAGGACCCAAATAACAAAGATACCGACCTTTGCAGCCAATCGCTTTGTATGTAAGGACCCACTTACTTCCTAGGTATGGCCTTAACGTTATTGTCACTGCATGTATTTGTGTAGTGATATCTCAATATGGTCGTAATGGAACTCGTGGAACGAAGTTGTTTACCGCAGCTTGCGATAGGTGTAAACTGGTTGAAATCGTCACGAAACGAAAAAGCATTACGCCCCCTTTAAGCTTTCTATATATACTAATTATAAAGAGGTAAAATTTGTTTGTATGTAAGGGGTAATGTCTACAAACCCGTCCGAGACGCCGCGGGAGACACTCAGGGCGTCGGGAGCCGCGTGACGACTCCCGGCCACCGTAGGCGCGGACTGCGGACAGAAAGTAATGGGTAGCTCACCGTCCGACAAGGACCAGGCCCATGCCGGACGGCGCGTACGTGTTCCACGCGCACCTCAAAGAGATGTCAGCATCAACCGAAGGGGCCGTCAGGGACGAAGCCTGCCGGGTCAGCGGGATTGTCCGAAGGGGTTACCGCTGGCCTGGAACATAAAGGGCTAAGGAAGGAACACGGGTGGGTTTTAGTCAATAAGAATCTGACACTCCCTTCCGCTCCACCCACAGCGGGGAGACATTTGATGATTTACCATCCTGAAAAAAAGGGGTAATGTCTGGAACTACCAGTCGGATTTGGAAAATTCTCTTCGCATTTCATAGCCCAATTCTTGAGGAAGGCTATTTGCTATTGGCTATTTAACATCACACTATGACTCTTAGGAGA
Source organism: Luperina nickerlii (assembly GCA_963855955.1). Taxonomy (NCBI): domain Eukaryota; kingdom Metazoa; phylum Arthropoda; class Insecta; order Lepidoptera; family Noctuidae; genus Luperina; species Luperina nickerlii. The sequence goes on along the minus strand of OY979682.1, from coordinate 7,375,164 downwards.
CGAGCAAAAAGAAAAAAAGTCAGAGACTAAGCAAAAACGAAGTGATAGCACGGGCGGGTTATGCGATGCGATGGGGTGGGACGAGCAAACAAGACATTTCACGCAAACGAAGTCGCGGGCAGAAGCAAGTTATATAGGAAGAGACAGAAAGAGAGAGAGATTGTTTTTATTTTTTTCGAGGGTTCTGAACCCAATAGTGAGGATCAAAATGAAAATTTAAAATGGCGACAAATTTTGAGCTTCTAAACCTTATACTGAATAGTTCTGTATTAAAAACACGTATTAAATTCACACCTCTCTTCCTGACTCTCTTATTATGTACGAGTATGTGTGCGTGCAAGTATCGCGTAACGTACTTTGTTCCTGACGGAGGTACCCCGACCGAACACCTTTATTTTTATTCAGTGGAATTTTGTAAACGTATGAATAAATAGTCCAAGAATTGTCTGTTCTATAGCCTCTGTTTTTAGGCTGATATACATAAATAAATGATGAAATTGTTGATGAATTGAACGATGAATGATTGAATGATGAAATGAAATGATGATAGACATAAATAAATATAATTAGCAGGCACGTTTTTGTTCTAGAAGGAAACTGTTTCACAGTGTCCTGACAGGCAATCTCTACAAGACGAATTATTTATTTATATACTACTAGCTTCCGCCCGCGGCTTCGCCGGCGAGGTATGTCAATAAAAACTATCCTATGTCCTTTCCCGGGATGCAATCTATCTCTCTGCCAAATTTTCTCGAAATCCGTTCAGTGGTTTAGGCATGAAAAGGTAACATACAGACAGACAGACAGAGTTACTTTCGAATTTATAATATTAGTATGGATTACCACTTACATTTGTTTTTACAGGTGTTTCCACCTGTGAAACAAATGTAAGTCTGGGAACTCAAAACAATAACGTAGTCACAATTTTCACACTCGGGGACATCACCCAAAACTAATTTGATACCACCACCAACATAAATGAAATGTTTTTTAACTGTCCTATTTTGACTGACAGGGTTCTAATTTATACCTGTCGATTATCGTCTCGATACAATTCATACATAGGACAATAAATAAGTGTCACCATCTGGAATTCCGCCAAAGAGCAAGTAAAGATTATATCCAATCGCAGAGAGACGCTGCTGTTGAGAATCTTTATTGCCCGCCCTACCGGTGCAAACTTAACAAGTTTAAGTACGGGCCAACGGTACTTTAAACAGCCTCTCTCGTGGCCCCTGCCGCAGCCTACTGTTTAGAATGAGCAATCCCAAAGATTCCAGTATTTGCGCATTATTCAACATACCACGAAAAACCATAAAACCTAAGCAGTGCGAAATTGCGCCTTACCTCCAACTTATAGTAACCAACCATCCCTATTACAAAGAGGGTTGGATACATACTCGTAAGTGGATAGAATGGGTAGACGCCAAACTGCTTCCTAAAAAGGAACCGGGTAAATTTATTTTGCATTTTTTCTATCATAAGACAATACTTAGTTTCAAATGGATTCCAGATGATGATAGTACTCGTTTCCAGGTGACTTCCAACTAAAGTATTATAAAGCGACTTCACAGCTGCTGTGTTAGTAAATTCATATTACAAATCTAAGATTCTTGAAGCCTTTCTTACACACCTGTATGATATGTGCGCGAAGCGACAAATCTTCGGAGAAAGTGACCCCAAGACCACGCACCGACTTTACCAGCGGTATCGCATTCCATCCATGATATTATATTCGTGATGTCGGGGAACCACGGTCCGCGTAAAAGACATCACGTTACACTTTGTGACATTAAAGAGTAGCTTGTTCTCAATACTCGACACGATCAATGTCCTGCTGCAGCAGTTCACAGTGCGACTGATTGGTAATCCGCATGAACAACTTTAGATCGTCTGCAAATAGTAAGTAACCAGCATCTTTCATAGCTTCAGGAAGGTGATTTATCATTATAATAAACTCCAACGGTCCTAAATTAATACCCTGGCTTACCCCTGTAAGGGTACACGATACGTATACGAGTCCAAGGTGAAGCCAGCGTATTCTACAATTTGTGTCCGATTCCCTAAGTAGCTCGAAAAAAACTTTAGAAGGGCTGGCTGGAGTAAAACCGCAAATTTACTTCACAGAATATCGTTATCTACGCTATCAAATGCCTTCCTGAAGTCGAAGTAACCGACGCGTGACGTCCAGTTGGGCCCCTAACTCTGAGTCCAGCACTGGGGCGGCCTGGTTCAAAAAACACATTAAGTTAGAATTTGTGCTGCGGCCCGTTCGGAGACCATGAGGCTCATCGTTAAGCTGCGTAGCAAGTAGTAATTTGCGAATGGATACAAGACCTCAACGCAGACTCGAAGACCTTTGCAAATGCCGACAATATTGCAACAGGTCTGTATCCGCTGACCTCAGAGGCCGGAGCACCCTTTTTTTTTTTTTTGAGGATGTGAAATCATCAAATGATGCTCTGGGTGGAGCGGAAGGGAGTGTCAGACTCTTACTGACTAAAACCCACCCGTGTTCCTTCCTTAGCCCTTTATGTTCCGAGCCAGCGGTAACCCTTTCGGACAATCCCGCTGACCCGGCAGGCTTCGGCCCTGACGGGCTCCTACCATTGATGCTGACATCTCTTTGAGGCGCGCGTGGAACACGTACGCGCCGTCCGGCACGGGCCTGATCCTGATCGGACGGTGAGCTACCCATTACTCTCCGCCCGCTTTGGTACCGGAAGAATTACATTGTATAACTTATTCTCTTCTGTGAACTTGAACTTATCTGGAGTATCTATATCTAAAGCGTGATCTCCTAATACCACAGCTAATACCAGGAACACAAAATTAATGAGATACTTTTTTATCCAGGATTCAAAATAAACTAACCAATCGCCTGATATAGCGGATTTTAAAAGTGCTGGAACTGATAACAATGCAGCAGTGTTTTGTAAGAAAATAATACCTACTTACCTCAATTAAAATCAATGACATCGAAAACCTTTAATTATCTTGCAATAAGATTTAGCTATAAATCCAAACACCCTAGTCTGTATGTAATGTACTTTACATATCTCTTGCTCTGTAAGTACACCCTTACACCCCTGAATGCCGGGGTGTATGACTATCATTACAGCATAGGTTTTGGAATTTGAAAAAAGAACTGTCATACTCATACTGCACGAAGAATATTTTTAAAAAGTTAATTTTTTTTTTCTCGGTATCGATTAATTACTCGAATCGGAATCTAGACAATTTATTTTATAAAGATTTTATTTTAAATATGGAACTATTTGTTTCCACATCGTATGTTAGATGGAATCGATTTAAAAATCAAACTGGCCAGCAAGATTTGACGCGCTTGCGTGCGTGAAAAAAAAAAGGCAGTCTACTAGTAGGCGCGAAAGCATCGCGAAAATAATTAATTTTCTTGTTTGAATTCTTTTTCAAAAGTTTTAAACATGTCTAGTGACGAAGACATAGATCTAACGCCCGATTTTATTAAAGAAAGGGCAAAAACAGTTGTCGAAAATATATTACCGCCGAACTCGAAAGAAAGATATGTAAAGGCATACGACGAATTTATGAAATGGCGGTCAGAAAAAAAAGTGAAATCTCTTTCTGAAAGTGTTTTTATATCATATTTTGATGAATTATCTAAGAGGCTACAACCTTCCAGTTTATGGTGCTTTTATTCCATGCTAAAATCTACAATGATGACAAAACATGACGTGAATTTGAAAGATTTTTCTAAACTTACTGCTTTCTTGAAAAGGCAGTCTGACGGCTTTAAAAGCAAGAAATCGAAGGTATTTACTGCAGAAGAAGTACAGAAATTCTTAAATGAAGCTCCGGATGAAATTTATTTAGCAATAAAGGTACCTACGTATTTACTTGCCCTTTTTAATAAGTTACCAAAATATTTCACAAAAATACTATGCGAATTTGGTGCCTTTAATACAACTTATGTCTTTTTTACAGGTTGTTCTAATTTTTGGGATATCGGGAGCCTGCAGAACCGTGGAATTGACAAACTTGACAATAGAAAATGTAGAAAAACATAACAAATTACTACTCATAAAACTGCCTAACACGAAAACTAAAATTGACCGGTCATTTGTTGTGCATGAAGAATTTGCAAATTATGTTGAAAAATATCAAGCTCTTCGGCCTGAAAACGTGGATACAAATCGTTTTTTTCTTAATTACAGTAAAGGAAAATGCCACAGACAAGTAATAGGAAAAAACAAATTTACAGGCATGCCAAAGCAAATAGCCACATATTTAAAACTGAGTAACGTAGAGTTATACACCGGGCATTGCTTTCGCAGAACATCAGCGACTCTATTGGCTGATTCGGGAGCCAACCTCACTCTGTTAAAAAGGCACGGCGGCTGGAAGTCCAGCAAAGTGGCCGAAGGTTATATCGAAGATTCGATGGCAAACAAAAGCAAAATTACTTCTAAAATAACAGAAAATATAAACTTAAAATCACCACGTCAAAGCACATCATCTGAGCCATTTTTTAATGAAGAAAATAGTACCAGTCAACTGCCGCCATTTACGATGCAAGAACCTCAAGTCACTCAAACTCAAGTCTTATCATCACAAACTCATATTCAAACTATAAATATACCTAAAAAGAACGTGACCATATCTCTTACAAATTGTAATAATTTTACTATTAATTTTAATTAAATACACATTTTTTTCTTCTTAATAAATGTTCATTCAAACCTGCTGTCTTGTTGTTTACTTACCTCACAATCGATATGTAAAGCAGAGTATTTATCTCGGGCGTAAGCATCAATTGCATACTCGGGTTAATTAGCGCCTTCGCTTCGCTCAGGCGCCAAAAACCTCGTATGCAATTGATGTCATACAGCCCTTGTTTAATAATCTACTATTAATTGCCAGAAAAAGCAAAATCACAAACAATCCTCATTTTCTGGTACCAGGACCGCAGGAACTACAGGAGGTATCGATTGAACAAGTCGTATAAACAAAGAGTTCTGTTGTGCTCGCGAATGACGGAGGTGTTGGAGCGAGCACCGGATATTGCGTTGTTCTGCGCCGGAAACGGGCCTCCTTCTGCCATTGCTTCGTTATGTTACCAGGGGAACTCGATAAAGAATGAACTGTGGAATACTGAGAAAATTTATTAATTAATGAATATTCGCTTTGCTCGCGGATAAAACTTTTTTTATTAAATAAGAAAAAGTAATAGGTACGTAGGTAAAGTCACCATTTTTCCAGTTGTTAAACCCAATAACTCTTTACCCAACAAATAAATGAAAACCAGGCTCCTATGTTCAGTAATCGCGCTAGGAAAAACATAACTTTGCAGTCTTCTTTTCCTTCACTTTTGTATGTTTTTTCGTGAGTGATTGCCATACGAGTTTTATGTAGAAGCAATATTGTCCTAACATTAAAGCAAAAGCCATAGCTCAGAACGTAGCGAAAACCAATCTTGTCAAGCGAAAGCTGTAAGTATCATTTTAAAGGTAACAGCAATATTTTTCAAATAATTTTTTAAACAGAATCCATCAACACCCAATACTTCAAAACTTGGCAACCACGCATGAAGGATACCTACTGATTATGTGGGTACACACGATACTTTCTCAAACAAACCCGCCAAGTTTCGCGGAAGCATCGATACTACAAATGTTTACCCTCTAAGTGAAAGGGTTAACACAGGGTAAGGGAAAACAATGAGGTAACTGATAATGTTACTCTTCAAACAGGGTATGGAAATAGTGAGGTTATAGAGGTATGAGGAACAGAGTGTAAAGTTCACTCATACTCTATAGAAAAGGGAGGATCCTCCGACCAGACGGGTGTTGTGTCTGGCGGGCAACTGCCCGATGATTCATGTTGGGCCGTTGTATCTATGCTAGTTGCGCGGTAAACTCTGCTTGCGCGATGCAGGATTTTGCGTGACGTCAGTATGACGCGTTGTCTGCTTGTGGCGTTGTAGATACCGCTACAAGGTAAATGGTACACATTAGTGATGTTCATATTAATAACCTTTTGACCGCCACAGTCATGTATAGATGACAAACCAAAATGTTCCCAGCACGCCTCGGTTCGACTACATGACAGACTTTGACGCCGCGCCGAGGGCACGTTTTTGATTTTTTGACGTGTAGCGGTCAAAAGGTTAAATTTTTAATGCAAATTATTGTTGTGCTCAACACGCACTGGGCTTGTGTGGCAGGTTGCAGTCCACTTACAGAGAACACACCTGGGTCCAAGCAGTGGGTAATTTATAGGATGCTTGAGAAGGCCGATTTCTAACTAATGCGATCATCACATGAACACGCAACCGTCGCGTAAATTTTATTCGGTGAACCCGAAAGCTTCGTCACGCCGACAAAGGGCGCTTTCCGGGTTTTTCAACGAATAGGAGTGACATTTTTAAACGTGACAATCTCGTTTTTGCGTGACAGGTCGCTTTAATTAGGATACGAAGCAAAAGGTGTATTTTGTATTTTACAAGTTATGAGACCATTATGACGACACGGTTGGCGCAGTGGTTAAGCGATTGACTGCTGCGCTGCGTGTTGCGGAATCGATTCCTGCACGGAACAAATATTTGTATGACCTACAACTAGTTGTTCCGAGTCTGGCTGTTTGTGTATATGAGTTTAAATGTTTGTAAACGCACCCACAATACAGGAGAAATCCTAGTGAAGGGAAACGTTTAAAAAAAAATATGGACCATGGCAATTTATTTTTGATTATTTCAGACGTACCACATCATACAGTACCCGGCGATAAATATTGCACATCGACCTTTACCTTTTTTTGTATTTTATACAAAGAATAAAAATAATTATCAAAAGAAGCAAATCATAATTGTTTTAACAGCTCCTAATAGATACCGGACTGTTTGTATTTCGTGCGACAGAGATAACGCTCTACGAAGCCGAAATTAGCCGATTGTCTCTTTCCAAAGGTCGATGTGCAATATTTATCGCCGGGTACTGTAGTCATGTCCCAGGTTGGTGAGGTGTTGGCCGAGTCCCTAAATAGATCTTTTTAGGGTTCCGCACCTCAAAAGGAAAAATTATAAGGGTTTCGACTTGTAAGATCACTTCGTGGTCCGTCTGTCCGTCAGTCCTTGACCTTTGTTCTCAGGAACGCGTGGAGTTATCAAGTTGAAATTAATATCGAAACGGCTGCAATCCCGGCTTGAAGCAGTGAAAAAATCAAACTTCTAACTCAACGCAATCAAAAGATACGGGCGTTTATGTTTCGAAATGAAAACCTATAGGGTATTTGCCGTTGACTAAGAATCTTGAAATTTGGCAAGAAGCAATGTCATGTTGCACTAGTATAGGAAAAAATCCGAACACCGTAAATTTGTAGTAACTTTACAAAAAAATCCTGACCAAAAAACGTAACAACACTTTGTTCGACGTGAGAATCGAACCCCCTCATGCTCAGCAGTTGGGTGAACTCTACAGACCAGCGACGCAGTGAAAAAAGGAGTTTTTATAAATTTATCATTCTGATAAACCAATAAAAGCGAATATCATACAAAACATTTTCATAAGCTCTCCTTTATGAGACAGCTTACATGTTTCAATAAAACTTTTATTTATATTGAAAAGTTGCACGGATGGAGCTGGTAGTACCCTATCTTATGAAATACATGTATACCTTGAAGTTGGAGCTTTGAAAAGTTGAAGGATTATTATCTGAGGCTAGCTCATACAGATTCCACCGTTTGTATCACACAAATGGTGGGATCTGTATGAGCTAGCCTGATGGTTGGTAGTTTCTAGGCGAGAGTCTTTCAAACGAAAAAAGTGGTGAATGATGTAACAGTGAATGCTAGAGGGTATTTATTTTATTTCAGTTTATTGTTGTTTTAGTGAAGTTCGAGATGGTAGGGTTACTAATTACTTCGACTTATTTTTAGTTTTCCTAACCAAATAAATATACGGGGATAAAATCCGGAGCTTGAGTTATTTGAAATCGTCAGTTAAAATCTTAATTTTTTTTTTATATCGTGTAGGCGTGATGTTATTTTCAAACACGTTTTCCCCATTTTTTGTCACCTAGAAATAGATTTGCTCAAGCATAATCAACTGACAGATATTTAACATAACAACTAAGTACCCAAAAGCTAATTAAACTCGTGGCTTAAATGAGTATCGGAGCTTACAACCGCTCATCATTATGAGCTAGATTCTATAGACATATTACAGATAGAATTGTCAAGCTAAAATAGACATTCAATAGGATTGTATGAACTTCACAGGGTTGTGTTGGTGATTTTAATGATTATGATTCTGTAAATTAATACTTGTTACGGTCGCAAATTATATCTTGTTCAACATACAACTAGACACTGAACTTGCCAATTGAAAAAATCTTAAGAAAATTTGAACTTCGCGGTCTACACTGGCACGTACGGTCAGCATCAAAAGTCGATTAACACTTCAGTTTTTTTAATCTTAGTTATTGAGCAAAATATTAAAAACAGTTTTTTTAATATCAGTTATTGAGCAAAATATTTGTTGAAAATTGCATCGTACTTCTGCTGCAATTTTGAATAAATATTTTGCTCAATAACTGAGATTAATAAAACTGAAGTGTTAATCGACTTTTGATGCTGACCGTACCACTTAGTGATTGTAATGGCAATTACGAGTATATCACTTGATTTTAAAATGTTTTTATATATTATTTATACTTTTGATAGATTCTTTTATATTTTGTAAATGTGAGGACTTTGTAGGACTTTTAGACTTTAGATCTGTCGACCATTTTTTTATTTTATTATGTACTTGTTGACAAGCCTACGCTGTCCTCCTATACCTACTGTAATTTGAAAACAATGTAAAAGCCAATTATTTTTAAAAGAGTAACCGTGAAGTTTCTTACCGGCTCTTCTCCATAGGAAAGGACTATTATAAATGCGAAAGTGTGTCTGTCTGTTACCTCGTCACGCTTAAACCGCTGAACATGTTTAGATGAAATTTGGTATAGAGATAGTTTGAGTCCTGGGAAAGGACATAGGATAGTTTTTATCCCGATGTTCCCACGGGATCAACATTATGCGGGTGAAACCGGGGGCGCTGCTAGTGTGAAATATTTTTTTTATTTTGACTTCCCCTTTAAGCTGAATGCTTGAATGTTATGCTCTAATAGAAGCTAACTTGTAACATTGGAGATAATAACTTGAAAGTAATAGGGAATATGCATGAATTTTTTTCATGGCATTTATTAACAAAATATGAAAATACCGTAGTAGACATGACAAAAAGTGAAATTAAAATTAAAATCGGCCAAGAAACACGGCCGATATGAGCATTTTAAACTATTGATTACACACCAATTAGACAGAGAGATCCGACATAGACTGTGACGTCACATGTCACTACGGCCATATAAACTTCGTGTTAAATTTCGTTTTGCGAGAAAGAGATAGAAACAAATCTTCGATGGCTCATACTTTTTTAATTTCATAGTTATCCGAAAAACAGTTTTACTAAACTGTTTATTACATGAATAAGGATTAATTTTTTAAATAAAAAAAATCATGCATATTCCCTATTACATTTTGTCCTACATGTTTAAAAGACACTAACACACGTATAGAACACACATGTACCAATAAATCTAGCCAGCCAGCCTTTATCCAACTATGTTAGAGCTGGCGAGGCGCTGGCGACCGACCTATGGCAATATAACCATCCAACAAGCCAATCTAAATTCTCCAGAGCGATGGCGGGCAGCAGCGTCACCGTTACGAAAGGATTTGTGTATTGGCTCTGCTGTCACCAACCCGCTGCTCAGCGTGGTGACAACGGGCATATAACATCTCAAGTCAGTATTCCTGGTCTTAAATCCCTTTGTTTATTTGTGGACATTTATGGAAAGACACCATGCAGTGCTGGTGTCTTTATATAAATGTCTGTGTGTGTGGTGTGTGTTTATCTATCGTATAGCATCATTCTGTGTCGCTTTAAAGACCCCTTTATTTACACCATAGATTTTTTTTAATTTTCTATGATTTACACGATGCGAAATTCTTGCCTGTGGCATACAATAAAATTGAAGCAATATAGGTGATTAGCTTCTGCCCGCGTCTTCGTCCGCATGAAATTTCTTGTTTCCCCGACCCACCCCGTCGCAACGCATCGCCTACCCGCGCTGTCAATTCGTTTTGGCTTTTGCGTTCTTTCTGACTTTTTGTCTTTTTGCTGGGCTCCTAAAGGTCATAGCGTGATGTTAAATAGCCTGTAACCTTCCTCGAGAATTGGGCTATGAATTTTTCAAATGATAAATGATTTTATTTTGTAAGTAGTTTTGCACAAACACTTTGACACGTCAATCATATTTTTTTAAACTAGATGAGGTCGGCGTTTCCTATCTGACTACTTTGAGAAGAAAGGTCGCAACAAACTCAGAGGTCACAGTTTCTTTTAAAGTCCAGACATAATCTTGGTCAGGTTAAATGAAGACCATTTAGATCGATGTCTGAGATGGTCTTTTGAGGAAAGAACCACACAGATTGAGAGGACCTGTCCAGTCAGTGCACGCGTTTTGCGTCAGAAATCGTGCAGCTCAACTCAAAACTTAAGGAGCTCATCGATTCGACGAACAATACCAAAGAAAGGACGTTTGAGTAGGCGACATAAATTACTCAAACTGCCAGACCATGAAAAAAACTAACAGAACAGAGAGAATAATAAAAAAAATCCGACTGGTACCTAATTCCAGAGTTTACCTACCTCCTACATACAAACAAACAAATTTTACTTCTTTAAAATATAATCATCTGCCTAGCCTCTTCCTCAACTATGTTGGGGTCGGCTTCCAGTCTAACCAGATACAGCTGAATATCAGTATTTTACATGGAGCGACTGCCTATCTGACCTCCAAACCCAGTTGCTGGGTAATACGATACCCCTTGGTAAGACTGGTTGTCGGACTTTCGGGCTTCTGACTACCCGTAACCACTGTCAAAGATCCACGAATCACAGCCAGGACAAACGGCTTAACGTGTTTTCCGAGGCACGGAGGGGTCTCGGTATGTAAAGATGATCACCCATCTACAGACCAACCGCGGCAAGCATAGCTTAACCTGATCGATCGACCTGTTCGGCTGTTATTGTTTCGACACGGGCCCCTCGTATCGTATCTACTTCTTTATAATATTAGTATAGATTAAATCTCACCATGTAAATCAAGCTTAAGTCACTGTAAGACATGGTTTTGCTCAGACTAGCTTGAAATGTCAAATTAATATCCTGCTATAACTCGAGTCCTGGAAATACAGGGTCGCAGGGACGTCGACGTGCAACTGTTACCGTGGATTAAGTACATGATTCTGGGGTCCAGAATGACGCGTAGAAATCATCGGTTATTAAAAAAAATCTGCTGTGTCATACAATAGTGCAATATCTACGCGGTCAAAATGTATGAAACAGCAATTTGTTTTAGTAACAGTTTGAGCGTCGATTTTCCTGCTACCCTGTATATGTAGGTTTGTCAAACATTGAAATTCTATTCAAAACTTGTGTATGCGAACCGCAAATTATATTTGACGAATTACTCTGGTTGAACATTCCTCGTTAGAAAGAGATCATGCCAATTACGAACTACCCTGTAACTGCACTAATTATAATTAACTAGCTGTTGCTCGCGACTTCGTCTGCTATGCAGGATGAAAAGTAGCCTATTTTTAGGTTTAAACGTGAAGAGGTAACCGAAAGACAGACAGACACTTTCGCATTTATAATATTAGTGTGATTATTATAATGTGTGCGTGCGTGTGTTGTGTGTGTGTTAGTCAGCCCCGGATCTACGATTTTTTCGAACCGGGGCAAAACCTTGATAGTGGCGCCCCCTCCCTTCAGTGTTTGAGAAAAACTTGCAAATTGTTGATTTCCACTACGATAATATATGATTTCACTAATAAATTATTTTATGTAATTAAATAATTGCTTCATTTGCAAGGCGGTTTCGATTTTTTGTTTTATTATTATTTTAAACTAATAAATTACTTATTTTATTAACGCTGATTACTCGCAAACGCAATCAACCACATAAACAAACAGTGTAGTCACTTGACGTCCAACTGTTTGAATTTGTTAGGCTGGGCTCGTATAGATATGTGACGGGGATTGCCCTTGGCAGAAAGATCACGGACACTACGCACGCGTTCAAAAATTTACTTGATCTATTAAGATGCGTTCATAAATCACTTAGTATGTGTTCAAAAACTAACTGGGCGTATGGAAATAGAAAAGTTTGTTTTTCAAACATAAAGATTCGATTAATTGTTAAAAACCTATGAGATTGTAGGAAGAGACTTCGACAAGAATTCGAAATATCGAACAAATGAAGCCTTCATTTGTTCGATATTTCGAATTCTTGTCTCAAGGATTTGGCGCCCCCCTTGAAACTGCCGCCCGGGGCAAGTGCCCCGGTTTGCCCCCCTTAGATCCAGGGCTGGTGTTAGTATGTAATATATATTATATTTAGGATTAAATTAACAAGTTACGAGTATGTTACTGTAGGAACTCGACTTTGATTCATGTTATGTGATAAGTTGAAGTGGATTCAAATTAATTCTAAAGGTAAGTATCTACAGTCACCTAGGAGATGAGTTTGCGGGCTGCTAATTTTAATCATGTTAAATTCTGCTCAAGTATCAACATTATACTGTGTCTTTATGATTTGTTTAATTTTTAAAAATCTATAAACCTGATTTGCACTTGTACATAGTTTTCGTGTGATCTTTGAAAATCAACGTTTTGCTGTAACAGTAGGTTTCCCATAGTAAAGTATCATACTAAGTGGAAGCTTCTTGTGACAGTCAAGACGTACCGCTGCCGACTATTTTAGATCCATGCTCGTAATTATAGATTTCTTTTGTTTTCAGAAGTAAGTACTCGTATAGGTATATTATTTTTATTCCATTTAATTACCTTTTCTATAAATGCACGTGTTTCTGTGGCAATTTACCAAATTTTCGTGCATTACTTCTTATAAATTATACAAAAGTAATTTTCAATTTTACTATTAATTCTATAACCTACTTTTTTCGACAGTAGGTACATCATTTCAAACTTTTTAACGATGATTGGTCCCGTAACGAACGTTTATTGTGCACAGCCATGAACTCCCAAACTCCCAAATCGAATCCAAAAAACTCGAAGCTTTTAAGACACTTTCAATTAAAAACATAGGCAACCGTCCATCAAATTTTTTTATGGCCAGGTGAAATATATTCAAATAATTGTAAGAACTAAATTAAAATGTCCATTAAATAGAGGTGCTTTGTTTGTTAAAAACCCAAACATTTACCCATTTAAAAATGGGCTCTTCCAAGAATTAAAATAAAAGTAGTGAAACCATTTTTCACACGACACAAAAACAAAATGGTTGAAACAAAAATGTAAAAACAGCTTACTTAAATTAATGAATGTGGAGGTAAAAAGTTGGAAGCTCAGGCTTTTTATTTAGTCATAGTGAAAAATGGCGGGAACGCGTTTATTAGACTTAATTTATACGACGCGGTGATAAGGGTCAACAGTTGGTAAAAAAAGTTAAGGGTACCTCTGTGTGTATTTGTTATAAAGGTTTTATTTCTTTTACCTTTGCGTGTTGAACTTAGGGTAAAAGATAATCTTGTCAAGTACCTTTTTTATAGCATTTCTTTAAAGGATTGATCTGAGTGAAAGGGATTTGCAAAAACAAATAGCAGCCTGGCAGAAGCCTGTACTTCACTCGGTGGAAAGCAGAGCTAAAAGGCTTAAAGGCGACGAGACGTTGATGGCTAATCTTCACAGCCTGGCTCATCGGCGTAATGTTGCTTGCCTGACGGTCTTCTACAGACTGTACCTCGGAGATTGTGCGCAGGAGCTCCACGACCTGATTCCAACATCGTCTTTTTACCACTGGACTACCAGACGTACTGCAGCGTACCATCCACGCTTGTTCGGTGTCCCGACGAGTCGTACTCAGCGCTTCTCCTCCACGTTTATTATGCGCACAGCCAAAGTGTGGAACTTGTGTGTTCCCTTCCACATTTTTTATAGATTTCCATCATAGACCTCATCCATCGCTTTTCATGAGGCATGATCGAATTCAAGAGCGGTTCCAATCAGCAATAAAAAGAAATATAAAAAAGAGTATTTTCTTTTTTTGATGCGTGACAAGTTTCGTCTAAGGTTAAGTTCTTTTGAAAAAGTCCTGACACAAGTAAAAATATCTGTTTTGCGTTATGGGCTACACAATCAGAGACCTTTCATATCCACATGGTTCAAGGTTAAGAAGGAAATAGTGTTAAAAAAAAAGAAATTAAGCAGCCGCTGGTCCCGGCTGCCATTCGTAAACTTTGACAGTCGTCCCGGGCAGTTAGAAACCCAAAAGTCTGACTGCCAGTCTTACCAACGGGTATCGTGTTGCCTAGGTTGTGGAGGTCAGATTGGCAGCCACTCCATATAAAATACTGGTATTTAGCTGCATTCGGCTAGGCTGACCCCAATATAGTTGGGAAAAGTCTAAACAGATTGATATTGAATAATACACTTAAATCATAAAGTGTTAACCTACTACTCACCTTCTGCCCGCTGTCATAAACTAGTTTACAGAAAGTGTAAAGGTTTCAGTAGAATGAGAAGACACATATCAAAATCGTTCACAACGTTTTTATTGCACCGTGTAACAATTGTATAACGATACCTAAGAGTTACTTACAGTTACGTCACACTGCAATCATTTACAATTTGGCCACTATGAACATCCATGAAATTATCCTTAGTTTTATCGAAACTTAACTAAAACCAAAGACTTATATCGTTAGATTTGCCCTTACTGTACTTAGATGTCGAAAAAGTGTCCATATTGAGAAGATGAGCTCACACATTCCGCATGGTACGATAGAGACAATACGATTAAAATGTCATCGTCAACGAAAGAGGAACATTACCATCTTTTGAAGGGGTCGGGCAAATCTAACTATTTAAATCTTTGACTAAAACTGACTAGATGATACAAAAATATTAAGTATGCCAATTAAAATTATATAAGTATCATAAACTCAAATTTAACTAAATCCCTATAATGTTTTTAAACAATATCTATTTTAGACATGAAAAATCTAAATCAGACAATTTTTTTCTGTTTCTGATTTCTCACTTTTCTAATAATTATAATAGTTAACAATAAATAACTAGGTGCTATCTAGCCTGAAGACGGTGGCACAGTGATCACGTGCTGCCGTGCATAGCGAGGCTCAGGGGAGGCCCCTTTACAGTCTCCCCAGGGATGTGCCTTACAGGCGTTGCACGGGGGGGTTCCGGAATTGGTCTTTTAAGAGGAACCGGGACCACCCCTATGTGCTGAAGGTGATCACCGGGGCGGTTTTAGTGAGGTAAAAATCCCACACTCCCCGACCTCCCTCCCCGGAGGTCGGGTGCCTTTTGAAGGTTTCCCACCGACAACAAAAAAAAAAATAAAAAGGTGCTATCTAGCCTATAATTCTCACACAGCAATTTTATACAATATATCTGGTAATAAAAATGATATTTTAAAGTTATGATAAAAATGAGAAACGCTAGCTTTTAATTTTCGATTATCACAATTCCGATTTAGTGAGCATAGCAGTTGATTTATTCCGATTTTGTTGGTACTAAAATAAAAAAATAAAATATGCTTATATTAACGTTTTACATAAAGAAAATCCCTTTCCTGCCTTTTGTTGTTTTGCATAGAACTCTTTTTTTAGCTTGTTTGTATGATTATTAAGAATAACAGTATAATATTCAACTTAACTAAAACTATTAACAAAATAAAATATAGCGCCGAAAAGTTTCTCCGCATTGCTGTCGACTGGTAATGTACCCAAGAGACTGGCGGCATTGTCACGTTGTATGGCAATGCTTAACCTCTGGCCAAGGTAACAATCGGCCCCTGTAAGGTTTTGTATCTAATTAAAGTTATACACGATAATTTTTTCTGTATTTTATTCAGATAGCGTTTCTCATTTTAACATTAACTCGAACATTTGATAAAATTGTACAAAATATTCTAACAACTATATAATGCAACGAATTGTAAATAGATTCATTATACGTTTGGATTGGTAATACTACTAATAAAGAAATATCTATAAACAACGACAGAGGAAGCACATAGGTAAGAAGCACAACACAGAGTAAGTTACTAGATCTAGGAAAATTCGGGATAAGATGTACACAGATATATTGAAACTCATGGAATGAATAAAGAGGTAGAATCAGAAGAATGAATACTTAAATTACTATTCTGTTAATAAGATAAACAGAAGAATTTAAAACAAAATAACATCTTTGGACCAGAGGACATCGAAAATCAAACCTAATAGTGGCGATAAGACCCCTCTTTGAGGAGTGGCTAGAGAGGCGTCACGGCGCCCTCACATATTGCTTGACGCAGGTCCTCACCGGACACGGCTGTTTCGGGAGGTTCCTGCACATAATCAGGCGGGAGGAAACGCCCGGGCGTCACCATTGCCAGGATCGCCCAGAGGACACGGTGGAGCATACGGTGGAGGTCTGCGCCACTTGGGCAGAGTACCACCGTGTCCTTGTAGAGGCGATCGGCAGCGGCAGCGACCTCTCGCGTCCGGCCCTAGTTCAAGCCATGGTCCGGGGCGAGAGGGAGGGGGAGGCAGTCGCCTCCTTCTGCGAAACAGTCATGCTAGTGAAGAAGGCGGCGGGATGGCTGAGGGTAAGAGCCTCCTGTCCCAGCCGCCACGGGAGGCGATCCGGGCGTCGGGAGCCGCGCGACGACTCCCGGCCACCGTAGGCGCGGGCTTGCGAGCGGAGAGTAATGGGTAGCTCACCGTCCGATCAGGACCAGGCCCGTGCCGGACGGCGAGTACGTGTTCCACGCGCACCTCAAAGAGATGTCAGCATCAAGTGAAGGGGACCGTCAGGGCCGAAGCCTGCCGGGTCAGCGGGATTGTCCGAAAGGGTTACCGCTGGCCCGGAACATAAAGGGCTAAGGATCCTTCCTGAGCCCGTGTTCCTACACGGGTGGGTTTTATTCAGTAAGAGTGTGACACTTCCTTCTACTCCACCCAAAGCGGGAGGGGTCACTTGATGATTTTACATCTTCAAAAAAAACTACAAGCAATATTAGGCGTGCTACACTGTCTTGTACGATTCGGCATATTCGAATCGGCATTATTTTTTACAACTAAGCCGATCCGAAGCACTTATCTGCTACATATAATTATTATATTCGGCTCTCATCGACCTTGTGCCGATCGACAAACTCCGTTCGGCGTCTACCTTCGCTAAATGGCATATTGCAGTTGATTTTTACTGCTTGGCTCGACTAGGTCGCACGTACAAAGCGGCCATTTTCCCAAACATATTATCTATATTCAATTTCACTGCCCGGCTGTGCCGACCCGAGCAAATGTGTAGCTCGCCTTACATACAGTCATGATAATTAATCTCTCTTTTTTCTCAATGAGTCGGTTAAACATTATTAATTCTATGACATTGTACACTCATTATTCACAACTTACAGGTATTTCGAGATTCTAAACAGTACCTAGACGTAGAAGTGTTAGTAGAAAAGTGTAAAAGTACCCTGAAATAAATTTAATACATGAATACAAGTTTAAAGCTTACATATTGTTTGAAGGGCGAATTGTGGGCTGGTGAAATTTTGTTACAAAAATATCGTGGAGAAAATTTTGGGACACAACATTAATTTTGTTACAAGAAATTGGAGCATTTTTAATTTGTGATTTTTCAGACTATTAAAATAATACAGATACTTTTATTATTTTTTTTTGCAGGAGTTATGATTATAAACAGTGGAGAAAAATACATTTCTCTTACAAATAGTATTCGATGATGAATGTGCACTCATTTCAAACATGGGGCCAAGAGCAAATAATTACACTACACAATAACTGTTTGATCCGTTAAACCAATATCAATTTCGTTTCATGATATAAATGTAATTACAGTGACACTATTGACTGCAAAGCCCGATAAAATTGAAATTTGATGGTGTTTAATTAACAAATCCAATGACACTGAGGAGACATAATGACATTTTAAAGACTGGTATTACTGAAACTATTACAGCCAGTAACTAAGAAAAACTTGCAGATAGCAAAAATACTCTTTGAAAAATATTGACAGGAAGGCCATTGAACCTCTCGACCTTTTCGCAGAAGTAAAAGAAATATAAATATTTAAAGCAAAAAAGCAAAGCTTTATTACGCAAAAAAAATATATTTCATTCCCCTGTTGTATCAACAGGCATGATTTGGATTTGTCCAGAACGAAATTGTTCGTGGAAGCGGATATTATTCTCTAATAAATATAATTTATTACGGTTCCATTAAATCTGTGTAGGTTTCGGAACTTATAAATGTGCTGTTATTAATCATTGATGTTTGTATGATCATTATTAAGGGATTGTCCAACAATTCCAGGATGAATACTGATACTGATGGAATCTGACAGATTTACTATTATACCATCGGAGTAGATTATTGAACGGATTTCTGCAATGTGAACACGGAATACGGAATTACACAACGTTATAAACTACAACCATTTGGAAACATTAAATATTCGCATATTAACAGCATTCATTAACTCCTAAATTCTGTGCGTTAGACGTAAGATGTACTCGATTATTTTAATAGAACCAATTCGAAAATAAAGAACGAATCTCACTGACAAAATATCACTAAAGACAATCCTTCTAATAAAACTGTTAGTAATCGTCAAGTTTGCTCAAATCTTAAAGTTCTAAACTTGCAGAGACAAAACAAAATAAAAATAAGAAAGGAATGAAAAATTCAAAAAAGAAACCGTGAAATAGAAGAGAAGCTCAGCTTTCAAATTTAGTCAAAGTTGCATGAAATGTGAACCAATTTACGAGGGTTGATTGGGTTTTGCACAAATGTCAAAGTTTTACAGGTGCATGTTTCTGAATTGATGTATCTACGGAACGTTCTGGAGACTCTAGCAGAGAATGGTCAATTAGAAGACCTTAAAACAGATAAAAGCCCCGCTGGGTCTTGCAGCGCCTGTCGCTTAATTAAATCGGATTAGATAAACAAAGATTCATGGGACAAAGTAATCTTCTAAAGACTTCCTTAGATATTTCTCCGTTCTTTTAAAATAATCGAGGTTAGGTCAAAGTAATTAATAGTGCTAAGCAATCACGCATCGAGTTTCTTGTGTACTTCCTCCTGCTGAGGAGTCTGGAGGAGGCTCCGAGCTCCTTCCACCTCCACTCCATTCAAGAGCATCAATCATCTCCATCAGCTCTTTGAACACAGCTATGACTCTCCAATTATACTTCGCCGAACACTCCACGTACCCACACTTCCAGTGTTTGCGAACTAAGTTCACAATATTTCTTCTCTTCTCCCTTGAATCTCCGCAAGCACTTTCTGCAATAGCAAGTTGCTGAAGTCCACTAGCCGCGGATGGAGTGTTACTACAAAGTAGATCCTGTTTATTGCCGACAACTAACACTGGAACGTTCCGCATGTCCCGACTTTCGACCATTTGGTCTCTCAAAGTTCGTATATACTGGAAAGTTTCCACGTTAGATAAATCGAAGACTAGAATATAAGCAGTTGCACTTCTGAGGCCGTAAAAACGGTAGTGAGCCCATTCGTAATACGAGTTTATCGGAAAGTAAGGTATTACTGGTACATCTGTGATTTTGACTTCATAAAGGTGCTCGTTGATGATCACCGAAGGGTAGAATGTGTGTTTACGGTCTGTTGGCACGTATTCCTCTGAGAAATCGCTCCAAACGAATTGCTGCGAACAAAGAAAATGGTATTACATAAAAGGGGTTTTGTAAAGTGACTGAGATAGATTTGGGTCTGATTCATTAATCACCGTATAAGCTGTGCTTCACCTTGCCGGGATACGTCGTAATCAGGCTGACGACCCGCCCGAACGGTGTGACACGGGCTATAAGTTTGGCAGTTAGGTAGGCAAGATGCTCGCTATTAGTCCTTTGGGACGCACAAGACGTAAAAGCTGCTGTTTTGTCAGTGCTTTTTGTTTACCTTAAGTTATTGGTCGTGTTATCGAGAACCTTGAAATAAAATATGGGATCATAAAATGTGGAGTTTATAAATAATAAGAATCATATTCCCAAAAGAGAAAAGCTAAAAGGTTTTCGATATAGTTAAACCAGAAAAAAACAGGAGTAGGATAGGTACCTTCCCATCTATGCCTAGTTTTATAAATAGCCTATTATGAAAATTATGTTGAGTAAAATTTCTTACAAGCATAATCAAAGATCACATTTTACAAATTCCCAACAAAGAATATTACTTATTAGAAAATTAATTTATGTAAAGAAAATATTTATAACTTTCTCATAATGAACTTACTAAGTAGAACATTTTAGGATCATCAATTTCTATTTTATATCAAATAATTTTCCAAACATTTTTATAGGTTCGTTTCATCCTACTCTCCAGTAATTTTTCCTACAGATCTGCTGTTTATGATAAAATAAACAATATTTTTAAGCTTTTCTGCTTTTATTGTTTATGTACAGACGCCACAGCACATCAAGCTACCCGAAACTGTCAAATTTTCCCAATCAACTTTGAACCTTATGCTTTAGCGATAAAGTTTAAAATCTACTAAAGAAATTTGACAGATTGCAGTAGCTTGATGTGCTGGCATCTGTACTATTTGGACCGCGATGTCGGTAAACAATAAAGAGTCGCTTAGAGAAGGTGTAGGTGCTCCATTAAAATGGTGATATGGTCTGGTAGGAACAGATTCTACAGATTTATTATTTATATGTATACTTAGAAACGATAAAGTATGAACAGTCAACAAAAGAGATAAGTATGCAGGATCGTCGGATATAGTTGAATTTTACTAAGAAACCGATGGATGTTGTCGACTGAAATTTAATTTAATGAATGAATGAATGTTGAATGAGCTGTTTTTTTTATATTAATAAAATTAAATTTTATTCGTGAACATCCATCGGTTTCATACAAAACTTCAACTATATCCGACGATCTTGCATACTTATCTCATTTGTTGACTACACATAAATAAATAAAAAGAACAGACTTTCAACTTACTAAATTCAAACAATCCATTCAATCGGAACAATTTTCTCCTACGAAAGGAAATCTCGACAACTTCGAGAATTCTAAAGCAAAATTCCACTTTGTAACAAACAGCTCGCAACACTACAAAGTTATTCATAGGAAAACCAACACCAATGCTATCAACCAGGCGAGCAGGGTGTTGTGGAGGTAATTAGAACTGCAGTTGTACTACAACTTTCATGACATACGGTTCGGGAATATAAACCTGCTGCATTATATGTTGCCTTGGTACCTGTGTGCTGAAGTTACTTTGTCAGTTGATGAAATTATAGAACTTGTTACTATGACCAGTTACTTTGTTTTCCAGTAACATCTAATTAGTTCCGAATGTTTGTTGCGAAAGTAAAGTAGAAACTATGGATTTTTGTAAAGTATGATTGTATGTATACAAGAGTAAATAATACCTACTAATTTACATTGATGCTATTATAATTTCTTGAACAGAAGTTACACGAAGTTCGAAGATTGAAATGGGTGATGAATATTCTGCTGACGTTTCAGGCGTTCTTCAGAAGGGTCAAGTGCGTAGTACTCGCAATCGGCTTGCGAGTGTAATCAGATGTATGAATATAAACGAACGAAGGAAAAGAAGTAGGTATGTAAAGATCGTAGCAGTCCCCCATGGAAAAAAAGGCGTGAGTTGTTGTATGTATGTTTTAGGCATTACATAAAATTCAAATACAGAATTGATAAGCAGAACGTTTAGATTACATTCAAAGAAAAAAAACAACTCAAAACGAAATGATAAATATAATATAGAATTTATTATTTCATCAATTCATCATTATTATTCGGTAAAAATAATATTATGAAACAAAATATATTTCCAATTCGGATTTTCTTCGCGAGCGAACGAGTATTCATCCAATTTTAATAATGACCGGATTCACCGATATCCATTTTTAATTCAATAGATACTGAAATAAAATCGAATTCACCAAATATGTTTTGCAAAGTTAATTAAGGACAACCCGAGCGCTGCCGTATACACACGGTAATTTCAAGTTTATAAATATTAATTGAATAACTGATGAGCTGTTATAAATGAACATATCTGATAATGTCATATTGCATTCTTATGTGAGGACTGAGGAAAATTCTGAGAGGGAAGAAAAACGTCGTCTACGTTTTTGGGAAACTGAAAACTATCTTTCCTGATAACTAAAATAGAGTCCAGGCTGACGGTAAACTGGAAATGTCAATAGACCGATTTATTGCGACTACACTTTGAATTCACTCTCTTGATGATCGACTATTACACGGCCTAACGTATCAAAGGAATCATAATAATAAGGTTTTCAAATACCCTTAATACATGCTGCTCTAAACTAAAATAAAAAAAAATATTGAAATAATAAGTTTACAAAAAGTGTACATATATGGTTCAGAAGTATTTATATGAATCTAGGCCTCTATTAGGATTATAATAATCTGGATATCGACTATGGTATGAGAAATATGAGATCACAGTCAAAAATAGAACTCTGAAGGTAATGTAGACTACGTGATGTAAACTTTTTATCCCGAGTAAAACTCTATAGAATAGCTCACTTACACGTGCCACTTAAAGTCATACGATGGAAAGGTTAAAAGTTTTTAACATAACTTTACCCCTTGATAGCTACTTGCTAGTCGATCCTTTATTGCTCGACAATAACCTCATGGCCTCCGTCCCCTTTCACAGCTCCTGGTAGATTTTCTCGCAATTTTAAAAGTGGAGGAGGTTAACAATGCTCGTTATCGTAGCGTAGCGCAATATTGGAAAATATTAACTCATCACATTTCAAGCGTCTGTAGCACGTGTTGTGTGCACATGCAATAAAGCTCGAACGAGTTCATTTTCTCCTAGTATCTCTCATGTTTTAAAGTAAATTCCATTGAATAACTCTTAAGCGTTACGCCGCCATGATGTCGAAAAAAGTAAAAAGCTAGATACAGCTTTACAATTTTTTTGTATCGAGAAAAAATTTTGAATCCTGTATTCCTTTTACATGATACTATCAAACAGTCAAAAAACATGTCAAAATGTTAAGTCCCTATTCCACATACTTAACAAGTTACACGAAATAGAAAACCACATCTTTTTCAACATAAGCCTTAATTAAAATGGTCCGTAACAGTTGTTGTTTCTTTCTTTATATTTAATACTAGCTGACCCGAAGAACTTCGTACAGCCATGGAAATCAGTCAATCCGACCTCGAGATATCATCAAAAAAGCCGTTTTATACAAAATGTGCGAAAAAAAATCTTTTTTTTTCGTAAATTTCAACTCCAGCCGTTCTTAGTTATAAATGGTGTAACTATCCCTACTTTGTTATACATACAGGGTGAATTTTTCAAGTGGGCGTGGTTGGCCAAATACGGAACTATGAGGAATAGCGAAAATTACTCAAAAGAGTCTCGGGCTCGATTTTGATGAAAACTAAAACTGCATCATTGGATTTTTGAAAAAAACAATATTTCTAGCCAGGAGTCAAACCTGTTGATTTAAAAAAAAAACACTTTATCATTATACCATTCGATAGTGTCGCTAATAAGGATCGAATTCTGGGAAGTAATGACATACGGCAAACTTAAGAAAAATGTTGGATTTCAATAAACTGCTTCTTATTTTTAAAGTACTCATATGTACATTACCTATATCTTGTTCAAAATGATGCTCAATATTTATTAAGGGTGCGTCTAGATTGCGTTACATAACACAAACTTATGTTATATAACACGTCCAAATTATTTAACATTATTAACTTCTCTATAGAAACATGATATATAACTATGTTTATTAACATGTTATGTTACAGTGTGGACGCATCTTAACACACACCCGCAGCGCAGTCGCCTTCACAACATTATGTTCTAAATTCAAATTTTTATTATGTCTTCGCGGTTAAAGGTCACAATAAAATAAAAAAAATAAATGTGAACAATTGAAATCAGAACGTAAAGTGAATTTGGCCCCAATAAATGAAACTGTTTGACATTTCGTTGATTACTACAAACTGTGTTGGAACTTGAATTCTGTGATTTGAAGATGGATTTATCCAACGATGAACGATTTGATCTAATGAAGGCATATTTTATCAATGAGAGAAGTGCCACTCGCGCTTTGGTATGCCTCAACGTGATTTCCCCAGCGTTAAGTGTCTCCAAAGAATGGTTAACAACCTTAAACAAGGAGGTAGCTTCATCAAAAGTAAAGTAATAAAGTCACGTATTTGTAATAATGATTTTAAAATGAGCTATTTTGACTTATTTTGAGTCATTCCCCGCTAACTCTACCCGCGATGCAGCTGAAAACATTCAACTGTCTCAAACTACGATATGTAAAGTTCTAAAAAAATACAATTATAAATGTTACCGTTCCGAACACATTGTACATACAAAAGTTACATCCAGGAGCTAACTTAAGACGTCTTGATTTTTGCAACTGGTTATATCAAAAAATTGACAACGATAGACATTTTTATGCAATATTTTATTCTCAGATGAAACGAAATTTTCCAATAATGGTATGTATAACCGAAAAAATAAACATTATTGGTCACGCACTAATCCATTACGGATAACCGAAGGCCATTGCCAAGTGCGTTTTTCATTTAATATTTTTGGTGCGGTATTTTGAAGGACAGAATATTTTATTTCAATATTTATGATGGAACGTTGACCACTTTTAAATATTTCGAAATTTGAAATGAACTGTTTGAAGAGCTGTAGCTGGAGCTGGCCTTTGACCCGGACTGACCGTTTAGTCTTTCAACAAGATGCAGCCCCAGCCCATAATAGCCGTATACTGAAGGAGATATTGACTCAGCAGTTTGGCGAAAATTTTATTGCAACGTATGATCCTGTGCCGTGGTCAGCGAGGTCACCGGATCTTACCTCCTTAGATTATTTTCTCTGAAAAACGAAATCTACAAACAAACGATATTTGGAAAATATTCTAAATGGAATGAATAATGTTGTAATGCTGAATGCAGTATAATTCTTGAGCCATCGAATCCAGCTATTATATATTAAAAACAATGGCCATCATTTTGAACAATTAATTAGTAAAGG
Organism: Luperina nickerlii; assembly: GCA_963855955.1. Classification (NCBI taxonomy): domain Eukaryota; kingdom Metazoa; phylum Arthropoda; class Insecta; order Lepidoptera; family Noctuidae; genus Luperina; species Luperina nickerlii. Next base: position 7,349,971 of record OY979682.1, on the reverse strand, counting down.
TTTAATAGGTAGGTAACATAAGAAAAATAAAATAGTTATTTATGATACTAGTGCGGTAAGTTGGTTTTTACAAACGAGTAGACGAATGTAAGCCCGAGACGAAGTCGAGGGCTTACCATAGTCACGAGTTTGTAGATACCAATTTCTGCACGTGTGTCATACAATGTTTTTCAACACATTTGCGAGAAAACAGTAGGTACAGTATGTAATTAAACAAACTTTTTCATTTGACTATTTTTAATAGCAAATAAGAAAATAAACAGATAGGTCACTACTCTTGGAAATTAATAGTAAAATTTGAACAATTATTGAAATTCAGTGAAATTTGCTGCTTTGGAAGCTTAACTGACTGACTGACATTATTAATTTCACACTTAGTATCATGTTGAACTCATATTATTATTTTGTTTGGGAAAGTCGCAACAGTTTTTGAAGTTTCTAATATGAAAATGGCGCGAATTTGCAAATGGCGCCACATGCACGTGGTGAAAATTAAAACTACATCTATCGTCTCATTTACTCTTTAGTATTAAAGTGAGACAACGTATTGAGCAAAAGCGCTTCCAAGGAGGTTCGATCAGTCAGGTTGTTTATTCTCATAATGTAAAACTCTTTGGTGGAATTCTTATATTTTTTATTATGGAAATTAAAAAAAAAACCGTAAAGAAAACGCACGGTGCTATACAACGGAACGTGCGGTAAAATAGGTACTTAGGTGAGAGTACCTATTTTACCGCACGTTCCGTTGTATGGTGCGTAATTTTTAACTTTCGAACAATGTATACAGGCTTTGTAAATGCATTTTTCGAGCAAATGTGTTGAAAAGGGTATTTTATTAAATATAAGCTCTTTTCTTTAGTTTCCTGTATGTCATTACTTCCCAGAATTCGATCCTTATTAGCGACACTATCGAATGGTGTAATAATAGGTACTGTGTTTTTTTTTTAAATCAACGGCTCCGGTTCTTGGCTAGAAATATTGATTTTTGAAAAAAAATAATGATGCAAATTTTAGTTTTCATCAAAATCGAGCCCGAGACCCCTTTGAGTACTTTTCGTTATTCCTCATAGTTTCGGATTTGACCATCCACGGTGGAAATTCACTCTGTATATAGATTTCTTATGAAAAATAAATATGGTTTTGAATATTATTAATGCCATACTTGTGACAAAAGATAAGTCTTGCTCTTGACGCATTACACATGACACGGCAAAAAATAATCTGATATCGTGATAAAAGATACGGAAACAGACGTGAATAACGGATACATTAACAACGTCGCATGGGCACATAATTCGAGAAAAGAATAATGTTATATACACAATCAATCATTTTGACGGAATGTTTTTTGATCCCCTGTTGAGCGAGCTCCATGTGTTGCATGTTTATTTTATATAAAAGACAAACAAATGGAAAATTGTTAAAAAAATATCAATGTGTTGACGTAAACATTTTGAAATTTTTGATTTAGATCGATTAGTTTTTTTTCGACAAAAATTTGTAGGTACTAGATTACTTCATTGTAAACATTGTGTAGAATGTTTTCAATAAAATAATCTAAAAGCATAATAAATCTTTTGCTTTGTTGCAATATTATTATATGAAAACATGAATACTAAAACTTGCTTGTATGGCATCCGAAAAGAGAATCTTGTATTCATATGACTTGCTACACAAAAGATAGCCCAGAATTTATTATATAATAATCGTACGTCACGCAACCCAAAAACTTTATTCATTTTACTCCCGAAAACTATCATGTTACGGTAGTTTAGTTAATAATACAATAATACTAGATAAACTACTAGCAAAAACTTGCCATATCACGTGAAACGCTACCCAAATATCAAATAATTAAATGTAATTACACATTCCATTTCCCGACATTTTACACCTGTGCCCCAGATAGTTAGCGATCTACCCTCCCATATACTATGAGTGATATAACCCTACTACCGAAGTTAATTTGGTAGAACGCGCCAGATAGATCAAGTGTCAGGATATACCCTTAACGTTTATGAAAGACGACATTGTGATATTATGGCCGTAATATCTTATCGTCATTGTGTTTGATCAAAATGTATTCGTATTTTTATATAATGAAGAGTGAGGGGATGATTAATGAAGCCATTTGGAAGCGTAAAAAATTAAATTTTACGCTTACGTAGAGTAGTGTTTACATTACATAAAATAACACCACGCCTTGTTTCCCCGAAAGGTTGAGCAGAGGTGTGTTTGAGTTTACTAATGTTATTTTTATCTATCTGAAAATTATCATGCCAGAATTAATAAAAAATGCAAATAAAAACCCGTTCACATAGATAAAATCCATTCAGTAATTACTATCGACACATCCCACATCCCCAGACCTCATATTTATGAAAGCTACATCATGGAAATTGCCGTAATGCGGGATCCGTTTTTCACGCCTCAAATCCTAAAATCATACGCATAACTAATGATTCGGAAAATACGGCGAGTCATCTCAATGTGAGCTCCATTGACGGCAGTAAATCTTTTATTCGAGTATTTTCGTGTTCTCGAAATATGAAGGTTATTGTGTGAAGGTATTTTTTGTATTGTGCTGGTGATGGAATCAATATGAGGTAGGGGGGGTGGGTGTGGTGGCTCTATGTTATTCATAAAGGTGTTGAGGTTAGGGATATGGTAGTAGGTGCATTTCTAGGCACAGTTACCCAAGAGGGTATACAACGTTTATTAGTAAGAACTAATAAACGTTGCATAGCGTCTGTATAGTTACGCAACGCTTTGTCTTCCTCTTTAGAAAGTCAAATTACTGACTACTGAAAGAGAGAAATCAGTGTATAACTATTCATCTGATATAATACGTTTATTAGTAAGGGGTACGTTGAAATATACAAGATGGCAGAGAACCATGGATTCAGTACCTACTGCCGCTCGATTCTGTAAAAATCTCACCGTGAAAACTTAGGTTAAGTGAGCGTGGAGTGAGCTGTCAATAGTATCAATTCCTAGCAAAAACAAACTCACATCACCTAAGTTTTCACGGTGAGATTTTTACACAATCGACCGGCTGAACAGCACTGCAGTTTTTGTACTGCTAAATTGCCGATGAAAAATTTCTACGCTATGGGGGCTAGAATCATGTGCTGAATTCGTGTCAATATCCAGCCACCCTGTATTCTATATAATGCTTTGAGAAAATATCATATCTTTGTTGCTTTATGTTGTAATTCTAAGCTTTGAATAGCAACCTTCAGCGTGCAAATAATATAGACAATTTGTCTTAGTTATAACAATCATACAAGGACCTTTTTTTTTTTTTTTTTTTTTTTTTTTTTTTTTTTTTTTTTCAGGATGGGAAATCATCAAATGACTCCTCCCGCTCTGGGTGGAGCGGAAGGGAGTGTCAGACTCTTACTGACTAAAACCCACCCGTGTTCATACAAGGACCCTTGTCCTTCAAAGAGGCGCGACATGCGATAAAATCGCGCGCGACACAAAGGCACCGCAAGTCGCGCAACGAGCGGTTCCTTTGTGTCGCTCGCGATTATATCGCGTGTCGCGCCTGTTTGTAGGAGCCTTTAGTAAAAGGTAAAGTTTAAATCATCAAAGTACATAAAAGTTCTTAGTCAAAGCCAGGCTGAAGCAAGTGAAAACCAAATGAAAACCAAAGCCATTTTCAACGTACCGTAGACAAAGTAAATGTTTCACTTATGTCACTAATGTACCTATGTGCTTTGTATCGTTTGCACTCTGTGTTCTCTTTCAAAGAGACAAACTATATAACCCCGCATTAGTCTATCCTTACTGCTTTATCTCAAACAGAACTACTGGCGGGCCTGCTACAGTTTCTAGAATACAAAAAGTTTTATGTTTTCAACGAGTAAAATAAACTACCACCATCCATTTTGCTAATGAACAAGCATTACAATACTTCTACTATCTTGGTGTATATTTTATTTATTCTTAATATTATAAAGAGAGAGAGAGAGCGAATTTTGTGAGTTTGTAGCTCACAAAACTGACTGGCTGTGGTTCCGAAGGTTACCTTCCACATAAACTGAGAAAAGTAACCTAAAGAACCACAACTCATAGTTAAAAAATTCTTTCATCATTTGAAAGGAACATTATTCCAGATGGAGATAAGCTGTTATGTAAATATATTTTTATTTACTTAACATTACTAATGAAATCTTGAATTCATGGAAGCCTAGTCAACAACAAAGCTTGCAAAAAGCGACAGACAGAGTATTGTTGAAAGTCTTTCTGAGTTAGATTTCTCAACAAAGTACACAAATTAGCCAAATGTAAATTCTGATATAGCTATTTAATGTGCTTGTTTACGCTCTCTTTGTAGCCATAGACAATGTCTACACAGAGAGCTTTGCGAAAGATGCACAGACTTTATTAACTGCATACTACATAGTTACGCAAGAAGCCTCAGTAAAGAGGGTAATCAATTAATGAAAGAGTACTCGAGGTCAAAATAAAAGAACCGATATTACCTGTATAATGCTAGTCTTTCCAACAGCTGGGGCCCCAAGTAGCACCACTTTGACGAGATCGAGGCTGTCAGGACTTGGCTCCAAGCTCGGAGCCCCGCCCACTGTCAGGGTACCCCCTCCGCCCCTCTCCAGGTAGTCCAAATCCAATTCTACGACAAAGAGAAATAAACTTTAGGGAATGTTGATCATGCAATCAGCCTATAACGTTCCCACTGCTGGGACCCAGGCCTCCTATCTCTGAAGGGCCCCCGTGGTAGAACACTCCCTGTGTTCTACCACACGGGGGCCGTAAGTACTTATATAACAGTATGTACCTAACAAAACATGCTTACGATAAGAAAATAAAGACGACCAAAAATATTTATGACATCAGCAATCCATGAAAAATGGTTTATAGGCCGCCAGTAGCTAAATACGATCCATTAAATGAAAAACACAACAAAGAGATGATCCAACGTGACAAATGACACGTAATAATAGCCATATCGGTTCATCTACGTTTTATAGTAGATATATAATATTTTGGGACAAAAGATTGGGATTGTGTGGATAGCAATAGCAATAAATAAAACTCATTTTATGAGAGTTAATTCGGTTACCAGTATGAAAAATAAAAAAGAAGACGGATATGTAAATAAAAAGGTCATGTATAAAAAAAATAAAATTATTTCCTTAGGTGCTCGCAAAATGGTTTTGATTACTTTCGCAGCTTTTAAACATAAGGTTGAAGAATAATCTAATGATTAAAATGGGCAAATGCGAGTCGGACTCACACACGAAGGGTTCCGTACCACAAGGTAAAAAAAAAACACCGGAAAAAACACGTTTCTTGTACGGTTTTGTTCACTTTTTTATTATTATTTGTTGTTTAGCGGCAATAGAGATACACACACTGTAAACATTTCAACTGTCTACCTATTACGGTCATGAGAAAAAGCCCGCTGAAAGACAGACAGACGGACGGACAGGCAGCGGAGGGTTCCTTTGGCACCCTTTAGGTACGGAATTACCTAAAGGGTGCTAATCAAGAATGTTATATCGTTTAATACTCTTAGAAAATGCTCATAACAACAATGCCATTAATCCTACACATGTCACTTGTAATGTGATATAATTATGTAGGATTGCAAAGACATAATAATATAATGCTATACACTACACGATGAAGCAAATAGCTTGAATTCAACGGAGTGACTATAATCTAATATTAATTGAAATTCCATTCGAAACGCAAGTCAAGACAAGAGAATTCCTTGAGAAGTGGCGTTCAAGATACGCGAAAGAATATACCAAAATTATTTTCTTTTCTCTCATGTAAAGTCAAACACAGTGATTAGTATACACTTATACTGCAACTTCTTTTAAACAATGTTGTGAGGGTGCTGAGTAGTCAAATCTTTTACTCTTTTTTATAAGTTTTTCGTTACTGCCCCGTCGGTGTTGTTGTCGCAAGCGCGACTGCTAAGCGTGGAGTTCATGGTTTGATTACCAGCCGGTCGATTCTGTTAGAATCTCACCGTGAGAAGTTCGGTGAAGTGAGCGTGGAGTGAGCTGTCAATAGTGTCAATTCCTAGCAAAAACAAACTCACTTCACCTAAGTTTTCACGGTCAGATTTTTACAGAATCGACCGGCTGGTCGGGCAAAGTATTATTCGGTTTTTCCATAAAAATATCTCAGCAACAGCCCGGTGTTTGGAAGTTGGCGGTGTGATACTAGTACAAATCTAACTTAGAAAGATGTATTAATGATTCTAATGATTATAATTCTGTAAATGCCCTGTGACTCGGAAAGCACGTTAAGCCATTGGTCCTGCGCTGGATCTCTCTCCGGTCATGTTGGATTGCCATCCCATCGGACTATGAGAGTGAGTGCATCTGTGTCTACACGCTTGTGCGCTATAATATCTCTCGCGTAGATTGCCAGTCTTCGTTGAAATTGAGATTGATTGACATTCGGTCTGGAGAACTATTATTATTCCTATAGTATTTAACTATTATTACTATAGTATTTCTTAAGCGTAATAAGTTTTTATTAGGCACACAATTAAAATGAATATTGACAGTTCAGTAGAAATCATTTTTTAGAGTACAGTCGAACAAAGAGTATACTTGTGGACTATCTGGTTATCCTTTCTTTCACCAAGAAAATTAATTTCAAGTTTGTGCGGGATTTTCGACATAAAAACCGTTTTGTAGTTGTTTGTGAAGAAAACAAGTGGAACCATGTTCCTGGCAGATTTACTTTGCTCAAGTTTTTACCTTGGATTAAGGATAAACCTTTGAAATACTTACTGTGATTTTGTTTGGATTGAAGAAACTGAGTTACGAAGCTGTTCGTTTACTTTTGGGGAGCGGAAGTTCTAAACGGAGGTTCGAGAGTTTGTACGCAATAAGGAAAAGTGTTTTTGTGTTTCAGATTAGTTTTTGTCTTCCGTGTTGGTTTTGGAATAAAAAAATAAACAATTGTAATACTTATTGTTAAACAGTAAGACCTGTCCCACTAAATGCGTTTAGCGCTAAACTTAAACACTATTATATCTCAGTCATCATCATTATCATCATTATAGCCGAAAGACGTCCACAGCTAGACATAGGCCTCCCCCAAGCACCTCCATTTCGACCGGTTTTGCTTCTCGCATCCAACGGGTTCCTGCGGCCTTCACAAGGTCGTCGGACCACCATGTGGGAGGCCTTTCAACGCTACGTCTTCCTGTATGGTAATATCTCATCATCAGATAATTGACGCTACACTGAAAGCAATAAGCAGTAAATAAAAATGAAAAACCATTAATCTGAATGAGGGTTTTCTGAAATGACGTTCGCCAGGTGGCAGCACTGACACGTCAGGTCCAGACATCTGTCAAAGAGCCTATATTTTCTTTAGTCATGACTGAATGATGAACGAATGAATGAATCGAATGATGAACGTCATCATATATTTTATATTGGAAGATCTCTTGTCACAGTGGTGCCAACTGGTGTCGTAAATTTTCACGAAAACCCTCATTGCTTTAAACAGTTCCCTATAAGCCTAACGTTCAAAACAGTATTTTTTACTGATCCAAAAAAACACAGAAAACAGTTAAAGCTTGAGGCAAAATGTTACCGTCATGACAGTAAACTTTAACGTTTTATGTGGCTAAAAGGTCACAAAATTAACTGTTATATTCATTTGGTGACATCATTCAAATCGTTGAAATTTACTTACATTTCAGTAATGGAAGTTTTCTTTTTTTTTTGTTGTGTATATCAGTAAATAGTATGTTCAATCAGTAAAAGTAACTGTATTGTCTTTTACTGTTTTACAAACATTTTTTTTCATTTACTTTTTCTATTCTATTCTAACTAGCCTGTTTTTTCCCACTGTTGGCAAAGACTTCCCTCTCCTTTTTCCACACAATTCTGTCTTTTGCAAGTAAATTACTTTTTGATCACTTAAAACACGAAAACACATGAAATTCAACTTAATACTCCTATTCCATTAGTATCAGAACATCATCACCATCTGCATCAGTCCAACCGGATGCAGCTGAATACCAGTATTTCACATGGAGTCACTGTCTATCTGACCTCCACAACCCAGTTACTAGGTAATACGATACTTGGAAAGACTGGCTATCAGATTTTCAGGCTTCTGACGACTCGTAACGACTGTCAAAGATCCATGAATGACAGCCGGGACCAACGGCTTAACGTGCTTTCCGAGGCACGGAGGGGTCACGGTATGTAAAGATGGTCACCCATCCACGGACCAAACGCGGCAAGCGTAGCTTAACTTGATTATCGGCTATTAGTATCAGAACATTATAATAAAATCAATGTCAACGAATTAAGGTCAAACTCAATTTAAAATATTTGCTTGAAACAATTTGTAAGTAAAGCCCTCGTTTAAAACATCTTCAGACTTTAGTAATAAGAATACTTAATTTCGAGATCCTATGTTCTAGGTTTCGGTTACAAGAAGAATACCTGACAGTAACGACTTAGATAAAATATTCAGGAGCTGCGCTAGTGAAACAGATCTCTTTTGAACCGAGAACAATAAAACTAGAGTGGGATCGTTAGTGGGATCAGGGAATCAGAATTCGAGACCAGTTAAAGGATTTTGTAAATGGAAATTAAAAAGCTGAAAATAGGCAAATAAAGGATTTTACTACGGGAAAACTAAAAGTTCAAAATATAATTATATTTTTAGACATAAAAATCCTTAAAGGTTCGCTACTACAGGCGGACTGCGCCGCATCGCAACGCATAGCAAAAAATCACCTACATCACTTTAGTACATTTTGTGTGAACGATCGCACAATTCGCACACTACAGGCGGTCCGCATCAGACAACAGTGCAACGCTCTAGCAGATCGGTTGCCGGGCGTATTTATGCGGCCGCTGTTAAACGTTGCACTGGACTCGAAACAATTCAAATTCGAAATTTGAATCCGTCTGAAACAATTACTGCGTTGCGGTGCGTTCAGCCGCGGCTCATAATGTGCTTTGGCATATTCTTGTAATCTGACGCGCTGCGACCCGTAATGTCCGCTTAGCGATCAGTTCTGGATGGAATTGAAACAGGACATGGTATAAAATAAAGAAAATTAAAACGCATTAACGCACTGTCAATCACATAAATATACAGACCGTACTTTGGCCATTAGCGACCAATCTCACTCTCTCTTCCCTTACTGTCATAGTCCGACGGGAAGGTAATCAGATACGATCGGAGAAAGACAAGAAGTGCAGGACCAACGGCTTAACGTGCTTTCCGAAAAACCCAATAACATCTTTTAATCATCCTCGTCTAAACAAAACACAAGACAGAAAATGAAAACGCGATGGAAAAAACAGCAATTCCTGAATATTAACTGGACTATTAGACTCGCCGTTTACAAGAATATTTGGCGGTTGATTTTATAGACTAGCAACTGAAAACACTAGTAATATGAAACATATATTTGGAGTAAGTTACAGAACAATAATAAAATGGAACTTATTCTTCAGACGATTTATTACTACCTCTTTGAACGTCATGTCTCATAGAACGAAAATGAAACGAACATTATATTTCAACCATTAACATTCGCAAACACATTCTTCGTTCAATTTCCGAAATATGCGCCATAAATTCAATTTCAGGGTGAATTTATTGGATACAGTAAACATAATTCAAGTCTTCTTTCGCACGAAAATACTGGCATTTTTTTTAAATCGTGTTGTGGAGCAATATGTGTAACAAGTAAAAAATGCGAGCCTATTATGGGGAAGCTCTGGTATAAATCAGGGATGTTTTTCCTTTAAATCTCGGTACACGACAGTTTTACCTTTGGCTGACGCGACAATGTGTCGAAAGATTGCGTCATACTCGTTATATGGCCCGAGGTTTAGGGGAAAGTAAATAAGACAGCGGTGTTTGTCAAAAAGATGACTAGCAGTATTTCCTTTGTGAGATGAATAGAATAGAATAGAATACTCTTTATTATGTACACCATATACATTACAGACATAAATATAGAAACTATACAAAGGGTGACACACCAAGGTGGGGGGGGTAGTTCAAGGAGGATGAACAAGTGAATGCAAGTTACACAAATAAATGAGAACTTTTTCTACAACAATTTTTTGGTAATGGATGTTTATGGGTTCAAATCCAAGGCCTGCAGTCTCGACATAGATAGCGAAGCTGTCGCAAACTACCGATAGCTAAATAATACCGAAAATAATCGCTTGCCGTAACGATCCTTACGACAAAAGCAAGTCTCTACATCCGAGATACCTCCGCCATAATTAAATTTAATAGATTTTATTTCTATAAACTTATAAGAACATCAATAGCAATCCTACCGAATCACTTTGCGGGCTGTCAAAAATGCTCTCAAAATATATTCGTAAACTTTACGAAAATCGTAAAGTTTGCGACAAACTTCGGTAAAATACCGTTGACAATCGATGACTTTGAGAGTCGAGACTACCAAATATCGCTACATCTGGATCGATAAGACTTTGCGGCCGAATTCGGTCGTAAAGCGATCGCTATTAATGTCGAGACTGCAGGCCCTGGTAAGTATTAATGAGACTTTTTCACTTCATATTTTATAGTAGGTACGTTCTAAGTTTATCTTAGACATCACTACTGACGAATCATTGAAGGAAAATATCGCGAGGAAACCTGCATACTGATTGCGTAACATACTAAGCTTTCAATCACATGTCAAGGGTTTGGAAGGAAGTTCATAACCCATTGCTTCATAGGTTTAAAAAAATCATCTGGTCAACAACGTAAATAACGCAATGAAAGTAGCTGAACTGGCAAAATGAAAGGCATTGCGATCAATTGGTATTTAATGTGTGTTACGCAATAACCACACAGGACTTACAATGCGTGCCACGTAAGAAGAGACTTGACCCCGCCTCCCCCGCTCTTTCCGCCGCCCCTATGACGTCCGGTCCCGTCCCGCACTCAAACCTCATACCGCTAAAGATACCTAAAATCGTGTTCTGCGCATGTCAGACCACGTGGTGTGTCAAGTCTCTTCTTACGTGGCACGCATTGTACAAGTCTGAAATCATCAATCCAGCTTGAGCAATCAAGGTGATCAATGCTTTGTGTGTTTTTCTTTTCAAGTTGGTACCTATTTCCAAGATCGACCCAAAGAGGTTACATTACAGTGATAATAATCTAAACTGCCTGTCTAGTACCCCATTTATACGGAACATGTGTACGTTTCGTACCCATTCGCGTTGTGGGTGCGCATTTTCATGATACTCCCGATAAAATTTCCATACCGAGTAGGAACTTTTGAACGTAACATTCAAAAGAAATAAGTGGATTCAAATGGAATGCTCAAATAAGAAGGTAAGACAACTGAAACAATTCTTTGGAAAAGTTATTTAGCAATTATGAAGAGAATGGCATAAACATGTAAGTAAGCCAAGGACAAGGCATTAAAGTTACAGAAAAGTTTTGACTTGGTAGCCTTGTTACATATTTTGATGCTTATTAAATAGGATAAAATTATGAAGAGCTTGAGGATTTCGCTTAAGACTTCGTTGAAATTAATATTGTTATGACAGATCGCTCTACGAGGGCAAAAATGGACTTACAAACTAATTATAGACCGGAAAGCAAAGAAGAAGATATTGGAGACTAGGCTTATGCTACAAAGGCTAACTAAACAAACAAGAGTTAAACATCAAAATTAAAATTAACACATATATCAAAAACAGAATGGCGGCGAATTCAAAGCCAAAAGCAACAAGCCCAAACTTGTCACGACAGGACAATAGAGCCCCAATGCTAAAATTCAGTATAATAATTCAATTACCGGACATCAAAGGGCAACATGGAGAAAAGGGTCCCTTAGATTCCATTAGTGCTCCCCGCTGGCTAATTTGTAAAGGATGGTTTCCACCAAACGGCTAGCACCGCATCGGATCGGAACGGATTTTACAATCATTAAACGATATTAAATCGTGTACACAGTATTTAAAGTCTATATTACCAAGCTGCGCACAGCAGCTTGACGCGACACGCGATCGTAGCCGAAAGTATGCAGCGACGCACGTACGACTTCGTACGCCTGTCGTCGTATCCGATCGAATCCTTTCGGTTGTCGTCCAAATTTTTATTTTCCTCTTCTGTGTTTTATAATTATTTTCTTCTTCGTCAAATGCAATAGCCAACAATACTACGTCAAATTCAACCATTTTCAAAAATTTTAACACGGTATTAACGAAACTATTTGACTAGGCGCAGAAACAAATACGTTCGCAAGCGACGTACGGAGCCGATTGTATACGACAACATCCTGCCGGACGCGATCGGCTGTCGCCGCATCCGTTCGTATCCTTTCCGATCCGAAGCCGAACGAGCCGTTTGGTGGAAATCATCCTTAATAGAAGATAGGGACACAAAGAGGTCTCGCGAATTGTTCAGAGAGAGTGATCCTAAGGTCGTAGCTACAAAGATAAACGTTACTTATCATTAACGTGTCACAAACTCTAATCACCAATGAGAAGTCAGAATGTCACAGCACTAGTAGGTATTTCAATGGAGGGCATTGGTGATTTGAGTTTGTACCTGGTTGGTTACTTTTAAGTATCGTAGTAGAAGAACGACCTTAAGTGCTACGCTTAGTGCTTAATGCTACCCTGCGTAAAAGATGGCATGCTCCTTGAGAACCAACCCATGGCAACGCGACCAACCTATGTCTTTCTTCTTTTTAGGGTTCCGTACCTTAAAAGGAAAAACGAAACACTCGTGTGTCTGTCCGTCCGTCTGTCACAGCCAATTTTCTCCGAATCTAATGGACCGATTAAGTTGAAATTTTGTGCACATATGAATCTCTATAACACAAAGACAAACGTGTAACGTAAATACATGCATTTTGAATATGGGGGGTCATTTTTGAGGGCAAATAGGAAATTATAAAAAAAAGTTTCGCAATCTGTACCGTGTGATATAATATTAAATGAAAGGGCTTACTGCGAGGATCTCAAATATATTTTTTTAATAATTTTAAAGTAAATTGTTTTAAAGCTATTTAAGAAAATAGACGAAAATTTACCACTCCCCCCTCTTATCTCCGAAACTACTGAGCTTAAAATTTTGATAAAAATATAAAAAATAGTTCTATACCTATAGATTACAGAAAAACCTATAAGAAGTCTGTGGTCTTAATACAACATGGTAAATCTCTCAATATTGTACGTACAAACTAACATTTTCAGCTGGAATGTATGGGAGAACATGTTTCTCAACTACAATGTTAAGTTTGTTCTTGGGATAAATTCGTTCTAACTACGGAACCCTTCATTGTGCGTGGTCCGACATGCACTTGGTCGGTGTTTTTCATGGTTTTACTTATTGCAAGGGACACACTGGCGCTTGACGCTATGCTGTAAGATTAATTTGTCATTTGTTTGAGCTACGCTTCTTATCTGACAATAGAGGCAATCGCTTTCAAAGCGTTTCGTATTTCTATGACTTTCAACATGATTGATATGACCTTTACCTTTTAGGTAGCTCCTATCATTCCAAAACATTTGTTTACATTTCCATCATTGTTATCGCTGATAGAATGTCACTTTGTCTAGGCACTCAGGCGTGGCACCAAGAAAAGCTCCCAACTGTCTACGGCTTATCATTTTCTTTTATTATGTTGAGTGATAGAAATGAGGAAAGAATATTGATAATACGGAAATAAAATAATGAGGTTCGACAAGGTAATGTTTTTTCATTTATCAAGAGCCAAGTAATCTAATAAAAGAATAAGGAATTAATGTTTCTAGTTATTTATGTTACTTTTGTAGCCATACAATATATATATACATATATAAGTACCATACTTACTAAGCATACAATAGGAAGTCAGATAATTTATGTTTTGAATAGTTATATAGGTATACTCAAGATAGGAAGTTTGATGTCATTTTAGCACTGTTTTTTATGGTCGCAAAAGGTGCAAAAACTTTTTTGATAAAATAATAATAATACAGGATGTAAAAGACCTTTCACGAAGCCGTCATCTACGCATTCTGTATAGACGCCAGCATATCAAGCTACCCGAAACTCAAATTTTCCTAATCAATTTTTACTTTATGCTTTAGCGACAAAGTTGAAAATCTATTAAAGAAATTTGACAGATTGTAGTAGCTTGATGTGCGGGCGTCTGTACATCAAATAAAGTAACTTTGTGAGAAAGGGAAAGAAGAAAATGATAATTATTATTCATTTATTTAATCAGACAAAAGTCCATAATTGTTAGTTACAAAAATACGGAGATAAATGACGTTGGAAAAAGTATAGTTTCGGGTATTAATTATATGATTATTTTCTCATTTATCAAGGGTCAGGTAATATCCCGTGGTTGGCGTGAATATATTGGCATGTTGATTTCTATATTTTTTTTTATTGGCATAATGCTTCATAAGCATTGGGAATGTACCTATATGCAAAAAATTGACAGTTCTAAATATACATAATTTTTAGAGCAATCAACTTTGGTACCTACTATGTTGACATCTCGCATTTTAACATGTCTAACTTGACAAATCCTCATGTCAAATTAACGATCCACATATTTTTGTTAACGAAAATTGATTAATGTATGCAAAATATTGTAAAACATTTTAAAAGAGTAACGGTGGAGTTTCTTGCCCATTCTTCTCCATACGAAAACTACTTTTGGAATAGGCGATTAGAATCAATTCTATTTTGTTGTAATTGTTGACGTTCAAAAGTGTCATTAGAAAACACTAGGTACCTTTAGAAGTCGATTACGGCAGTATCTGATTGACTCTCAGAAAAAACTGGGGTTGACCGTCACAAACACGTCCATAATATAGCAGATGGCTGGGGCTCTGTTCCACACGACATGTTTGTCTACACGTTATCCTGTAGACAAAGATTGAGACAACGGTGTAAAACGAAACGTAAATAACATAGGTATTACGATAGAAAATATATAAGCAATTACACTATACTCACTGTACATAATTATTATAAAACCATAACATAACATACACCAACACCACACCACACACCAACATGTAAACATGTCATGTCATGTAGCTTGATGTGCTGGCGTCTGTACTAACAAAATTTTAAATTGACAAATTGAGATGTCAAGTTATGGCCAACCAAAGTATCTCTGTTTAAATATAAGTTTTAAGTTGATAACTCGTTGGTGAACAACTCGAAAAGTCTGTTATTATGCAAACTATGGGGAATTTCCTGTATTTATTGTCAACATTGACGAATTTCATTGTGGGCAGAGCACATTGCTCGCAGAACAGATGGCCGATGGGGCCGAAAGGTTCTGGAATGGCGACCGCGTGCCGGAAGACGTAGCATTTTTTTTTTTTTTTTTTCAGGATTGGAAATCATCAAATGACTCCTCCCGCTCTGGGTGGAGCGGAAGGGAGTGTCAGACTCTTACTGACTAAAACCCACCCGTGTTCCTTCCTTAGCCCTTTATGTTCCGGGCCAGCGGTAACCCTTTCGGACAATCCCGCTGACCCGGCAGGCTTCGGCCCTGATGGGCCCCTTCCATTGATGCTGACATCTCTTCGAGGCGCGCGTGGAACACGTACGCGCCGTCCGGCACGGGCCTGGTCCTGATCGGACGGTGAGTTACCCATTACTCTCCGCCCGCAAAGACGTAGCATTGGAAGACCTCCCACGAGGTGGTCCGATGACCTTGTGAAGGCCGCAGGAACGATACGAGAAGCACAGAACCGGTCGAAGTGGAGGTGCTTGGCCTATGTCCAGTAGTGGACATCTTTTGACTGAAATGATGATGATGATTGTCATCATTTAAAAGATGGCATAAAATAACCTTTAAAACAACTCAAAACACGTTTAACTAATTTACCGATTTACCAGAAAAAGTCAAACCTTTAAAATGGCCGCCCTGACAAATTGCAATTTTGGACATGTCAATATATTCACGCCAGTCACAGATCTAATAGAAGAATAAGGAATCATGGTTTCTATCGAAATAAATGCTTTGACTTTGACTTGACTTTGACTTATCTGTGTAAGTAGCCGTTAAGAACTTAGTATTACACGACTCATAATACGAAGCATTAGAGAGTGCTTTAAGATCGAAAATTTTCTTTTGCCTCCTTTCTGCAACTGTTTCTATTGAAAGATGTTCTTCTAAGTTTGAATATGGGTCCAGTTAACCAATAAAAATACAGAAAATAATTGATGTGGTCAACTGGACCCGCGGGTCCAGAAGCGACCGGGTCCAGCTGACCGAAGACTCCTAGTACACAGAACCTACTTAATTTATATACCACTGTATAGATAATTTAATGGAGATTAATTCTGTACCTTTCAAAATTTATTTAATGCAGTAGAAACGAAAAATACATCAAAATATTTCTTAAAAAAAATCTCGTTAATCAAGTGTGAACCCTGAAAACATTGTAGCTTGCGAAAAAATCAATTAATTGAGTTTTTTTTTAGTAGTTTCGTGTCACCCATAGGAGGAACCCTATTGAAAATGGCTCATTTATTCAAAGTATTTTTGTTCTATAGATAGACAAAAGGTTTGGGTTTGCTACAGGAGCCGGAAAAGTAATTAATTCTGTGAAGGTAGTTTTGTACGTTGTATCTACAATGAAAATCATGTAAATTAATTGTTTGTTATGGTAACTGGTGGTAGGTTGGTAAATGAAAACACAAAAGCGGATATATAAATTAACGTGAAAAATTATTCCAGGTGGTGTTTGTGACACAGTCACACATGAAAGGCGAAACGAAGTTGATTAAAAGTATTAAAGATAGCCTAAGGTGGCTTAATTATGTAGCCTTTAATTAATGTATTTTTCAGTCTCTAGTCAGCCATAGCTACTAACTACCTACTAGTTGAAAATTTGCAGAATAATTGAAAGACATGCACGTGCCTATCTGATTCACACACATACACTTATTCATACACACACACACTTATTCACACATGGCAGTGACTCCCTTGTCATCAAAATTTTAACGTCAACCATAAATTCTGGGTCTGTAACTGAACATACTTTAATCTACGAGAAAAACAGGGCTATCAGCTTGACCAACAGTAGTTAAAAATTTTATTACACGCATACATAATCACGCTTTTTTACTATGGGGGTAAGCAGAAACTACGGAACGCCACCTGATACGATCCTTACATATCTTTTCCTTTTGCTTTGCTTACGTTCATACACCTTTTCATACACGCACGCCGGTTGCGAGTACTACGCACCTGATCTTTAAGAACATCACTTATGAGGTAACTATTATGTCCTTCTTGGGCGTCTCCTCCCGACGTTTTCACTCACATCTGCGATGTAAATACCTTTTTTTTTGTCGCTTTTCATTCATCCACTCAACGTGACCAAACTATGTAAGCATAATCTTTTCAATTTCTATCAAAAAAGTCTTTCTACAAGTCCTCTGCCCCTAAGGATACGCAAGATGAAAGATCGACCGACATTTTATTTATTTTTTCCAATATTTCGCGGGTTTTTTTACATCATCTCATGATGACTAAAGCAACAATTTTTCTCCGGAAAAGATATTCATTTGAGCTACCAATTTGAAAATATAGATCGTTATATAGAAAATAAATCCAAAAAAATCGAAGTCCTCGCTCCATAGAGGCTACAATCCAACCCAACTTAGTTCCAAACTTACCCAATATTTTGTTTTGCTTCGTACAGTTTCCCCTAGCATCATTATCATCCTCTTTATCCAGTTTCGACGTATTATCAAATCTATTCATTTCAGTAACACACACTCCTTTACATTTCTATATTCCAACATCTTTCGATACTTTGTTTTTCACTTTGAAATGTTTTAGTAACTTTATGAGCATTGTTGAGTTCAAGTTTGTCTCTTAAGTTTCATATGGTAACTTATTTAAAGTAATTTATTCCCATTAATTAACTTAACACCCACTCACTACGTAATTTGAGTCACAGTATTGTTTTACGTATATTAAGTTTAATGTAACTACCCTAAAAACTTATCATGTAAAACCATCTAAGTATGTCATATTTCATCACCTATAAACCACTAATTATTATTCCAAACTTTAATTAATCCATCAACTGGTTCTAATTCAAGTTAAGAACAATTGAATCCTTCAAGATACTCCGAGTTCGTAATTAACAATTTTATTATCGTAAAATTGGCGGCAAATCTGCGATGGACAGCGCGACCGCCCCCGATGAGGCGTCGGGATCTACTGAAGCAGCCACGCGAACCTGAAAGCGCGAGTCGTTCATTACGGGCTTTATGTCATCCCCAGGTTTTTTTGACGCTGGCTGAATGTTTATGCCGCCTTTGCCAAATATTGGAAAATTTTCTTTTTTATTTCTTACTTCAAAATGTGATATTAAATGTCGTTACCTAGTAATTGGGTTCGGGAGGTCAGATACGCAGTCGCTCCATGTAAAATACTGATATTCAGCTGCATTCGGTTAGACTGGAAGCCGACCCCAACATAGTTGGCTAGGCAGATGATAATGATGATGTTGACTTCGAAATGTCGTAGTCCAAATTCGGAATATATAAGCCGGGATGACATTAATTTATGTGAGAACTTCTTAAATGTTAATGCCATGTTAATCGGAGCTTAGGTAATGCTAGCTAATGCCAATAAATGTGAAATTAATGTTAACGCCCTACTTAGCTAATTCTGCAGGTTCAAAGAAACGAGCAGTGCTGCTGAATAATGTATAATTTTGTATGCATGAATTTGGTTTATGTATGTAGCAGAAAGTTGCGTCAAATATTTCCATTTCAACACTAATAACGACGTCACATATTTAAGTATATTTTGAAGCCGTGGCGAAATGTTTATGGAGCGCGGACATGGGAATGCATGCTACCAACGTATATGAATGATTTACCCATGGAAATCTGCAATGTAATAAATTTGAAGAACTGTTCAAAGGTATTAAAAAGATACTTTCTAGATTGCAGTGTGATCTAGATAAAAATAATAAATATCTATGTATCTACTTGCACCGAGTTGCCGACTCTGGCCATACCGCTGTTAAACCCGCGATGGTTTGTGTGGTAAGTATGTTTAATTGTTTTATTTTTGATTAATTAAAAATTAAAAAAAAAAATTGAAAAAAGAGGCCTGCAATGACCAAAAATGTTCGTCATTCATAAAGTTAATAAGTTACTTAGGTACGTACTTATTAACTTAGGCCCACTTGCGCGTTCATAGGTTATCCTAAAAAACTCCTATTTAACAGCTTTGCTCATATAAAGAAGCGGGTTTTCGGTCCCGACTCCCGGTACAGGTCTCTGCAGGTTTATCTTCGGAGGGAAACGGGTGTGAGCGGGAGCGCATAAGTTAATGTGGGACTGTTTCACCTGCACTGATTGGTACCGACCCGCACAGACTCGCCTGCACCGAACACCTGTTTCTTTTTGTAAGCACCTAACTCAGTCTTGATGTTAGTAATGTTAAAATAAATTGACGTTAAGAGACATATTGTTCGAAGTTGTAGTAAGTGAAAATTCGGTACTATATCAGCAGGCATTATATTCGTGAACTCATAAAAATTAAAACTTAAAACACGTTTTTCCTTATCTGACAACGAAATCTTCATGGAAACCGCATACCTACAATACAATTAAAATGAAATGTCATGATATAAAATTCAAAGACAAAATAGTACGTATCGTAAATCGTAATGTAATGTAAAAAGAGATGGGTGGGTAGGTATACAATTTCATTCATTTTTAGTTGGATTACATTATCAGGGCACGGACATTGCAATTTCACATGTTTCGTCGATCGAACTGCATTAACTAACCCGATGTTACTTTTTAGTAGCGCAACGCGTATTATGGGTTAAAATGTTAATTACTCTTACTACTAGCTCATCGAAATCACTCTATCCCTTAATTGTAACGCTGCATAGTGAGATACCTATGTGTTTTTGTACAACTGAAGTTAATAAATAAACCTTTTTTTTTTTACTTAACTTTTACTTTACAAACTCTATATTGGGCCGTAATTATTTTCATCAAAATAATGATTCAAGACTCAAGACAAGACAACAAAAGGCCCTCTTAACAAGTCCTTATTTAAAACAGCTTTAAATTCAAAATTCAAAAACAATTGTTTGTCTTGACGTTGTCGCTTTAAGAAACATTAAAACCCTTTGGATTGTATTTCCACAAAGGCTTATTCAAAGAAGGTCTTAACACAAAACTTGATGCTTACCACAGACCTTGAGGCTCAAAACTGCATTTCTGAGCAAAGTTGTTTGAAATGCTCTCTCGTTTGGCAGAATTAACGAACTTAGGCGAAATTTCGTATGTACACTCGAGAGAGACAAGGAAAATGGGCGTTTTATTTCCGAAAATATTTCGTCGAGAACTGTGTGAATTGTGTTGTAAAATGAGACATAGAAATTCTTCACAGCCAATTTAGTAGTTGAGTCAAGTATAAGAATGTTTTTACAAATATAACTTCAAAGATTTTTGCACTGTGTTGATATTTCTTTGTCAACGTGATATGATATTACGTCGACACACTCTACGACTAAATGAATTCTGGTTGAAGTGAAAACACAAAGCAAAAATACATTATCTTGGCGAGATTTTCGTGTGTGTCAATTCCCTGGAGCATAGTACGACGGAAACGAAAAATAATCCACCTTTCGTAGGTATACCATGTACATATGTTAATGCCGATTAAACCACTTTTGCACGGACGTAAAATTATCGCGGCGGAATTTTATCGCGCACTGGATTTTCAACCCTCGGTGATCAGCCGAGCTTTGAGAATACAACGGAGCGCATCCTCGCGCGTCAAATAAACACACTGTTGGGTTTTCAACTCTCGGCCCTACGCAGCGCGTCGAAAGTACAGCGCGCGAAAAAAAATCGCCGCGGGATAAACGCTCCCGTTCAAACCAGGGCGTTTTCTTTTTTTTTTCAGGATGGGAAATCATCAAATGACTCCTCCCGCTTTGGGTGGAGCGGAAGGGAGTGTCAGACTCTTACTGACTAAAACTCACCCGTGTTCCTTCCTTCGCCCTTTATGTTCCGGGCCAGCGGTAACCCTTTCGGACAATCCCGCTGACCCGGCAGGCTTCGGCCCTGACGGGCCCCTTCGTTTAAAGCTGACATCTCTTTGAGGTGCGCGTGTAACACGTACGCGCCGTCCGGCACGGGCCTGGTCCTTATGGGACGGTGAGCTACCCATTACTCTCCGCCCGCAGGCCCGCGCCTACGGTGGCCGGGAGTCGTCGCGCGGCTCCCGACGCCCGGAGCGTCTCCCGCGGTGGCTGGGACGGGAGGCTCTCTCCCTCAGCCGTCCCGCCGCCTCCTTCGCTAGCATGACTGCTTCGCAGAAGGAGGCGACTGCCCCCCACTCCCTCTCGCCCCGGACCATGGCTTGAACCAGGGCCGGACGCGAGAGGTCTCCGCCGCTGCAAGAACCAGGGCTTATAGTATGTTTTGAAGTCACTCAGACAACTCGAAAGTTCAATAATAAATTACCTTCAAAAATCAAATCAAAGCTTTGTTCTATTAACGTAATTTCGGGAAGTGATAATATCAATCAACTCAATGCTTCACTTTGTAAAGGCATCCATTACATAATAAACCTATAATGGTCCCACTGCTGAGACACAAGCCTCCTTTCTGTGAGAGGGAGTGGGCCGTAATCCACCACGCGGGCCCAATGCGGGTTGGTTGTTATAAGGCATTCAATAATCAATCTTCTTCAATTAAAAACTTCCATTTTCTAATTTCAACAACTTCGGTTCGATATCTTCAATAATTATTTTACTTATCCCCAAGATCATTAGGTATTCTCTATCGAACGCCAATTTTATCAAATAAAAGTAGGTATTTTCTTACACAGAGGTGCTTGTGGCCAAGTAATAACAGCCGCACGGGTCGATCGATGAGGTGAAGCTACGCTAGCCGCGGTCAGTCCGTAGATGGGTAACCATATTTACGTACCGATACCTCTCCGTATCTCGGAGAACACGTTAAGCCGTTGTATCCGGCTGTCATTCATGGATCTTTGAACTGTCAAAGATCCAGAATCTAGTTGCCAGACTCTCTCTCTCTCCAAGCTCTTACCAAGGGCTAACACTAACTGGTGTTACCTAGGGGTAAGACTGGTTGTCAGACTTCAAGGTCGTGTTATCCAGTAATTGGGTTGTGGAGGTCAGATAGGCAGGCAGAATGTCTCATTCAATCAATCAACTCAACCAATCGCAGTCCACTGCTGGACATTAGGCCTCTCCCAGACTGCGCCTCAACACCATGTCCTCTGCCTTCCGCATCCAGTCTACCCCAGCCACCTTCTTTAGGTCGTCCGTCCATTTGCATCCCATCCATCTGCGGCAGAGCGACTGCCTATCTTCAACTGCATCTGGTTAGACTGGAAGCCGATCCCACCATAGTTGGGAAAAGACTAGGCAGATTCATTTGATTTTCTTGCATAGCAACAAAGTGATTGCTTTGAGCCTTCACTTTGGTAGATACGACACAGCATTTTCCTTTCATTGAAATATGCATTGTTTGGTTGGTACCATCTGTGTTTGAGCAAAGATGAAAGAAAATAATCGAAATCGTGAATAGCTGATGTTGGTTTTTGTATAAAAGTTTGTTCGGTTTTCATACTGCTTTATTTTGTGGCTTATGTAAATGCAGGGAAATTAATTGGAAAGCAAAAAGACTACTAACTAAATTGTCCATAATATTAAAATCACAATAATTGTCTGTTTTTGACAGCTGTATGAAGTGGCTATTAACTAACAATATTTCTTATTTGTTTGTTTCGGTGAACCTACTAATATTCGTCAACAAGTTCACATTGAATTCAATTAATTACTATGGAAATAGTATTGGATGTAGAATTCTAGTTTTAATTCCTATTATTTTGTCTCCCCCACGTTTTCTCATAACACATTTGACATTGGCAGAATTATTGTCAACATCGGCACTATTGCCATAGAGAAAAATAGAATAGAATAGAACACGACAAATTAACGTAGGGTGTCCATTTAGTTAACAATTTAACCCCTATCGGGTTTATTTATAAACGCGATGATTATGTTGCTTAGATAAGTAGTGGTTAACTGGTTAGCGACTGTTTAACCATATTTTTTTGACATTTGAACGTCACTTAACTTTGAGCATCGTCTATACTAATATACTAATACTATATACTATCTATACTAATATTATAAAGCTGAAGAGTTTGTTTGGTTGAACGCGCTCATCTCTGGAACTACCAGTATAGAGTCGGATTTGAAAAATTCTTTTTGCATTTGATAGCCCAATTCTTGAGGAAGGCTATAGGCTATTTAACATCACGCTATGACCTTTAGGAGCCGAGCAAAAAGAAAAAAAGTCAGAAAGAACGCTAAGCAAAAACGAAGTAAGTAATAGCGCGGGCAGGCGATGCGATGCGATGGGGTGGGTCGGAGTAACAAGAAATTTCACGCGGACGAAGTCGCTGGCAGAATCTAGTTTATAAATAAACCTCTAATTTTTCGGACTGTCCTATTTCAAAAGCGGGGGTTAGTAAGTGGCAGCGGGTTATGAAATAACTCAGAAATGGTTGTTTATCACATCACATTAATATTATACAGGCGAAAGTGTGTGAGTGCGTTTGTATGTTTGTTACTTCTTCACGCACTAACGGCTGAACGGATTTGGATGAAATTTGGCACCCAGATAATTTATAACCAGGATTAACACAGGATACATTTTATCTCGATATTCCCACTCAATCGACACGTATGCGGGTGAAACGGCGAGGCGCAGCTAGTGTTTATACATTTTAAACATCTCATTCCTTTCCATAATCTCAGATGTTTACTACAAACAAATATACAGTGCTTGTGAAAGTTTATTCAAGCTTAAGTCATGTGAAGCGCCAGAATAGGTATAGGTTGTTTGTTGATGTCTGTCCTACTGCGGTGCTTCATTAAAAATGTTACGGCTCCTGCAAACGAGCGACGCGAATCGTGCGCGACGCAAAGGCACCGCTCGTTGCGCGACTTGCGATGCCTTTGCGTCGCGCACGATTCGCGTCGCTCGTTTGCAGGAGCCGTAACATTTCATCGCGTGTCGCGCCTGTTTGAAGGAGCCTTTCTTAGAATAGAATAGAATAGAATAGAATACTCTCTCTCTCTCTCTCTCTCTTTCTTGTTTGCAGTTATACCTACGTATTTAATATTTTATCATTGCATATAAATAAATAATTAATAAATTATTAAAAATTAATAAATAATTAATAAACTAGCAGCGCCCCGCGGTTTCACCCGCATAAGTGTCGATCCCGTGGGAATATCGGGATAAAAACTATCCTGTGTCCTTTCCTGGGACTCAAACTATCTCTAGGTATACCAAATTTCATCTAAATCGGTTCAGCGGTTTAAGCGTGAAGAGGTGACAGACAGACAGACACACTTTTGCATTTATAATATTAGTATGGATGAATGAGAATATTAACTCCTAAAGTGGAAATTCTAATGTAAACGTAGAACAGTTCTTTCTACTCGTTATAACTACAGGAATTTTGGGAAACTTTGTAAATCTGAAACAATAGCAGAATACCCGTGAAGCTAACTTAGAACACAATTTGGATTGAGCCCGAAATATCTTTAACGAATAAACATTCCGATTTTGGCTCCCAAAGCTAATCACAAACTAAATAAACGCCCAAAAGGACGGCATAAACAATGTCTAAATTGGCTTCTAACACAAATATCTCCAGCAAAATATAAAGGTGTTTTTTGACAGATTTAATAGACATTTTTATATCTCGGGCAAGCGGGACCCTTTAACCTAAAGTCGACCGTCCACTGCTACGTAGGATATGCACGGAGAGTCGGCCATGTTAGCTGCATTCATTTTTGTTTCCCAGCCAGGCAGCCGTGCGTAGCGTGGCCGTGGGTCGCAGTCATACATAGAGAAGGGACCGACTCTCTCTAGAAAGAGACCAAGCGACTGTGCGGCGAATACCTGTCCCTTTTTCGCAAACTCATGAGGCAAGAGAACGTAGTGGCCAATCCCGCCTACATTTTATACAAAGCGATGTAAGTACAAGTGCGTGGCTTAGCCGTGGGTTGCTATGGAGTGGTGACTGTAAATTTATGAATTTACGATGTTACGGAGGAAGCCAAGTCATTTTTTAACGAGGCTGTATTTTGATATTTGGAAACCTTGCAGGTCAAAGAGTTTTATTTCCTTTTTTCTTTATTGGAAAATGAAATAAGAGGTGTTTCTTTTCTTAAATAACAAAAAGGTCAGGATTTACGACATTTTTTTATTACTGTATACCTGATACAATATTTTTACAGGGGCAAATTAAATTGACTAGTAAAACTTCACAAACGTTAGAGTATTGATATTTAATAACTTATCCATGAGAGGTAAACGTGACGACGCAGTAAGTGGCGCCGCGCCGTCACTTTTTATTACGAAGTTACTTAACTGGAATCACCGAAAAGGTCGGATTGGAGTGACACTGGCTGATTACTGTCAGTCTAGCAGAGCATCGCATCGAATGGTTGAGTGTCGGCTAGTCAGTATACTATTGTAGTCTTTGGTGTTGGCTGTCTTCTGGTGACAGAGATGATGTCAGGGGAGCCGCTGTAGTACCACGTCCACGACGAACTACTATTTAGACACAATCCAGAGGGATAATTCTTATAAATTTAAGAACGTTCACAGACTGATCTCGGTTTCGATCTATTAAAAATACCTCTAACTTCCCCACATTTTTGACAAGTTTTTGACTACCCTACATTTTTGACGATTGTCGCTGAGATGATATGGCCACTAGAGTTTTTAGTTACGGAAATTGGCCTGCAGATAACATTCAAGCTGCTGAACCACTCAATATGGTGACTTCTGGTAAAGGCTATACTGGGCCGATTTACTAAAAAAAAAAACAAAATTTTAATAGAACTAAAGATATACCTCTCTATTCATAATAATACTAATTAACAATTTTCATTTATTTCAGGTACCACATAACCCATATTGAAAACATCTTTAATTTATTCAATAATAGAACTAAACATAATTATACCTCTTTATTCATAATAATAATAATTTCTAATTTTCATTTATTTCAAGTACGGTCAGCATCAAAAGTCGATTAACACTTCAGTTTTTTTAATCTCAGTTATTGAGCAAAATATTTATTCAAAATTGCAGCAGAAGTACGATGCAATTTTCAACAAATATTTTGCTCAATAACTGAGATGAAAAAACCTGAAGTGTTAATATTTTGCTCAATAACTAAGATTAAAAAAACTGAAGTGTTAATCGACTTTTGATGCTGACCGTGCCACATAACCTATATTAGAAAACATCTTTAAATTATTCATTATTAAATACAAAATAAACACACATCTATAAATACAAACGAATAAAAATATAAACGTTGCTAAAGTAGTGATTAGAGACTGCTTCACCATACATTTTTGACGTTTAAACGTCACATAACTTTAGTCATCTTTTATAAATAAACCCCACTGTCTAATGCATAGAATTCAACTCGATGACACAAAAAACCGTTTTCCAACACAAAACTGACTAAGATAACCGTCGTCTTAGGTAGTTGAATCCAGACCACATCGAAATCTTTTCCTCGTCTAATTGTGGAGCTATTGTCTGAAGATAATGTAACCGAGGAAGTCTTTTGTTCCACTGAATACTGTCCCTAGTCTGTCCCTGCCTTTAAATCGTAGCCGGTCTGATCGGCGTTTTTTTTTTTTTGTCGTTACTTTAGTCTTGGATAGTAAGGAATGTGGAATGACCTAATCCAATCCTACTCATCAACTGCCTAACCTTTTCCCAACTATGTTGGGGTCGGCTTCCAGTATAACCGGATGCAGCTGAATACCAGTATTTTAGATGGACCGACTGCCTATCTGATCTCCACAACCCAGTTACTGGGTAATACGATACCCCTTGGTAGGACTGGTTGTCAGACTTTCGGGCTTCTGACTACCCGTAACAACTGTCACAGATCCACGAATGACAGCCGGGACCAACGGCTTAACGTGCTTTCCGAGGCACGGAGGGGTCACGGTATGTAAAGATGGTCACCCATCCCCAGACCAACCGCGGCAAGCGTAGCTTAACCTGATCGATCGACCTGTGCGGCTGTTATTTAGCCACGGGCCCCTTCTAATCCTATCCTACTAATATTATAAATGTGGAAGTTTGTGAAGATTTTTGGATGTTTGTTACTCAATCACGCGTAAACCGTTGAACAGATTTGTATGAGAATCGGCTCATAGATAGACCATTTCCTGGATTAACACATAAGGTTACTACATAAGATACTCTCTCAAATACCAAAACCAATTCCGGTAGAACGGTAAGCGAGTTTGGGTATCCCTTGAGGCAAAGAATATTTTACGGAAAATATTTATCAGCAACATCCCGTTTCCCGTCATAAATTAATTTACTTTAGGATTTTATTGGAAGTTATATTACGTTTATTTAGTACGGATATGAGTTATAGATATGTGATCCTGGTAAATAAAATTATCGTGGACCTATTAAAATATATCTAGATACACTAATATTATAAAGTGGGTGAGTCTGTATGTTTAGACTAGCTTCTGCCCGTGATTTCGTCCGCGTGAAATTTCTTGTTACTCCGACCCACCCCGTCGCATCGCATCGCCTGCCCGCACTATTACTTCGTTTTTGCTTAGCGTTCTTTCTGACTTTTTTTCTTTTTGCTGGGCTCCTAAAAGTCATAGCGTGATGTTAAATAGCCTATAGCCTTCCTCAAGAATTGGGATATCAAATGCAAAAAGAATTTTTCAAATCCGGCTGGTAGTTCCAGAGATTAGCGCGTTCAACTAAACAAACAAACAAACAAACTCTTCAGCTTTATAATATTAAAGTATAGATTACCCCTAATCTTCAGAACGACTGATCCGCACCCTAATTTCATAATACATAACACACTATCAATCGGAATCTGAATCATTTTGAAGCAAATTGCTAATCCATTGCTTCATAAGTTCGAAAAAATTGTCTACTCAACATGTAAATAATGCAATGAATGTTGTTCAACTGTCAAAATGAAACCGATTCCGATTGATAATATGTCATGCAATTGCCCCGTTGATTCCGAAAATTCTTTTATTAATTGGAATTGGCTACAGCCGGTCAATTCTGTAAAAATCTCACCGTGAAAACCTAGGTGATGTCATGATGTGAGTTTGTTTTTGCTAGGAATTGACACTATTGACAGCTCACTCCACGCTCATTTCACCTAAGTTTTCACGGTGAGATGGTTACAGAATCGCACTACAGTATTGCCGAGTGTCATAGGATAGTTTATGATAAAACAACAAATTTTACGCGGACAAAGTCGGGGGCAGAAGCTAGTATTTTTTAATTTTTTAAACTGACTTCACAAAGAAAGTTTTCAATTCGTAAATACGAGTTGGCATTTACTTTGCTTGGTTAGGTCTTCCATGTGTATGTTTCACTGTCCTTTATTACTCAAACTATCAAATTACGTCATAGGGTAATTACATGCCAAAGATGCGTCACTGCGATACCTAGCGATCGTGGTTCGATGTCACCTCCATGTGAAACAAATGTATGGTAATAGACACGGACGCACATGCCAAAGGAGCCATCGCGATACATCGCGGGATGCTTGTGGTTTATTTCGACGCCTAGCATGTGTTTTACATGAAGGTGACATTGATTTAGCGAGCTAAACCACGATCGCTAGGTTGGCATCATGGCATCTTCGGCATGTAATCACTCTTACATTAATGGACACACTTACACATTAGTACTTACAACTTAACAAGTTACACGAAATAGAAAAACCACATTTTTTTCAACATATCACCTTAACTCGCTCTCCGAGGCACGTAATTAATGAAATACTGTTCAATATTAAGTTACAATTGCCACTAAATAAATACCAACCCTTCTCCTAAACGTCTACAGAATATCCCATTAATAAAACTAAATACAATTCCACAGGTCCATGTAATTACGTCAGTAAATGAAAATGGCCTTCCAAGACGCCTTTGGCCCTTTAATAATAAACCCGAAAGATACCTTGTGTACTTTCTGTGGAACATCTACTAATTATCCCTGTGGCCCCGGACTGTTTGTGTTGCTAACGTAATTAAGGGATGATAGAGTATTTTATGCTTGTTGGTATAGGAATATTCAGGTAACCACTGAATTACAATAGAGGTATCTCTTTTTACCAATAAAGTATTATTACTACTCTATGCTGGGCGCGCAAACTGTAAACATGAATTCAGCACATGATTCTAGAATTTTAGAGTGTAAAAATTTTTTGACGGTTATTAAAAAAAAATGCAAAAAAAATATCTGCTGTTCCCTACATTTTGACGAGTTTAAATATATTATGTTCGTATGAACATAATATATGTATTTAAAGCATATTGCATGTTACTGTACTCGGGGAGCCTGTGGTGCAGCTACACCCAAAAGTCTACAATGCTCTGCGGATCCAGTATAACAACGCATTTAGAATGCTGTTGCGTCTGCCTCGGTTCTGTAGCGCGTCATCTATTTTCGCTGAGGCACGTACCGACTGCTTCAATGCTGTACGACGTAAGAGAGCGGCCTCGCTGCTAAACAGACTCCGTGGCGGCCCCAGCAGCATTCTACGCGCTATAGCCGGGAGACATGACAGCCCGTTGGTGAGGTCACTTGTCACCTGTACATTGTCGGTGTTATTAGTTGAGTACTTACATAGGTTAAGACTATTGTTACTAACCCAATTGATCTCTGTTATCTGAATATATAATAATAAATAAAGAAATAAAATAAATGTAGGGAACAGCTGATTTTTATTCGCTATTTCAGGTTTGGTCCCATAGTAAAAGTTGTTCATAATGATGACCTCTTAAGAGGTTGTTGGTGTTTTTTCTAATAACTCTGTCTTCTATCTGATCTATCTATTGACTTATGGAGATAGATCAAATTGGATTAAAGATGCTTTTCGAGTCTGTCTGTGTGACTGCGTATTTTCTCATCTACTCAACGTAATTTGATACGGTTTTCACCATAATTTTGTGAATTTATTCCGCAAGGTTTATGTGTATGTGCACTGGCTTCTGCCCGTCACGTGTCACTTCGTCCGCGTGAAATTTCTTGTTCCCCGACCCACGCATCGTATCGCCTGCCCGCGCTATTAGGTACTTCATTTCCGCATAGCGTTCTTTCTGACTGTTTTCTTTGTTTTCGGTTCCATCCTAGCGTGATGTTAAATAGCCTTGCTGAAGAATTGGGCTATAAAACGCAAAAAAAAAACAAATTTGACTTGTAGCTTCTGAGATTAACACCTTTAAACAAACTCTTCAGCCTTGTTATTAGTATAGATATACAGCCCGCCCACGTGCACCGCACCCATGCAGCCCTGCACACACAGCGTCGCAGCATTCAATAACAAACCTTATTTTCAGTTGTTTAAAGTGCAAACGAACCTGCACTCGACACTTGAGGGTCAGTTTGATGTATTAAACTTACATTTAATAAAGAAATCTGGACGTTTTGTCAGTTTCTCGTTTTCCATATAACTATCACCACCCGTCTTAAGCAAGCGTGGTGATTAATGCTCGTGCCTTCTCTGGATGGGAAAAAGCCTTTGCCCTGCAGGTAGGTTAATAATTTATTTATTTAATTTTATTAATATCATCGTATTGCTCATACTGTTACGAAAGAAGATTCAATAGAATCTTTTAAAATTTAAAATTTCACTATTATTCTAAATTCGAAAGTTTGTGTTTTGTTACTTCTTGTTGGCACACAGATAGTTTAAAACCAGGATTAACTCATAGCATACTTTTTATTCCGATATTTTCATTGGATCGACACTTATGCAGGTGAATCGCGGGCTGCAGCTATTCCGTTAATCATTCAAAAAGTTAAGCTCCCTAGCACCTACTTGTTTGGTCCGCAAAAGTAACTGGATGCAACCAAAAGAGTTGCCAGTTTTTCTCCTTTTGACCCCATTAATAGTCCAGCAAAAAGATGGACAATCAATACAAAAGGTCTACAATATTGTAATTTCTAGCCGCATACAGCTCTTGTTTTTCCCATACGGTTAACTGCCTGAAAAACCGCTGAAATAGCAACTGAACCAAATCAGGTCAGTGCTGTTTCAGTGCGAGCATGATATTTTGGATCGTTGCCAAATGCTTGAATGTTTCTTTGTAAAGGGATTTTTATGTATGAACCTTATGTTTATTGATACGCCTTTAAATATGCGGTTTCAAAACATTAACTGTTTAGCCTTTTCCAAACTATGTTGGGGTCGACTTCCAGACTAACTGGATGCAGCTGAATACAAGTATTTTACAAGGAGCGATTACCTATTGGACCTCTACAATCCAATTAATGGGTAATACGATACCCCTTGGTAAGACTAGTTATCAGACTTTCGGGTTTCTGATGAGCGGATGATGATGTCAAAGATTCACGAAAGCCGAGACCAATGGCAAGGCTCGGAGGGATCTCGGTATGTAAAGACTGCTATTATTTAGCAACAAGCAATTTTACAACATGACACCTGAAATTCGCGAGGGGTTGGTTAGGCAGAGAATATTCAATATGGCCACATCTCCCTATATACGTAGTCCCATGTCACAAAGGGCGAGCTTATTTCACTCGCATCGAAACCTTACCCAGCTTCTGTCGTTTTTTGGGTCATATGTAATACAGTACCCGGGGATAACTATTGCACTTTTTACACAAAACCATTTTATACAAAGAATAATAGTAGATTATACAACAAGTGAATAAAAAGGGAATTTAGTTTGAGGGATACAATTACCGAGATATTTTTTTATTCACGTGTTGTGTACTCTACTTTTTACCATTGACTGTGAGAAAATAAAAAGGAGCATGGTGGTCTTTTAGCATAGAATATATGCTCCAAAGTGTCGACGGCTTCCATTGAAATAGTTAAGAAATAGTTAAAAAAACTCAGAGAAGGAATTGGCGCCATTCGTGGTTTTCCAGTCGCAGAACAAATTGTATGTATTTCAGGTACAACTCCCGAGATTTTGGCGGCAACAAATCATCTACTATAACTGCTGCTTTAGAACGAAATGATTCCGGAGTCAGTCTCTCATTTTAGATATCGGAAGAACTCATTTTATTATAATTACTTAAGTTAATAGATTTTCCAATAACACAAAACAACCACAATAACAGATAAAAAAGAACGTTTACTAAATTGCCGGTTTTTTTTTTTAATTTGGATTAGAATAGCTCCATTCAGCCTCCCAGTACGTACTTTCAGCAGCAGCGTTTTTTTTTTGTACGTATTTCGTGTTTGTTCCAAATTCAAAATGTCTTTATTCACTCAGTGAGTAAAAGAGAGTTTTATTCACTGTTATCGATGAATAAAATGCCCTTTTTCGAGTGGCAATGGTAAAAAAATAATTATCAAAGTCAAAGTCAAAGTCGAATCATTTATTTCAAATAGGCACTTTTGAACGTCAAAACTTGCAGTAAAATTGAATTGATTCTAGTCGCCCCTTCTAAAAGGTAGTTCAAAAGAAGCAAATCATAATTGTTTTAACAGCTCCTAATAGATACCGGACTGTTTGTATTTCGTGCGACAGGGATAACGCTCTACGAAGCCGAAATTAGCCGATTGTCTCTTTCCAAAGGTCGATGTGCAATATTTATCGCCGGGTACTGTAGTTCAGTACTTGTGAACTCAAGCAGTAACAAAAGCAAAAGTAAGTTTGTTTGTTACGTTTTCATGCCCAATCCACTAAACGGATCATCATGAAATGTTGCATATACATTGTCAGGGGTATACTCGTACAATAGGACATAGGGTACCTTTCATCCAGAAATTAAACTGTTCCTGAGGAAAATAAAAATAACTTTCGACGCTAGATGGCGCTAAGTGTCTTTCGAATCATGATTGAAATATGGCCCGACTTTCTGAGCAGTATTCAAGCATTAGTAGTATGCTTTTAATAGGATTTGGATGTAATTTAGCACACATAATAGTTTATTATAACCTGGATTAACACAGGATACTTTTTTTCCCGGTAATACGTTTCTGTGTGATAATTTCCGACCTCTACGCGGGCGAAGCCGCGGGTAAAAGTTAGTACTTAATAAATATCTTCAATTGATTCATTCATTGACAAACAACGCACAGCTTAAACTCCGCGGGTCTAGAAGCATACAATTTTGCACAAAAGCACCTTATCCTACTAATAGATGGATGGATGTTTGTTACTCTTTCACGCAAAAACTACTAAACGGATTTGGTTGAAATTTAGCACACAGATAGTTTATAACCAGGATTAACACATAGAATACTTTTTATCTTGATAGCCCACGGGGACGAAACTTATGCAGGTGAAACCGCGGGGCGCTGCTAGTCTATTTTAACGAAGGTGAGCGCTTGGCATGATTTTTGAAAATTCATCCCCTAAAAGGGTTAAATAGGAAACAAAGTTAATGCGTCATTTGTTTGCCAATGGATACATGGCTTGTACATATTTGATAACTGTCCAACTAAAAAAAACGTAAGTCCAGTCTCACAACGTAAAGTAACTGAGGGGCAATTCTACTAATTTTAACAACGTTCACAGTCTGATCTCAGTCTCAATCTGTCAAAAAATACTTCAAATTTCTCTACATTTTGACAAGTTTTTGACATTTCTTTGTCGCTGAGATGAGACTGCGACTAGATTTTGAACGTTTTAAATTACGAGAATTGGCCTTCTGATTCAGTTGAAAAAACCTTTACTTCCGTTCAATCAATCAAAATATTTTATTTCATTGCGTGGGCACTTATGAAACGTCAAAAGCTAGTTGCATGGTTACAATTGGTCGTTTCCTATGGAGAAGAGCCGGCAAGAAACTCCTCGAGCCTATTGGCATCACCCGGGCACAAGTTAATTTAGACTCCAGGCTGGGAATATATGCCTTTCCATGAACTTAGATAATACAAAAAATAGGTTTATCTTGGCAAAACGATAAGTATTTGCATTATTGCCAACTTAACTTTTCGTTTTCCAGGAAAGCTTAACGAAGTATTTACTTTAGCCTAAGTTGGTGGATTTTGTTATTTTGTTTGCTGGCAAGATTTTGTCAGTGTGAATTATTTTGCTCGAAGAGTTGGTTTTTTCAGTTTGTTTAAGTTATTTTGATGTTAGGTTTGAAACGAAGTTCTTTAACGGAGCTTACTGTAGGAGTAAAGAAGAGCGTTTTTTTATTATAAAAACGTTGCCCCAATTTTGCCCGAATTTCTCCTGTATTGTGGGTCCGTTTACAAACATTTAAACTCACATACAAATAGCCAGACCTGGAACAACTACTTGTAGGTCACACAAATATTTGTCCAGTGCAGGAATCGAACCCGCGACACGCAGTGCAGCAGTCAATCGCTTAACCACTGCGCCAACCGTGCCGTCATGCGTTATGCCCGCTCCATGCGACTTTTTATTACATATAATAGAGAGTCAAAGAGAGAGATAGTTTCCATGGTTTTCGACGGTTCTGAAGATGATAGTGCGGTCAAAATGAAAATCCAAGATGGTCGCTGCAAAAATTTTCAAATTTATCTTAATGGGTGTCGTTTTCATAATTTTCGAGGTTGGAAAATGAAAATCTAAGATGGCGGCTGCGAAGATTTTCATTTTGAACTTCGTTCCTGGCGGGGGTCTGCCGACCCCACACGTTTTTAGGTTTCAGTAGTCAACAAGGAACCCTTATAGTTTCGCCATATCCGTCTATGCGTCCGTCCGACCGCAGCTTAGCTCAGATACTCTTAGTACTAGAAAGCTATAATTTGGCATGGATATAATATGTAAATATTAATCACGCCGACAAAGTGGTAAAATAAAATCATGACAAATTTTTTTAGGGTACCTCCTGTACCCGTAAAGTGGGGATGTTTTATTTCTCGTCTACCCCATGGTGTGGTACCCCACACCTTGGGGTAGACGAAAAAAATAAAACATCGAACGATACCTTGTTGGATAGGTCTTTCAAAAATATTGCGGTTTTGTGGCAGCCATTATTCGATTCAGAGATCCGTTTGTTTCCTATTTCTAAAATTAAATCCTTAAAAATGACTAATTTAACATTGGAAAAAATTTATTGATTTTATTAGATCTCTTGCGTATTGCACCGATCTATCACTTGTCCCATTGGTAGCATTAAATTCTTAAAAATGACTAATTTAACAGTGGAAAAAATTTATTAATTATAATTAGACGTCTTGCGTATTGCACCGATCTATCGCTTGTCCCATTGATAGCATACGAGTATATCACAGTTTTTGAAAACATAATAACTTAACTACAAAATAGAAAAAGATTCAAAGACAGAGCATCCGCAGCACCAAAGTGTCCTCGACATCAGAGCAAAAAGCGTCGCCATTGAGAAACAAAAGAGAATGAATAAAACTCATTTTCATCCGTAGCTCACTAGACGAGTTCAGACAAGTTCCCAGTTAGTCTTTGTTACGCGACAAATGGGCGAGATTCAATTTGACAGTAGTCTGACGTTACTACGGATTCACCGGTATAGATTTTTTATATTTTCAGTTACTCTGGGCAACCCAATTTTATCTTATTTACTAGCGACCAGCCACTACTTCGCTCGGTTTTTACAACTTGACAAAATATCGTCTGTATTTATATTTATGTTTAACAATACCTAAATCAATGTCGATATTCCTGTGTGTTTTGAATTTAAATTAATCTCCGTTAAAACCTTGACCTCACAACAATAATTAAGTACCAAGAACTATTTATTGTGCTGTTCCTAACATTCTAATAACATTTACTGGGAGGAGAGAGGGGGGCAAGATTAATGACTAGGTAGCACAAGATAATGGGCCGTGTATGATAAGTTACATGTAGAAGATAATAATTGATGTACAGACGCCAGCACATCAAGCTACTACAATCTGTCAAGACCTCGAACTCGCTGGTAGTCATGGCCAAAAAGCACGCTGTCTCACCTGGCTTCGTGTCCGATAGAGCTAGTATCAGTGATGAGCAGTTAGACGCTAGTCTACACGAACAACGTCTAGTTCTCACGCACAGAAACACCGTTCCGAACTAATAGGCGCGTAAAAAAGTTCGAAAAGTGCTTCGGAAAATCGAGTTTTATGAAAAGACTACTGCATAACTCAATTACAAATAAAGTTTATTAAACTCTTCGATAACTGAGCTTTGTCGGTACGGACTTGGTTTTGAAGATTTTATAGTTATTTTATTACTTACCTATTTACACCCATAGTTATGTTAAAAATAGCAAGAAAAACGATTCTTTGTTGGCTCATAACTTTTTAATGGCTTTCTATTTTACTATTCTGTTTCCGTACAGACAAAATTAATAGGAAGTCAAAACGATATTATGTTTAACTTTGGATACACAATGTCAAACAGTGGAGTAATACTCTTCAGAAATTTGTATGGAAAAAATATCGACTAGTGGCACCTTATGGTTCAAAGTTGATTGGAAAGATTTGACAGTTTTGAGTAGCTTGATGTATTGGCGTCTGTATACAGATTGTAGAAATGAAGACGATAGAACGTCAGAATTCGTATAAAATAACATTATCCTTGTTTCTACTAAGGGTTAAGCAGAGGTGTAGGTACCCCTAGTAGATACACCCACATTTCGCGACTTATCTTTAAGTCCCATTTAACAGGGGGCGAGCTTTTTGCCATCAAATGAGTACAAATCCAGACTTTGGCTATTGAAAAAATCCAAATGAAAAAACCCATTAACACTTTGCTCGACCTGGGAATTGAATCCAGGACCGCATGGTCTGGAATAGCGCTTACGACTAATAGACCAATGAGGTTCTCAGAATCCGTATACTATAGTCCGCGCGGAACTAGTTGGCTGCGCCTTAGGTATGTATGCGGTGGGACGGAGGAGCGGGGGCGCTTGCTGTTATTAATCTCATGTGCGTTGCGAACACTAGGCAACCCGCCGCCTTACCCCTAAGGCGCGGCCAACTAGTTCCGCGCGGACTATAATACGAATTTTAACGTTCTATTTTTGATTAGTCTGTTGCCCACCAAATCATGTTACACGGCCTAGTATGTTTAAGGTGCTCTTACACGGGCAATTGTTGAGCAACAATTGCTTGGCAACAGTAATGAATCAATCTGGATCAATTAAGTGGGGCAATCTGGAGCAACAACAATAAGATGCGGCAATTGTTTCGGGAAAATTGCTTCTAATTGCTCCTTATATTTCTCATTTCCAATATGAGTTGCCGAATATCTAATCGGTTTGGAAAATTTTAGTAAATAATCTTTCTGTCCTGTTTGTACGTATACTACGTCTCGTTTTTGCGAGAGGAACTGGCCAGCGGCGGGAGGGGTGCATCATCCATGGCCAGAGATTGTTCAATTGAATTGCTAATGTACGACCGTATTCACTTGTATTTCCTAGTTTTTTAAGTTGCTCCTTAATGCAAGGTATTGTGTGGTCGTATCTCTCGCAAAAGGTTGCTACGTGTTGCCATCGCCCTAAATTGCTGGATGTAGAATTGACCAGCCGGTCGATTCTGTTAAAATCTCACCGTGATAACTTAAGTGAAGTGAATTTGTTTTTGCTAGGAATTGACACTATTGACAGCTCACTTCACCTAAGTTTTCACGGTGAGATTTTTACAGAATCGCACCGCAGGATTGAGCAATTGTAGTTGCCCGTGTAAGCGCACCTTTAGACAACTTGGCAAGGAAGCGTACAGACCACTCGGTATTTAACGGTCATCTGCCTTTGATATTGCATCTGCAATATTATTTATTCATCCATTTATTTCAGGCATCAAGGCCCATATAAACACAAACAATACAATATAAATATAACTTAAAAATATTTTAAATACATACAACATTATAATGACACTAAAAACGAATGCACACGAAGTGTCTGCGACGTGTTTCGCCAAATTAAGACAAAAAAAGAGATAGATTAAGACAGGTATAAATAATATGCCTATAACTCAGATACAAATCTAAAATGTATCTTGTGTCTGTCATAACCCAACAAACAAGAACACAGATCCCTGCGTAGCGGTAAAAAAGTGGCTTCGTCTTCAGTTCAGATACATCCAATTAATATATACAACATCTATTTTTGGGTAAGTTCATCAGCGAGAAAATTTACTCCTTGCGCCATAAACCCCAGGACCCGAGCCAATTAACCGCCTTTGTTGCAGCAACCGGGAGTCCGGGACATAAAACGTCCCAGATTTGTTACCGGCACAAATCGATGTTACCGTGAAAGGGACACAGTGGGACATGATTGGATTAATGATTAAAATTTTGTTAGACAAGGAAGTGAACATTAGGGGGGATTCTTTTGACTTGATTTTGGATTCATCAAAACATTGATATTGTAAGATGATAAAGACGGTATAAAGAGAATAATAGGGTGGTAATATTGACGTGCAAAGTGAGATTCTATCGAAGACATTTTTCATCGGTCATATGAAAAAAATAAGGTCAAGTGCGAGTCGGACTCGCGCACCTAGAGTTCCGTACAAATTTGTAGGTATGTAACTACAATGTTACGGTTTTCAGATTTTTAAGATAAGCTTCTTGCCAAATTTCATCATTCTAGATCAACTGCAAGTACTCTATAAATTTTGATTTTCTTGAGAGTGTCGAAATATACGTTTTTTTGCGGCATAAAAGGCCGTATCTTTTTTTACGTTAATTTAGAAGTTTGATTTTTTCACAGCTTCAAGGGACTTTAGACCTGAGTATATGGTTTTAATTTCAACAGGCGGACAACAAGGTGATCCTTTAGGGGTTCCATTTTTCCTTTTCAGGTACGGAACCCTAAAACAGCTGTTTCATAGAAAAGTGCAATAACGTATACCTACGCGGCTACGCACATATCTTTTGAGTTTTTTCAATCATCAATCCCGCTATTCTAAATTACAAAACCAACTAATCCTATTAAATATTAATGCTCCTTCAAATTTGATGTTAATC
Organism: Luperina nickerlii; assembly: GCA_963855955.1. Lineage (NCBI taxonomy): Eukaryota > Metazoa > Arthropoda > Insecta > Lepidoptera > Noctuidae > Luperina > Luperina nickerlii. The sequence continues at coordinate 7,310,969 of OY979682.1, read as the reverse complement.
TGTGGTTATGTATGTAAGCATTCTCTGCTAGTTCCATTACTTTCTCATCTAGCTCTCAAAGGGTGGCATTAAAAATAGATTAGAAAACCGCCGCAGCTTCGTACACGAGTTCTTTGTGCTTCGTAATAAAATGTAACTCTTAAACGGAAATTGTTTTTAGATCAAATTGCTTTTGATTGGAGACGTTGAGATTTTCAAAGGACATTCATCAAGTTCTTTACAAGACTGTATGTTGTTGTAAAGTATATAATAAATTGAAATAGGAGACATTGCTATCGAAACATGAAAATAATTATGTCGCCTCGATTTCCCAAAGGGGCTGATATGTGTTAGGACAGTTGCATAGTAACTACACCCTCATTTGCCCAGTTATGTACTAAGTTCCATGTAATATGAAGATCACACGTCACACGTACTATTAGTAAAACATACCTTCCAATATATAAATAAAAGGATAATAAACGTATAGTTGAAATCCTTGAACGGCCTTTCCTATGGTGTTCCCTCTAACCCTAAGAGGTGTATGACGAGAATCTAAAAGACACAAACTGAAATTTAATCTCAGATGCAACTCTCTGAAGAGTAGGTATACTTGTTTGTGTGATGTAGTTATTTTTGAGATGTTTATGCAATGTTTTCTCTGAAGGTCTATACTGCTAAACAATAAACTCAAAACTTATTTGTACGCTTTCGATGATAAAAGAACTCATGTTGATATTCCAATATACCTATAACTTTTTCTGGGCCAAAATATTCGAAACACAAACAGACCGTCTTCAAGTCGAAACTGAACAACAAAAGTTTTCGTTTTCTGTATTTACATAAATTCCCAGAGCAATACGCGGAAAGCTTGCCATAGGAGAGAAAACAAATGAAAATGCGTGTAGCCGTGGTGGAATTCCAACTACAAGGGTCCTTTCAGACGTGCCACAATCGCAACACCGCGGCGGAAAAAAAAAATAATAAGTTCATTTATTTCGGAACCAGTCCATAAGCATGCATGTGTAATTAAAAATATTAGAAACATTACATTAAGAATTAATTAAAATATTATAATTAGATAAACATTACATTTAAAAAGTCATGAATTACAATTTTACAATAACACAAAGATTAAAATAATACACTATATGTTTCACCTTAGTCTAAATTTAGATTTGGATCCGAAGTGCTCAACATACAGCCTGGTCCAGTACCGCATTATTGGGCAATCCAGATCCAATGTTGTATGCAAAAGTGAAGTTCCATGCACACGCACTACAATTTTCAGCCGTTCAACGGCTGTCGCGAACATGTTACCAATACAGAACATATTGCGAAAACAGATGCAACCACTTGACTGACATCACTCACAAGCAAACATGTACAAAAAGAAACAAAATAATACACAAACTGTGTGGTTTGCCCATTCTTCTCTATAAAAAACTAACCTTTACATTCAAAACTGCCTTTTAATGGTTCAATTGAAATAAACTATATGATTCTGACTTTTACGTTCATTATCATTCATCATTTCAGCCGAAAGACGTCCACTGCTGGGCATAGGCCTCCCCTAAACACCTCCACTTCGACCGGCTCTGTGCTTCTCGCATCCAACGGGTCCACTAGCCACTACCAGGCGATAATTTTGTCGCTGCGATATGTTTGTAGTACGTCTATACAGACTCTATGGGGGAGACAAATGAAAATGTGTGAAATTCCCCTACAAGGGTATGGCCTTCCTTGTCCAATTTGACAAGCAGTTCGTAGTTTCCATCCTTTTCTAGTTTGGCGACGTCTACATCATAAAGATTTTTTATTACTTATTGAGCCTCTCTTTCGTGGCCATTTTTGTTAGGAGGCACTTCAAAATATTTCCTCCATGCCTATATATCTCTTTTGGGAGTTCTTTTTGGGACATTATCACAAAATCTTTGGGTTTCGTTCCGCTTTCAGATTTTATCAGTTCATTTGCCCTTAAGGGTCTGTAGATCAAACCCAGTATAAAAACATTTGGCATTTCTAGTTAATCGGGGTAATACGCAGAAGCACAGATTAAAATCACTGTTATTATTATAGAATGTGATAATATTTATTTTCCATGATAAACCTCAAAACTGTGTGCTCATTAAAATCGTTTATCTGTATTTGTTATTCAAATAACCTCATTAACGAAATCTACGTTAATTGTATGTTGCCTCGGTATGGTCGGTAAATTTTCATTGTTATGAGTGCTGAAATTCAAATGAATTACGTATTTATTACTGGGAAACAGATGGACTTTTCATTACATCGCAACCATCAGTTATTTTTATATTGCTAACATATGATCTCCTACTTCACCACCTACTTCTCTTTTGCCCGACAATCTTCTTTTACTTGAGACTGTTACTTATATAATCAAAATTATTATGTAGGCTTTAAGGGTCATTTTCATTGGTCGGTAGGGCTTGTATGTGGAGTGCGGAAGATTCCTGTAAAGCATAATATAAGGCCCGCATGCAGGGAATAGTTTTGATTAATCGGCTAGCTGCGCCCCGCGGTGTCACCCGCATAAGTTTCGATCCCGTGGGAATATCGAGATAAAAAGTATCATATATGTTAATCCAGGGTGTCAGCTACCTCCATACAAAATTTTATCAAAATTGGTCCAGCCGTTTGAGCGTGAAGAAGTAACAAACATATAAACACACACACAAACTTTCGCCTTTATAATTATTAGTGTGGTAGGGCCCGCATGCGGGGTGCTGAACATATCTGTAACGCATGCCATAGGGCCCGTATTTAGGGATCCGCTTACATTAGCCGATAGGGAACGATTGCGGTAGGGAAACCGCACCGCGCGTTTGGCAGTTGCTTTGAAGGCTTATTTTCATTGGGTGTAACTCTCCGCATGCTTTTTACCGACCGATGAATTTCATTGGTCGCTACGCCCGCTTCGGGGAATGCGGGGAGACCCAGCATGCTATATATCGACTGAGTTATCACTAATGAAATTGAGCCATTAGGGGGCCTATGTCCACCAGTGGATGTCTTTCGGCAGAAATGATAATAATGAAGATATTAGCTCATACTTCATCATCCCCACCAAATTCGCATTCTTCAAAGTCACTTTCGCTTTTACCACTAAAAAGGGGGGGAAATTCTCGTAATTTTAAGAAAGTTCACAATCTGATCTCAGTTTCAATCTGTCAAAAATACCACTAATTTTCCAACGTTTTTTAAAAGTTTTTGACATTGATTGTCACTGAGATGAAAGTGCGACTAGATATTTTTAAACGTTTTTAATTACACGAATTAGCCTTCAGGAGTTACCTTCCTACTTATTCATCTGACTGTACTTTTCAGGAACGAAGTAGAAAGCTAGAGTTTTAATTAATTATGGAAATAGTTTTCCTTTTAGATTAAACATCTATAAATATTGGTCCAATCAGTTGTACACTGGTAATTTTCATTTTATCGCCATGTTTTCTACACGAGTTCTGCTGCTCCTGGTTCTGATAAGTTGTGCTTATGGTCGTGTAAATGTCAAAAGTAAGTGTTTATTATTATATTTACTACTTTGCCTTCCCATTTCTCTGCATTAAATAACGTAGCCGCTAAAATTAGCTTGTCTTAAATATCAAAAACGAATAGAATAGAATACTTGAGTACTCTTTATTATGTACACATAATATAAATTACAGACATAAATATAGAAACTGTACAAAGGGTGACACAATTGGCGGTCTTATCGCTAAGAGCGATCGTATATTATACTAATCAACGAATTCAATAAATAAGAATGTACTTAGCTTTTTGTTTATAAAACCTATGAGTAAATGCGTAAATATAAAAGCAAATCAGATTATGATATAATTAATATCATATCAAAGCTTTTTATGAACGATCTTCATAAAAATGACTGCTTTTGCATCTGATTTATTCAACCACCAACTTTCACTAGAATACATTTTCATTTTGAAGAAAGTAGGTATCTGGTACATTGTTTTGCAATATGCTTGTTTTTAGCTTCAAAAAGTAGATTGTCCAAGCTTGTATATTCTACTTTGTATGAAAGTGGGATAAACAAAGATCAAGCAGGTTTTGGTACGGTGCCAATTTTTCAGAGATATTTCAAAGACTTGGATTTTCTCATTCGCTTTGCGATCGTAAGCATTCATTTTGATATTATGTAATGCAGTTCCATTTGGGGAACTGTTAGTTTCTGCTTGAGCTGTTTCCTTATGATATTTGATAAGTCGAAAGAACTCTTCGTGATATTATTTTACACGATTTTTTTTTCGATTGTTTGCTGTAACATCAAATGATAAATGATTTTATTTTTGTAAGTAGGTTTGCACAAACACTTTTACACGTCAATCATATTTTTTAAACTAGATGAGGTCAGCATTTTCTATCTGACTACTCTGAGAAGAAAGGCCGAAACAAACTCAGAGGTCATAGTCTCTTTTAAAGTCCAGACATAATCTTGGTCAGGTTATATGAAGACCATGTAGGTCGATGTCTGAGATGGTCTTTTGAGGAAAGAACCACACAGATTGAGAGGACCTGTCCAGTCAGTCATCTAACATATAATTGCAATTATTCTAATGGGTTTTCTATCAGAAACATCATAATTATAGATTTCTTATATTATTATTTAATAGGGTCAAATCAAACTAAGCAGCGATACTTCACAAATGTAATGGATATTGATATTAAAATAACGATAAAAAAGAAAAGATTTTCTGACCTCAAAATTTATTTCATGTAGGTACTTAAGGGGGAAGCGCCAAGGTAGCCCGCTAAAATCAAATTTTCTTACGTTTTTTGCAATTTGCTGGTCAGTTTAAGTTGTACGTCGATCAAAATATGATTCGCGGCCATAACAAATATGTATTTACAGAATTATAATCATTAAAGTCACCAACACAACTCTCTAAGACCACGTAACTCCAAAGAATGATGATTTCATGAAACAGTTATTCTTTGGAGTTACGTGGTCTTAGAGAGTTGTGTTGATGACTTTAATGATTATAATTCTGTAAATACATATTTGTTACGGCCGCGGTTCATATATTAATCAACGTACAACTTAATAATGACCAGCAAATTCCAAAAAACCTAAAATAAAATTGAATTTCGCGGGCTACCCTGGCGCTTTCGCCTTAATTTCGCGGGTTACCCTGGCGCTTTCGCCTTAATTTCGCGGGCTACCCTGGCGCTTTCGCCTTAATTTCGCGGGCTACCCTGGCGCTTTCGCCTTAATTTCGCGGGCTACCCTGGCGCTTTCGTCTTAATAAAAACTTAATTATATTTCGTTCTTTTATCGTCATTAGATATCGAAACCCATCACATTGATTAAGTTTCACCAGCTCATTTAATTTCACTCTATAGAGTGGTAGAAATATTTCGGTAGTTTATAAAAAAAAACACTGTAACTCTTTCAGAGAAAAGTGCACTTACCTACGTGGTCAAAATGTATGGAATAGCTATTTTTCGTCGGTCATGTACATGAACCCATGGCAACAGGTTGGGCATTAATGTCCCTGCCACCCTGTATTATGATTCTAGTTCACTTTTAGGTTACCCTGATTTCGTTAATCTTCAAGTTACTAACTCACCTATCTTTATTTCACCAGAAGACAAGAAACAACACGACCACAATGTTGGCATCATCGGTGGGCACAAGGTCCCCATCGAACAAATACCATTCATAGTGTCAGTCCGCCTCAATGGTACCTTCCACTGGTGTGGAGGATCTATCATACATGAGCGATTCATCTTATCTGCTGCTCATTGTATTGTGCCGTAAGTTTATTTAATACTAGTACAGACGCCAGCACATCAAGCTACCCGAAACTGTCAATTTTCCCAATCAATTATGCTTTAGCAATAAAGTTGAAAATCTATTAAAGAAATTTGACAGATTGTAGTAGCTTGATGTGCTGCCGTCTGTACTTGGTAATCCATTATTATTAATTTTTTTTTGAGCATGGGAAATCATCAAATAACCCCTCCCGCTCTGGGTAGAGCGGAAGAGAATGTCAGACTCTTACTGACTAAAACCCATCCGTGTTCCTTCCTTAGCCCTTTATGTTCCTAAGTACATAATTTGTCTCATTACTGTCGATGGACCGCTCTCTGAAGGCCAATTCTAGAACTTAAAAAAACGTTCAAATTCGCAATCTCATCTCAGCGACAATCAATGACAAATACTTAAATTGATTGTATTTTTGACAGATTGCAACTGAGATTTTAATGCAATATTTCTTAAAAAATACGGTAATTGCCCCTCTGGTTGCACCTTTGGCTTAGCCTGTTTGAGAAAGCTGTAGCGATGCTGAAAAAACTGATGAGTTAGACGATGATAAATATTTGGGCCGAAAAAAGCTTAACTGTTCAGTTGAAAATTTTAATTATCAACTATCTTAACTATCGCCTCTGTAAACCTCCGATGGCCTATGAAAGTAATTGTCGAAAACAAATGGTCTGCTAGTACTCGATGAAGTTATAGATATATCTTTGCTTTATGACATACTCAATGGACGCCTTGATTGCCCGGAGTTCGTCGCACAAGTAACTTTTAACACTCCCCTACGGCGCACTTGTCACAAGACGATGATACACGTGCCTCGGAACTCGTCTAATTACGCCAAATGTGTATTGACCCGTATTGCTTGAATTTATAACACATATTCTCTCAAGGATAAAAAGGTCAAACGATGTCAGTTGAACAAGGCTTCGCAGTAGGTATGATATTTACGCAGTAAAATCGTTCGCAGTACAGTTTTTCGATGTAACGAAATATCGCAGTAACAAGACGTCGATTTAACAAGGCGTCGCAGTATAGAGATGTCGTTGAAAGGTTTTCGAAGAAACAAAATTCGATGATACGGCTTTCGCGCTCAAGTAAGAATTCCGTTACAGTTAAATATTACTATATAATTATATCGCTGTTGGTTGCCTAAATAAAGATAATAAAAGAAAAAGAAACACAAGAAAGCAGGGTCTGAATTACAAAGCGTTTTACTACATACTGTAGATCAAAGTAAAGAAACCTCAAAGACGAAGCTACGCTGTCAAATATTCCGGGGTATTGTAAATGTTATCACAGTTTTGCACCCTACTGCAAAATCCTTTCACTGTAGGCACTTGCTTAAAAGGTTCATAGATTAATGTAACTTACTTGCGGTCCGAATTTTTTATTTTATTAATTATAACATTATTTTCAGGTACTTATTGTATTTCATTGTTAGTACGACCTACATTATTGTCATAAAAGATTATAACAAACACATAACTAAGAAATCAAGGTAGAAAACAATTTCAAATATCACAAGAATATTAATACTTCTAATGAAGCAAGGCTCAAATTATTTCCTTTGATCTTCCAAAAGACATAAGATTTAATTTCGAAAAATAATAATGTTTTGTCTGTTTGATTTTTCTTTGAGCAATCATTCTAATACATTCTCTCTTATTATATCAGCGTCCTGCTAAGAAATATTTAGTTCCATTTATTTTGCTCTTTATTTTCCTCTCTTCCGTTGCGTAATACCGTCTAGAAATAAAATTCTGTATTGATTATATAGAACCTAAAATATTGTAATGCACTAAATATGGTTGAGAGTTGAATAGGCCCAATTTTACAATAAATCCAGCCTGATTTACTTTTCCAACTCAATCATTTATCTTTTAAAGCAGCCTAAATCGTTTTCGAAAGAAAAAAAAACAACATTTCCTAGAAAATGCCTATCACGTATCTCGAATCGTTTTCCAGTACCTACTTTCCATTTCATAATGACACTCTTTTCTATCTATTTTTAGATATCAATGGCTGATTTTAATACCGGTAGATGTTTTCCATCTGAGAATAAATTACGAACACCAAACACAAATTCGCCATGATTCCCATGATGGCTTCTATTTAATTAATTATTAGAAGGTAGTATTTTAATTAATATCCTTCAAAGCTAATATTAATTTTACATAATCAGAAATACCTTACAGCATTGTATTAAGCTTCAAATACTTATTCAGAAAAAGGTCTCTACGAACGGAATAGTCAACATCCAATATTCAATTTCCTTGGAAGGTCTTCCAATACATAATTCCCGGGATTCTGTATTTACGATTGTATTGCGTCATCTAAAGGAAACTCCTCTCAAATGACTCTTAACTTTATTTCCAGGGGCAGAAAGTTTAAAGTTCTTGTTGGTACCGATAAAGTTGACGAAGGGGGAAAGCTATACGATGTTGAAAAAATTATAGTACATGAAAAGTATTCAAATAAAACTAGCGACTATGATGTCTGCGTCCTCAAATTGAATGAATCCTTGACTTTTGGGCCTACAGTGGCAAAAGTTCTATTGACTGGAAATATTGTAAGCTTGAAGAAAGGGACACCGCTTAATACGACTGGATGGGGATACATTCATGTAAGTTTCTTGAAATTAACTACTATTGAGTTCATTACACAGTTTTAGATACGGGACTATATAAGAGATAAATTAAAATGAAACAAATTTGTATAGAATTATATGCCAGGTGAGTTAGTTGTAATTTCTTTAAAAGTTATTAAAACGGGCTAATAATCACATATCTTCGCTACTATTGCTAATTTCTAATATTGAAAAACAATACAAGAACTGCTTCACTTTTCTCGTTGATAACGATGCAAACACATGCTTATCACCTCAAGATTAAATCTAAGCAAGACATTAATCCTATCCATGCAAAAAACTTCAATAACAAAGAAAATAATGATAATAATGTAATAACAGATGATGACAAAATGGAAATTGAGATAATCCGAGCGAAATCATGAAGGCTTGTACTAAATCTAAATTAATATTAACACTCAAGTCTAGACAGAAATTAATAGAAGCATTAAATGCGACACGATACCTTAATATTAAAATTACGACGAGCCTGGAACACAAAATAGGAATAGGTGCAGAAGGCCAACTCCATATAACGAGCGAAAACAGGCGCATGCGCATAAAGACGGTGTCCTGTCATTTGAAAAAAAAAGGAAACACAAATTTTCATTTAAAAAATAACGTTAGGTAAATTTATAGTTGATAAAGTCATCACTTTACAAACTATTCTTTCTGTAAATAACTCATTTGACAAATAATTGAAAGACAACATTTCATTACAACAGAACAGCATTTGAAAAAAATATCTTTTTATAATCACGTTAATGGTAAAAGAACGCAAAGTATAAATAACATAAATACTTAATTATATTTGAGATTTTCTAAGTGTCGGTCCAAGAGTGAGCGAAGCGAGCTCGAGACGTGGGGCTACCCGACTCGGACAGGTTAGGTTCGAAGGGGATGACGGGGGCTCAAATGAGCGAGCAAAGCGACCGAACGAGCCTCCGTCATATCCTTCGTGTTAGGTTTCTATAAACTCTGTAGATAGAAATAGGGGGCCCGCGAAGCGCGGCTCCGTCGACTACATCTTATTATTATTGCTTGTAAACCAAATCGTTTTTACTCCACCCCTAAGAAGACACACTAACCCTTATTTATAAATAATTATATTACATAAACTTACTTTATATATATATATAACCATGACAGTGCAATAAACTGTGGGTACTTCAATAAATTTTATTAAGTAACAATTAATCTACCGTCATTTTGTAAAATCTCACATTGCGCTGTTCGGAAACGCACTTTCACAAGTTATCGAACCAATAGCGCTAATGAATAGATAAACCACCGCTAAAACTATTTCAGAAACCGGGCAATAGACACATACGTACGTACAGCGATCTCACACTGTCTCAGGGGCTATGACACAATGAACGAAACCGCTATAAATTATAAAATGAATTGGCGGGATTAGCCAAGAAATTGACGTGGTTTCGAATAAGAAATCATTAAGTGGTCATAGTGAATGAGGGCCCTGTTTGACTCGGCATGATTCAGAACAACTAGGCGGCGAAATCAAATATATGTATAATAAATGTTCTGGAAAAGCCGCTCGAGTGAGCTCGAATTGTGCCAAAACGACCCGAAATTTACCGAATGGCATGAGCCGAATGAAAGACGAAATTGTGTACTTAGTAATTGCTTCGAACTTGCCGAACCGAACAAGTTACCCCGAAACCCAGCCGCGAGAGCGTTTGCAATCTCTGTGCATGAGCCGTGCATATGTGTGCGAGCGTTGTCGTTGTATGGAGCGGGACTTCTGTATCTAGAGCCTGAAATATTATGAGCTGTCAAACCATTTAATATCTCCAGTGACGATGAATAATATGTATAAGAGTCTTATTAGATTTGAGTGGGTACGGTAACGATACCTACTTGTCATTTATTTTATTTGAAGAAAAAGGAAAGAAATAATGAAGATGATAAAAGGAGTTGAATTATTTAAAGGCTTGAAATTTAAATAGAACAGAATTTTTATAACTATAACCGTTACTCTTTTTGTAAAAATGTTTAATTAGGTCTCCATTTTTTCGTACTTCACTACAGTTTTACAGTGGTTTTGGCTTTTGACAACTCAGTTATTCCCTTCAGTGGAAAAGTTAAAAGCTACGGGAAATTCATTGACAAGAACTTCTCTTGGACTGCCCAGCTCAGGAAATTAGCCGCAAGCTGCTGCATCTTTAAAGAGATTATGTAATTTTCTGCCGACTGCCACCAAGATTGCGCTAGCACGTCGCTTCTTCTACCCATCCTTGGCTTTGCTGATGCCAGCTATCTTGACCTTACCCAAGACCAACTCGATAAAATTGAGCAGCTTCATTTGTTTTTATATGGTTCATATTCGGCTTGCGCAAATAATTATGACCATGTTCCCGAATTTCACGTAAAGCGAATTGGTAACCACGACTCAGGTGGTTACCAATTCGCCTTTACCGGAATGCCTAGTACGAGAGAGTAATGTACAGACGCCAGCACATCAAGCTACTACAATCTGTTAAATTTCTTTAATAGTTTTTCAACTTTATCGCTAGAGCATAAGGTTCAAAATTGATTGGAAAAATTTTACAGTTTCGGGTAGGTTGATGTCCTGGCGTCTGTACTTGTACTTTTACAACCTTCCTAACATTTTTTTAATTTATATTTTCCAGCCTGAAGGTCCTATCTCCAAACAACTTCTACAAACAACAGTACCAGTAGTGCTTCGGCGTAAGTGTATGATGTCTTACGGTACACAGAGAAAGATCACACGCAGGATGATGTGTGCTGGGGGACTTGGAAAGGATTCTTGTATGGTAAGGACCATTTCACCGCTGCTCTCAAAACGGTGAAGGAAAACATCGTGAGGATACCGACATATCCTAGAACCAAAAATTCGAAGACATGTGACATCTACCAACCCGCACTGGGCCCGCGTGGTGGATTACGGCCCCCTCCCTCTCACAGAGTGGAGGCCTGTGTCCTAGCAGTGGGAACATTATAGGCATCAGCCAAATGGTCCTTCATAATCATATGAAGGACCATTTTATTTCAGTAATACCTATCCAATATACAGATATACAAATATTCTTGTATAGAGAATTCTTCTTCTTTTATAGAGGGGCTTGTGGATAAGTAATAACAACCGCACGGGTCAATCGATCAGGTCAAGCTACACTTGCCGCGGTTGGTCCGTGGATGGGTGAACATCTTTACATACCAAGACCCCTCCGTGCCTCGGAAAGCACGTTAAGGTGAATGGATAGTGGTAGACCTGCAAATTGCAAAAAACGTTAGAAAATTTGAATTTCGCGGTCTTAACTACCCATTCACCTAAAGCCGTTGGTCCCGGCTGTCATTCATGGATCTTTGACAGTCGTTACGGGTCGTCAGAAGCCCGAGGTCTGACAACCAGTCTTACCAAGGGGTTTCGTGTTACCCAGTGACTGGGTTGTGGAGGTCAGATAGGCAGTCGCTCCATGTAAAATACTGGTACTCAGCTGCACACGGTCAGACTGAAAGCCGACCTTAACATAGTTGGGAAAAGGTTAGGCAGATGATGACTTATAATCCTCTATACTACTCATAATAAAGCTAAAGAGTTTGTATGTTTGAACACACTGCTCTCTGGAACTACCAGTCAGATTTCAATAAATATTTATGCGTTTAATAGCCCAATTCTTGAGGAAGGTTATAAGCATCATGCTACAACCCTTAGGAGTCAAGCAAGGCGAGTGAAACCACGTGAGACAGCTAATTGCTTATAAACCTCTGGTTTCTATAAACATATCCTATAAAAACTGCTATCCCTCAGCAAACCCTTTAGAAGAAAAAAACTCTAGACACCTGAAGGCTAATTCTTGTAATCCAAAACTTTCAAACGCAGTCACATTCTCATCTCAGCGACAAACAAATGTCAAAAACTTGTCAAAATGTAGGGAAATTAGAGGTATTATTGACAGATTGAGACTGAGATCAGACTGTGAACGTTCTTAAAATTACGAGAATGGCTCTTTGATTTTACGCTGTCAAGTTAAACGTGATAAAACATCGACATCAAAACTAAGTGCAATGCGTGCCACGAAAGATGAGACTTGACCCCGCCTCCCCGCTCTTTCCGCTGCCCCTATGACGTCCGGTCCCGTCCCGCACTCAGACCTCATACCGCTAAAGATACCTAAAATCGTGTTCTGCTCAAGTCAAACCACGTGGTGTGTAAGTCTCATCTTTCGTGGCACGCATTGTAGCTTACAGAAACAGAGGGAAAGACTATAGAGTATTTCCTCTTGTTTGTACGTTTTATTGCACTCACTTAGCAAACCATTCCCAAACAGTTTGAGGTTGCCTTACCGCCTGGACAGAATCGGTTAAAAACTACCTATCGCCTTTCGTATGTTGGTTTGCACGGACGATGTTTTATGGCGCACTGGATTTTCAATTGTCGCTTTTGACGGTTTGAAACTAACAACTGAAAATCCAGTGCATTGAAGACCCAAAAGAGTGGATCCCAGCGTGTCAAAACAACATACTGTTCGATTTTCAACTCTCGGCGCTAAGCAGTGCGTCGATAATCCAGTGCGAGATGAAACATCGCCCGTGGGTACGAGAGCTTACGTACTGCCTGTTTTAACGCTACTTCTCAGCTACCTCCCTATCCGGAGACCAACCTACGTCCCAGGAAAGATGCTCAATTGATTTTCAAAAACCAGATCATTGAAGAAATTTTAATTACAGGGTGACAGTGGAGGTCCTTTGACTTGGAACAACGTGCAAGTCGGAATCACTTCCTTCGGTGCTGGTTGTGGAGTTGTCCCTGGAGTCTACACCAAGATATCCGCTGTAAAACAATGGATTGAAGACGCCGTGAAAAATCATCACAAGAAAGAAGAAACGAGAGAGAAGAGCTCGTTCACTAAAAAAATCTTCAAGCGTGCTCTGCAGTAAACTTTTCTAATCAATTGTATTTAAATCTATCTTGCATCTTCAATAAATTCGATGTAAAAGAACGATGTATTGTATTTTTTGTGTCACAGTTACTTAAATCCGAGCAGAATCCCTAGAGGTCTTGATAAACAAAGTATTGTTAGGTATTTAAACCACTAAGCATTTAAACCCAGCCCAAAGTGTTTGCTATTTTAAAGCCACTTACGAAGTTTCCATAGCGAAAGAAAAAGATAAAAGAAGACCAGATTTTATAATGTTATACGAAATCTATGAAGCACAACAAGAATAGAATGCCGTTTCACTCCGCAATATTTTTATATTCATTCTTCATGCATTCAAAAATGACTGAATCCTCTCATTCCTTTCATAATTCAGTCAAAACGAGCCATAGAACTCACTCGATCTCCCGGTATCCATTGAAATATATAACTGAACAAGATGGTCGTATGAAAATGTGTAGAAAACCTCGTAATTTACAAGAAAGTACGTTATTAACTGAAAAATACTTTTTCGCCATAAATCTCTTTTTTCCGCAAATTGGTGGTTTGAAACAGACTTTAGGTTGTGGACTGTGGGAATAGGAAACGCGGAATGATCATAAGCGGCGCGACAAGCAGAGCGACGTATCTTTCAGAATGCTGTGTGACGGAAAGGAATTACTGATCTCCATTGACAACGGTGCAATACAAACAGGCTCCGTTGATCTCGTGGTCGCAAGCGAGCGCGACTGGTGAGCCAGGGTTCCTGGTTCGATTTCAAAGTGGGGCAAAGTGTTATTGGGGTTAGCAGATACCCTCGTGCCACGGAAAGCACATAAAGCCGTTGATCCTGCGCCTGATCTCTGCACGGTCGAGTTGGACTGCACGGACTATGAGAGTAGGGGATCAGACAGAGTGAGGTTGGCCACCGTGACCGAAATTGGTCGGGAGAATATTATTACAAATATAACGTGGTTTCAATGTGTTGCTAGCATTATAAATTATGGTGAAATGTCTTACGTGCTAGTATTGTAGAAAGGCAGTCTGTAATTTAATATTTTAGAAACAAGTCATAGACAAACAAGTGTTCTGACGATAAGTGCAACTTCAAAATTGCAAAGTAAATATAACTAACTCATTGCCCGTTTTTGCTATATCCACACCCTTATTTATATTCTTCCATCGCTTTCAGTTTCGGTATAATTACATATTTTTGCGAATAATAACGGTGCCAGAAACAGAGTTTGAGCCCCAAGATGGGCTTTTAACAGGGTTTTATTATTTAGACTAGAACGCCATAAGTCGAGATTTTTTTTATAAATAAATTACCAGGGACTTCAGATTTCCTTTTGATACTCGTAAATTAGTCTCGGTCTTTCGTTAAGCTGGTACCAGACACTTCACTTTTTGTTAATTTATGTGTTTCTATGGCATATTTCACCCGAAATGAAAATTCTGAACATAAAATGAATCAAAAGCGAAACATTATATTCTTAATGAACCAATCTAACGATATTGGATTTTGGTGATCGGCATTTTTCACTTGTGTTCGGAATTATCAAGAAAATTAATAAAATACGCAGATGAACGGTCGCGTCGGTGTCGTGTGAACATAGAGTGAAACAAAAGATTCCGAGGTTGCCTAGAAGAGATCGCAGAAAGCGATAAGGTGGCGACCTTATTGTATGTTTACCATTGTAAGTTTTGTAGTGTTAAAAAAGTCAAAGCATTTATTTCAAATAGGCACATAAAAGGCACTTTTGAACGTCAAATATTACAAAAAAATAAAATTCCACCGTAACTCTTTTAAAATGTTTAACAATATTTTGCATACATTAATTATATAATAATAATATGTGAAGACAATGCACCTAAAATAAAATTACTAGGTATACCACAATAGGTAAAAGAATTAAAAATGAAACCATGACATACAAAATCAATTACCTGATACATAACATGGTGCTCACATATTTACAAACATGGTAAAAGTAAAAAAAATGCAAGTAATAAGTCAGGGTGTGAGTTAAAGTAGTAACAGAATGTAAATCAATGTAAAAAAAAGAACAAATTTATAATTAAATTAGCAAACAGTTTGATTTTGTTTAGACACTCGATTGTCTTAAGGAGCAGGACCAGCATGTTTCCAAGCGTTCTTATCTTGGATATAATCTTCTAATATTTATAGTATGCTTGTTTACAACAAGTGTACGTTTAATGTGAGTTTTAAATTTTCTTTCATTTTTTGATGAAAATGTTTTTTTTATATATTTTCTGGTGTACAATAAAGTATATACAGCGTGCTGCTTTAATGGCGGCATTAATTTAACACACGTATTCGGTTTCGCGTTTTCGTTTCATAAACATATTTTAATTTCATAAGACGTTATTTATTTACAATTTTCTACAATACTCGTAGCATCTTGGACCTGTACTTAAAGAACTGTGCAGGGGTCATTTTCCGGGGTCACGGATCATAACATCGTATCAATGAAATTAAAATGAATAACGTGCAAAAAGTAGGAGAATTGAAGAAAAGAGAGAGCCCTATGTCGGTGAGCGGCGCAGACGGCAGTTTTCAAATTACGAATTATATTGTGTTGTTATAATTTTTATGATAACGGGCCACTAGCCTTACCTGTGTGTTAAATTAATGTCGCCATTGTAGTGGCACGTTGTATAAATAATTAAAATTAATAAATTCACTAGACTGAAAGGTCTGATCTCAGCTTTACTTGAGATTTTTTTGGTTTAAAGAATGTCTTGTAAAGGGTTCTTCAAAAGACATTCTCCGAAGCGAAGCCTCCTTCCACGAAGCAGTAATGCTCGCGAGGGAGGAAACGGAGTGCGTAAGGGAGAAGCAATCTTTGCCCACTCACACCCCTAGTCGCTGCAGGAGACGCCTTGTGGGTCGGGAATCGCCAGCTGATTCCGGCCACCGTAGGCGCGGGCTTGCGGACAGCGAGCAATGGGGAGCTCGCCGTCCGGTAAGGACCAGGCCCGGGTCAGCGGCGCGTTGTGTTCGTGTTCCACGCGCGTCTCAAAGAACATCTCTTTGAGGCGCGCGTGGAACACTAACTGACTGGGTCCGCTAGGGCCGATGCCTGCCAGGGTCGCGGGTTGTTCGAAAGATATACTGTGGCCCTTGGCACAGGTAACTGAAGGAACACGGGTGGGTTTTAGTCAGTAAAATTCTGACACACCCTCCCGCTCCGCCCAGAGCGGGAGAAGTTATTTGATAATTCCCCCCCCCCCCCCTTCCAAAAAAGTGTTCTTCGAGTAAAGGGTGTTTTGTTTATTTCATTCGTTGCTTGGTAGCTAGAGGGCTAATTTCTCAAACCTTTTAGCATTTCGTTTTTTTGTTTTACTGAATTGTGTATTTTACGGGATTATACATTTGCATACCTTTTTAGATTACAGAAAACAACTCAAAGATTTTCATGGCTTATTCCAGTAGGATATTCAATTTTTTGTTAAAAAATATTAATGTCTGAAAAATACTTTCTTAGAATGCTTTATTTAATTGCTCACTTTTCACTGGTGGCTTTCTCCTTATAATGAAAACCCTTCCTTTGGAGTTTATTTCCGACCTAAAACTACGTTTTCTTGGAATTTCAAATCTCTAACAGCTTTCACCGCGAGCGTTAATATAATTAGCTAGTCATTCAGTTAATTCTCTTTTAATTAGCTCTTCTACATTTAATATTCTAAGAATCTCTCATATTCATTTAAAATCCAAGTCTAAGGCAGTCTGCAAAAAGGCTAGCTAGCAGCGAGATATTACTATGAAAACAAATTAGCATTTAATTTAACTAAGGTATATTGAAAGTTGAAAGGGGCTTCTGGTTAAGTAATAACAGCCGAACGGGTCGATCAATTAGGTTAAGCTACAAAATTGAACCATGGATACTTACAAGAAATGAACCCACACGACGTACCCTTTCACTCCTGAACTCGATCTTATTGGCTAAAGATGTGGACCTGTTCACTGACAAACTGAACAAAATTGTATCTGCGGCAAATGTCTACCTCACACACTGTCATACTGGTACGCGATAGCATGCCATATGGATTTCGGACTGAACTCTGAGTATCTGGGCTAAGCTGTGGATGCTGTAATCAATATAAGTATAGTAGTTAGTTTAGCATTAGTATTCAATAATGATATTACTTATGTTAACAACGAATAGCTGTACGCGTATATTACTGGATGTAACTTGATTGTAGACGCCTTGGGTTGACCTGTTAAGTCTACAAAATGTTTAATAAATAAATAAATTAAATGGATAGGTGACAATCTTTAAATACCAAGACCTCTCCGTGCCTCGGAAAGTATGACAAGCCGTTGGTCCCAGCTGTCATCTTTGACAGTCGTTACGACTAGTCAGAATCCCGAAAGACTGAATACCAGGCTAACCAAAGGGCTACCAACTAACTAACTAACCCAGTATCTGGTTTGTGGAGGTCAAATAGGCAGTCGCTTCATTCGTAGATCTTTGAAAGTCGTTACGGGTCGTCAGATGCCCGAAAGTCTGACAACCAGTTTTACGAAGTGGTATCGTATATTACCCAGTATCTGGTTTGTGGAGGTCAAATAGGCAGTCGCTTCATGTAAAATACTGGTACTCAGCTGCATCCGGTTAGACTGGAAGCTGACCACAACTAAGTTGGGAAACGGCTGTGCAGATAATGAGGTATATTTTTTTTTTTGATTATAACCATCATGAAGGGGATATGGCCTTGGTTTCAAATGAACAATGTTATTAGAAAATGTTGATAATTATATTGTGTTTCGTGTTGTGCTACATGATGTCATCATTATCATCATTTCAGCCGAAACACGCCCACCGCTGGGCATAGACCTCCCCCAAGCACCATCACTTGAACCAGTTCGGTGCTCCGCGCATCCAGCAGATTCCAACGGCACTCACAAGGTTATAGAGGTATGAGGAATAGGGAGTAGAGTTTACTCATCCACTTAATAGAAAAGGGAGGATCCTTCGACCAGACGGGTGTTTTTTCTCGTAGGCAACTGCCCGACGGTTGATGTGGAGACGTTGTATAGATGCTAGTTGCACGGTAAATGTTGCTTGCGCGATGCAGGATTTCCTGTGAGGTCAGTGTGATGCGTGGTTCGCATGTGGCGAAGTAGCTGCTACCTCATCGGTCCTTCTTGTGGGAGCTCTATGTGATGTGATGCACAGTAAATGCTACCAAGTGAAAACATGGCTTAAGTTATCATGCAAGCAGGCTTTAAAATACTTATTTCCAACACTTTTCTTATTTTCACATTTACGTCAAAATAGTCGGCACATATCTCCAATAATAAAAACGAAGAGCATAAAAAAACATATTATTTTACTTCACAAAGTTCAGAAACTGCTATAAAACAAGGTTTCGGTTTCAGAACGAATATCATTCCGTACTTACCTACGTAGCTTCTACGTGCCTTACTCGTCACCAGCCCTAATGTCTTTTTTATTTTACTTTTCCGCGTAAACTTGAACATGTCTCGAAAGCTGAAGGCCTAATTTAGATGCTCTGGTAAGATACGGTTATCTTTTTGGAAGGATCTTATGGTATCACGACTTTTGCGGAGTTTCCGGGGCTCATGTTATGGGATAATCTAATTGCAGGCTACTTATGTCAAAACTAAGGTTTAAAACGCAGAGAATCTCCATTGTTGGTTGCCTTTTAGACACGTATAATTAGTAAACCGGTACAATTTAATTCCGGTTGAAATAATAACAGTAAACTGAAGGTGTTTAAAAGGCAAACGTAAATGAGTTAATTCAATAAAAACTAAATTGCTAAGCGATGCTTTTTTTTAATATTGCGTAGCGAATCAGCTTTCTGCTACGATAGCGTAGCGAACGCAGTCTTCGCGTATGCTACGCCGTAGCAAGTACAAACTGTCACCTCGCCAGTTCTCGAAAATACTTTATATAGCTAGCTTTAGAAATGTTTTTCTATAAGTATTCAATTCTTTAGGCCACTCCTGAGAACCAGGCATATTCTTCTTGCATATAAATGGCAAAAATAACACGATAAAATAAACCACCTATATTAAATACAGACATATCATAAATAAAAAAAATAATCATTATTTCATTACATTATTTTATCTTACGTCTCCGTCTATAACAAGAACAATTCGAATGATTCATAGGTACGTAAGCATACCTTTTAAAAGACTCATAAAAGAGCAAATTTCATATTTTTTTGTTAAACAATTCTCAATCTTCATCCTACAGAACGTGAGCTGAGTCTATAACATTTACGCCAAAAACTTGGCAATACAACCACGTAATTTTTCATTTTTACGGCCCACCCTTATAGTATTCGAGCATTATTCGAGCTATTCGAGGCTCCATCTTTTAGTATCGTTAGAAGTTTTTATGCCAGTGCTTACTTTTAAGAATAGGTCGTTTATTCGAGTTATTCTATTACAGTGAAGATTTGGGTGACTTATGTGTTTTTGACTACAGTTGACGTTTGTAACTTGGACAATGGAGGCAACTTTGTGTGAATGAAAGTAACATTGTTACTAACATTAAATCTTCTTACCCTAACACTATTGTGATAATTATACTACAATTAAATTGAATACAACCAAAGGGTTAGTTCGTGAAAGGTGAAACAAATAAAAACTATTAACCATTTAAATTGTCATAAAATAATTATCAGAGCATAATACTCAAAAACTCATATATTCTGTTAAAAAAAGAAAGAAAATATCTTTATTTGCGGTAAACATGACGCAGAGAAACAACACAAACAGAAAGCGATAAGGCCGCCCATTGTATGTTTTGTATTCATAATCGTATTTTTTGTTATGTATTTTCTGGTGTACAATAAAGTATATATAAATAATATAAATAAACACAAAAAAATAACAACACACACATCACACATCTAAACTACACAACCACATGATGTGATGGTGTAGTGTAGATTTATGTCTGTGAAATGATGCCATAACTATAAGATATTTACTCTATGTTTACAACGTTGACAACATCTACCTATGCAACATACCCTAAATAAATAAAGTACCTATAAATAAACAAATCGAAACAGAAACCTCCTTTCAACGTTATCACACACAGAGCAGAGCCCTCATATTTTCCCAACATCGGATAGTCAAGGCTTAAGCACGATCATGCTTATCAAACACGACGGTCACGTACGAACAGCTCACTTGCAGCCTTAATTAACGAGACAATCACGTGACAGAGTCGCTGGCAACTCGGCCAGTCGTCGGTAGTGGTCGGCAAATCTCGGTGCATATCGTATTTTGGCGAGATTTTGTTTATTGTTGTGATTAGTTCTTGTTAGTGCGAGTGTGGGCGGAATATTGTTGATCAAGCCAACCTTGTTGGAACTAATATTAATTAAAGTGAGTCCTCTGATTTACAAACTAAAGTCCCCGTCACAAGAAGTTATAAATTTTGATAATAAACGTAGCGACAATTCAATCAACAACAAATAATCCCAAATTCAATCAACTCAAAGTAACATACATGTAATACGAAACTAACGAGCAATTTCATTTGATCTGGTTATAATTTATCGATATAAAGCGCTGTCGTCTAATGTTTTGTGGTACTGGAACGCGTCTGACAGAATACTCGGTATCGTCTGAGGACACTAATTAGATGTGTGTGTTAACATAATTATATCCCTATATAAAAGTAAAAATCATTACAAAACAGTTTTTTTTATTTGATCCAAAGGTAAGCCCCTGAATGTGTGTTTATAAATTTTATAACTTCTCGTGACGAGGACCTTAGGACAGTTGCTAAAAATGATATTGAGACAACGTTAATGAAAACTACTCCATCCGAGTTTCAATAATAAAACATTGAACTTTTTCACCCGAAACGGTGTCAGTTACAAAACTACATGCGCGCAAACATTAAAAATACAAAACTTCAGAAAAAAAAGCCCCCAAAAATACGTTGAAACATACACGAAAAACGTAAAAACGGGAAAAACTAACGAATATTAAATAGAGAAACTTCAGCGAAAACCGTAATAAATGAAACTCTTAACTACCCAAACCACGTTTTGAAAACGTAATTACCAACAGTTTTGCAAAGTGAAGCATAGAGAAATAGAATAAAAATGGCGTATAATTACGGTGCAGACAATTAAGTATTCATCCTACAGCGGCGCTAGTGAGCAGAGCACAGATAAAAAAAATCGGTCGTTGCGAAGTTTGCTGTGTAAAAAGTTAGAGTAAAAGCAGTTTATATGAAACGTATTTTTTATGAATAAGAGCGCGGACGTGATATTCTTTTAGAGGATTTACCCGGTATGAAAATATAACGCGTTTTGTATTAGGGTTTGCCATCTAAAAGTCGTAAGAATTGAAGTTTTATTAGCACTGCATTGGTCTCCAGCAGACTTGAAGAAAGACGTCTTGTGTCTCATAAACATACAGGTTGAATTTTCCAAGTGGGCGTGGATGGCCAAATCCGAAACTATGAGGAATAGCGAAAAGTACTCAAAGGAGTCCCGGGCTCGATTTTGATGGAAACTAAAACTGCATCATTGGATTTTTGAAAAATCAATATTAATTCTAGCCAGGAATCGAACCCGTTGATTTTGAAAAAAAACACACACACACACACACTGTATTATTACACCATTCGATAGTGTCGCTGATAAGGACCGAATTCTGGGAAGTAATGCTAGTGATATACATTAACACACCTAGTAGTAAACCCTTTTCTAAAAATAACGTTGAAGAACAAATTTTTCTATGTAGGTTTACGTCTTATTTATAGATTTCTTGGAAGTCCGTTATCTCTAAAAGGAAAATATGGAAATCATATTATTAAAGAGACATTTTCCTCTCGAAAAAAGTACATTTCGGGAAACGCAACTCATAAAACTGTCTTCACCATCTAATACATTTCCCATAACATACTCAATTTTCCTGTTTTCCTCTTACTAAGCCATATTTATTCCAAAATATAGCCGTATTTTATTATTATTCGCTACGTATCGTATAAATAATGTTTGGGATTTATCCGCCATATTATTATTTATGATGCATGCAACGGAATGCTGTTTTATGATCAAACTAGCTGCGAAATAGATCCAATGTTTCATAGACTGGAATCGTAAATGTCCACTGTTTATTATGAGCTATCGTAATGGAGCTTTATGTGAAGCAGCTCGTCCGGAGAAGTACTACTACTATACTTATCAAAGCTGTTACGATAAGCAGAAAGATCGTCAAAAAGTTTATTCACAACACATTTCGTCACTCAGCGATAAGCATGAAAAAAAGAAGAAAGAATTTAATTGCGGTAAAACATAAAACCAAACAATAAAGAACAAGCTGGGATGCTGCAATGACTTTTTTCGTGGATATGTCGCATAGTTTCCTATATATCGTACGCTTAATGCAATAGTAAAATTTTGAGATGACTGATGTCAAAGTTCATATAGGTACGTAGATAACTTTTGGAAATGGATAATAATAAACTTCTTCCTTTAACTTTTGAATGTTTGATGTTATAGAACATTTGGTTACATCGAAAGATTTGTTAAAGTACAGTCGCCGTCAGATATATTGTAGCAGACAAGGTGACCAAATACTTCTGAACAATTTAAAATGTCAATAAGTTCCATACACTACAAGTTACCATTAATATCTGAACATTCATTACTCCATTAATATCTGAGCAGATGCTTGTCAATAATTTCTATACACACAACTATCCAAAAATATCTGAACACTTACAACGTCAAGTGTATCTACGGAGACAAACATTGAGCTTACCTAATTCGTTACTGCGTGATATAAAGGACGAACCAAAAACGACTATCGACTTGAATATCTGTGGTTAGTCCAGTCATTTGGTAGTTTTACCTGGAAAGTTTTTAAACTGGTGATTTTATTGAGTTCGACGTGCTCTCTTCGAATTTTCACATTGTCGCTCATTGTTTTACCTTTGCCGATCGCACCGCCATATTTGAAAAATGGCGCCTAATAACAGGTTTTAGACAATATCTCCTTTCCGACTCGTTATAGGATAAAACATTAATGTAAAAAAATTAAAATAGGGAAAATTTGCATCAATTTATGTGTTACAATTTTTTGTAAAATCAATAGTTTTGGCGTATGAGCGCCGCAAACTATTATTCATCTTATATACCAACAAGTGTTTTTAACTGTTATTAGGCGCCATTTTTCCAATATGGCGGTACGAGCGGCAAAGATAAAACATTGAGCGACAAAGTGAAAATTCGAAGAGAACACGTTGAAATCAATAAAATAACCAGTTTTCAAAACTCCCGGATAAAATTCCAGGTTCCACACCCTTTTTGAACACCAAATGACTGTTCTAGGTATAAATACGATGAAAAGGGAATACAAATTGTATAGAAAATCATTTGTTTAGAATACAACTGATATTTTATGTTAATGTCAAACTATTGATAGAAAATAGATCTTGGTTTTGTAATGAAATTATAAATTATTGTAAATATTTTTTTATTTGTGACAACATACGTATATAAAATATTAGTATTGTTGCGCGCCGCAAATAATGCTCGATACATGGCGACATTAGTTACCACTAGCGCCATCTAGTATCGGGTAGCGGAACTAGTACCTTGGTAGTAGGACCTTGACCCTACTTGACCTTTTTCTAAGTACTAGTAATTCCGAGAACTATCGACGTCGAGTCAGTCGGGACCGGTATGTACTCGAACGTTCTAGATGTTTATGTACTAGCTCTGCGGCACTATATAAGGCGGGCGCGAGCCGCGAGACAGATAGTTTCGATTAAGCGATAAGAGCGATAACATCGAAGGCGATATTCGAGTGCGACTTAAGAGTGATCAGTAAGTGCAATTGTGTTTCTTATTAGTGTGTTTGAATTGTAATTAGTGTTGTGATTAAAGTGTCAATTTTTGGTGATTAAATCGGCAGTTTTTATTGTCACGAACCCCAAGCTCGTAACAATTGGTGTCAGAAGCGAGGTTTAAAATGCCGATTTTACCCAAAGAAGACATGGAGGGTATCCGTACCCGGAGTCAACGCCAGCAAGAGACGGACCAGAGGCGATTCGGTGGAGCAACGCCACAGAGGTCGGAAGGCCAGCTACCGACCACGGAGGCCGGCCCGTCCACAGCTGCTCAAGCATCATCAGCACCAGATTTTGCTGCTCTGATGATGATGCTGCAGGAGCAGGCTCGCCGACAGGAGGAACAGGCTCGTCGGTTGGAGGAACAGCTCCAGCGGGACAAGGAGGAACAGGCCCGTCGGTTGGAAGAACAGCTGCTGCGTGACAGGGAGGAACAGGCTCGTCGACAGGAGGAACAGGCTCGTCGACAGGAGGAACAGGCTCGTCGGTTGGAGGAACAGCTCCAGCGGGACAAGGAGGAGCAGGCCCGCCGACAGGAGGAGCAGGTCCGCCGACAGGAGGAACAGGCTCGTCGGTTGGAGGAACAGCTCCAGCGGGATAAGGAGGAGCAGGCGCGCCGCCAGGAAGAGCAGATGCTCCTTATAAAGGACCTTCACGCTACCTTCGGGAAAGACATGAAGGAGGTGAAGGAAAAGGTTGCTCAACATGACAACCGTCTGTCGGAAGCCGAAACCCGAATCGACCAAGTGAATAATCGGGTTGACAACGTGATGGCTGACGTAAAGGAAACCGTGATGGCTGACCTGAAGGAAACCGTGATGGCTGACGTGAAGAAAACGCTGGATTACCTGAAACTGGGTGATGGAATCGCAGCTCCCGTAGCTACAACACCTTCGCTACGTGGATTCAAAGTGCCACCGTTCGACGGAACTTCTTCCTGGTCGGCCTACAAAATCCAATTCGAGGCTGTCATGAAGGCGAACGGGTGGAATAAAAGTCAGGCCATGACTGCCCTCACCCTAGGCCTGCGCGACCAGGCCTTAACTGTTCTGGAAGCTCTCGGTAAGGAAGTGACTTACGAGCAGCTCCTTGAGGCATTGGAGGCTCGGTATGGCGACGCTCACCTTGAACACGTGTTCCGTGCGCAGCTCAAGGATCGCGTGCAACGCAGCAATGAAAACCTGCAGCAGTGGGCCCTTGAAGTGGAGAAGCTGGTTCGTAAAGCTTACCAGTCCGTACCTGAGCTTATTGATGGGAACCTGGTGCAGGCATTCATCGACGGCATCCGCGACCTTGAAGTTAGAGCTGCTGTAAGGCTCGGTCACCACGGGACGCTGAAGGACGCCTTGGCCCATGCACTGGAGGTGGAAGCTGTGCGGCAGGATCATCGTTCCCATCACGTCAGGGAGGTTGCAGCGACTACAGTTCGCAACCGCAAGAAAGGATACAGCCCTAGGTGCTACGGCTGTGGGGAAAGGGGCCACCTTCGATCCAGTTGCCCTAAGCGGACTGCAGAAAGGGAAAGTGGCTGGACTCGAGAGGGTAGTGCGGCTAACAGCACCGCCCGGCAGCAGCAGGACGGCTTTGTGGTTAAACACCGCAGCGGGAAGTCTCTTGGCAACACAGATGCATCGTCAAGAAGACCTTGTCCTGAAGACTGCAAGCACTGTACTAGGCAGGAAAGTAAGGAAGTGGTACCTGTAAGGATGCTCAGGACAGACGTCAGCAACGAGTGGAAGGAAAGCCTACAACGTGCACAGCAGGAAGATTCAGACATCAAGCCGATTCTGGAGTGGATGAAGGCCAGTGCTCCTAAGCCCAGGTGGAGTGACGTCTCAGCGATGAGTTCGGTCACAAAAAGCTATTGGGCCCAATGGGACAGCTTGGTGGTTCAGGATGGAGTCCTGTGCCGTAAATGGGAAAATGCTCGAGGAGACAGCTGTCATTTGCAAATGGTTGTCCCTAAAGCTCTAGTACCGGATGTTCTACAGCTGTACCATAATGGTTGTTCAGGAGGTCATCTGGGAGTAAAACGGACTCTACTGAAGATACGAGAACGGTTTTACTGGATCCACTGTCGGGACGATGTCGAGGATTGGTGTCGCAAATGTACAAGTTGTGCAGCTGTAAAGGGACCTCAGACTCGTAGTAGGGGTGCATTGAAATTGTACAATGTTGGTGCACCATGGGAGAGGATAGCCCTTGACGTTGCGGGGCCGTTTCCGGAGAGTGAAAGTGGTAACAAGTATTTCATGGTTGTGATGGATTACTTCACTAAGTGGCCGGAAGTCTTCGCCATTCCAAATCAAGAAGCTGCGACAGTTGCGGACAAATTAGTTCATGAAGTCTTCTGTCGTTTTGGAGTACCTTTGGAGATTCACAGTGATCAAGGAAGGAATTTTGAGTCACAAATATTCCAGGAAACTTGTCGAGTTATGGGTACTCATAAAACAAGGACGACTTCTTACCACCCACAATCCGATGGAATGGTGGAACGATTTAATCAGACACTGGAGAGGTACCTAGCGAAAGTTGTGGAAAATCGGCAACGAGATTGGGACAAGCACATACAACCGTTTTTGTTGTCATATCGAAGTGCTGTCCACGAAAGTACAGCGGTGACACCAGCTTTCGCAAACTTCGGAAGAGAACTACGGCTACCTGCAGACCTGATCACCGGAATACCACCTGATGCCCCACGCAGTGTAACTGATTATGCGAATGATTTGCGGAACAAAATGAATGACATTTATGAGCACGTCAGACAATCGGGCCAGCAAATGTCTGAAAAGATGAAAACCCGTTATGACCGCAAAATGAACAATAAAGGATTCGACGAAGGTTCACTGGTGTGGTTGCACAATCCAGTCCGCAGCAAAGGGAAATCTCCTAAGCTTCAAGCTAAATGGGACGGACCGTACCGGATTGTGACAAAGATCAATGATGTAACCTACCGGATACAGAAAGGTGCAAGAGGTACTCCTAAGATCGTCCATGTGGATCGACTGGCGCGTTATTATGGGGCCGATAATGCTCGGGACGAGCATGTCTTAGGAGGGGGCAGTGTTGCGCGCCGCAAATAATGCTCGATACATGGCGACATTAGTTACCACTAGCGCCATCTAGTATCGGGTAGCGGAACTAGTACCTTGGTAGTAGGACCTTGACCCTACTTGACCTTTTTCTAAGTACTAGTAATTCCGAGAACTATCGACGTCGAGTCAGTCGGGACCGGTATGTACTCGAACGTTCTAGATGTTTATGTACTAGCTCTGCGGCACTATATAAGGCGGGCGCGAGCCGCGAGACAGATAGTTTCGATTAAGCGATAAGAGCGATAACATCGAAGGCGATATTCGAGTGCGACTTAAGAGTGATCAGTAAGTGCAATTGTGTTTCTTATTAGTGTGTTTGAATTGTAATTAGTGTTGTGATTAAAGTGTCAATTTTTGGTGATTAAATCGGCAGTTTTTATTGTCACGAACCCCAAGCTCGTAACAGTATTTTGTGTAACGTTGTAAGTGTTCAGATATTTTTGGTTAGTTGTGTGTATAGAAATTATTGACAAGCATCTGCTCAGATATTAATGAAGTAATGAATGTTCAGACATTAATGGTAACTTGTAATGTGTGGAACTTATTGACATTTTGAATTGTTCAGAAGTATTTGGTCACCTTGGCTGCTACAATATATCTGACGGCGACTGTACTATCCGATTGAATAGATTTTGACAGCTTAGGCAAATTGAAAGCCAGTTTCTACAAGTATCTCCCCAAAAATTGAGTTTCTCAGCCCTGCATTATCTCACCGGTTGGGTGTATTTAGGCTACGTATAACTTATTTTTTTACTACCTAGTTTTGTCTGGTTTAGTATGTTTTGATATTAATTTTTAATTATTTGTTTTAATTTAGTTTAACTAATTTATTAAATTCTAATCAGTGCAACTTACACATACTCGTACATACATACACACACAACACACACACATACACATTCACATAGTCTTTTATTCGTATTTTTTGTTAGTTACGACAACTATTTGTGTGAATGCAGAGTTTACCTATACACACACACTTCACTCCGATTTGTTGCTTTTGTTTAGATTGCTTAATATATATAAAAAAAAAAAAAAATAATAATAAAAAAAAAAATAATAAATAATAATAAATAATTAAAATAAATAGAATGAAGGCCATTACATTCGAGAGTTTATAAAAAAGTGATATTTAGTGATGAATTCTGAGAAATTGACAAAAATACATAAAAATTGAATTTTCTCAAATCCCATAAATTTCGCCTTGCCTTTATGGATTGCTTAAATGTAGCAAATAGGTCACACATCCTGAAAGGAATACGTGAAATTACAAGTCAATTTGGAATCCCACATTAAGGACATTTTAACGAGCTCTATTTTCATCAAGAACTGAAAATTCAGAGTTTAAATTTACAGAGAAATGTGTTACATATTTCAAATTGTACGAAACCACTGCTGAAGTCTGCAATTTGCAGTGTAGAAATTCGTGGATTTCGGTTAAAATATTTTGCTTTTCAGTCATACATGTGGTGTAATTATTCATAGAAATAGAAAATAAACAACACAGTTGTACAATATGTATTGTAAGTACCATGACTTTCCTATAACGCATTTTTTAAATCTTTATTTATTTACAAGGTTTTTTCTATACAGAATATGTCACCCGATGATTACATACAATTAAAACATACAATTAAATTACACATATACCTATACTAAACTAGCTTACCCGCAACCTTATAACCATAATAATAATACAATAAAGTGTTCTGGCTTCATCGGACAATGGTGAGGCCAGAACGCTATTATAGAAGCCTACATTAAAACTATTGACAAAAGCTTGACGCCTTTGGGCTCCCATAGGAGCACACTCCGCTAGGACATGATGCACATCTTCAATAACTCCACAGACAGCACAATTTGGTGAATCGACTTTTCGCATCATGAATCCAAAGCTATTGAGCGGTATGTGGCCGGATCGGAGCCTCAACGCCGTCACAACCTCTTGCCTGCTCATTTTACCCTCACTGAACCAGTAATAATACGAGGTTATGTTTTAAACAAGCGTCATCATCATCACCTGTCCTTATCCCAATGGAGTCGGCGCAACATGTCTTTTTCTTACATATTTCTCTATTGGTCGTCATCTCCGTAATCACCCCCTTTCTAACCAATATCATCATTCACAAGGTCCATCAATCGTATCTTTGGCCTTCCCTACTCTTATATCCATCTACATTCATACTGAAAACTTTCCTAAAGACATTTCTTGATGTTTTATACGAACGTCTGACATAATATTTCGTATTGTAATTTTCACTCGAATCTAAATATTTCAGCAAAACCCGATCCCTGGCAGCTGTTCTAATCTTAGGATATTGGTATTGCTAAACAATTTGGTCTGGAAGTCAGATGCGACTCGATCTAATATAAAATATTGATATTCAGTCACATCTGGTTAGTCTGAGAGCCGACCTCAACAAAATTTAGAAAACGCTAGGCGAAATAAAATTGCCGACTCATCCAAAATCAATCGCTAACCTTGATGTAACTTGCCCTACATATACAAAACACCCCGCCCACAAAATATTCCTTTCCTCTCTGCGCCAGGTGTACGATAAGGCAATCTAGCCTCCACTAACTTATGTGGCCCTGGTCCATTTGCCTTGCCTTTTGAAGTTTTATTACAAAGTCAGCCGATCTGAAGAGAATTGATGGAAGTTTTAATTAAGTTTTGATAGTAATGGACGATATTTCATTCGATTATACTGTTGAAAACTTTGTTTTTTGATAGAAGATGGGAAGTTTAGTTCATTTTATGTTAGTGTAGTTAACACAGTTGATCGCATATCGGGATTTACACTTTGACCTTGAGTACGTAGTTTCAATAGAATAAGGGGCCAGCTTATATACTTAGCTGGTTATGTTATTAGGTAGGTACTAAAGTGCGGGCCTATTCTTACAATAATGTCGAGTTTTTTTGAGGGAATCAAAAAGGATAACAAAAAAATAGTTATTTTTACAAAATGAAAAATACAACTGCCATTCGGCCATTCAAAACCAGCGACAATAGCAAAACAATTTAGTCTACAGGCTGGCACTCTAACAAACACTTTGATAAATCAACATTTTAACAAAATACAAAATAGAATTACTGAAACAGATGTGCGATCGAAACAAAATGGCTGCCAAAGTGCGACACATTGGAGGGAAGCGGAATGCTCAATCAATGAATAAAAATATTAATGTTTTTGCGGACGAGCGCAAAGCAAACGCCACGACCATTTTTCAATTTAACGCAGGCGAGAGCAAACTTTGTTTTTTAAAGGAAAATAGATTGAAAATACATAGTTGGCTTAACACTTCAGTTTTTTTTTGGAATCCTGTTGTTTTTGTACAGAAACCTGAACTTGGTTAGTTCGTTTTACATTTCTGTCTCATAATAAAAATCTTGTAGCTCTCAAGATATATCATCGTTAAACTCTTTGCTGAAAGTATTGATTATGCCGCAGTGGCATAATTAATACTTTCAGCAAAGAGTGACACCACATTATCAATGCTTAGCAAAAATAATTATTATGACAGCAGAAGCCGATAAGCCAGTACGGAAACAATAACTAATGATGAATGTGATCAGCCAGTCAGCACAGTTGGCACCTAGCGGATTGAAGGCTCAGGGCGCGCCGTAAATGAGGCACTGATGTACTAACATAATCCCACTCGATATTATTTCAATTCCCTCGAAGCTCTGAGATCCTGGTAACCGTCATAACAACATGGAAAGGTACTCTGAACCGATGAGCGTTCGCGACTAAAATAGTGATCGAGAAACTGCAAAAACATTCACATTTTTCCGACGGTGAACACAAAGAAAATAAACCAGCATATTCAATTTCCCATAGACGAATACAGACGTGTTTTCAAAAAACCCAATACAAATTTTAGCCGACCGAGAAGTAGTTTACATAGAAAACGAAAAATGTTGAAGCTATTTTTGCTGGGATGTTTTTTTTCTGATCGGAATAAAGAAAGAACAAAAAAGCTTTAAAAGTAGGGGAAGACCTTAGAAACGATGGATGGACTGTGTGAAAGATGATATGGTTAGAGAGGGATGAAGACTAATAAAGAAGTATGGAAGAAAAAGACAAGTAAATTAGGATAAGGACAGGAGAATGAAAATTATGAATATATTGAAAGTATATTGTCGATTGTAGATAACAATTATAACCTGCTCTTGTAAAAATCACGAGAAAATTGCAGGCGCCTATACAAAGCCTGACACACTCCACACAGCTGCTTGTTTACGGCGCAGCGCTTTCAGTGTATTTTAGGTTTTGTGCCTTCTGCTGCGTTTCATATAAATGGAAACGAAAAATCGAGGTGCAATTGCCGCACTGCGTCCAAAATCAAAACAAAAGCACATCGAAAACCGCGCTGAACCACGCCGCACTTGGTGTGAAGACCACATAATAATACTGTGTACAACTTTCTGCACAAATCGTGATGACATAAACGACTTTTGCATTAGTAAACCTTTATTTACCTCATGACGCAGTGCTTGCTTATCGCTTGCTGAGTACCTAATGCACATGCTTCCATGCAAGTTATTTATCTAAATAAATTGTAAGTAAAAAAAAAAATTTTGGACGAAAACTAAAATACTAGAGCATCTTGGTAGCTTCGATCGTGACAGTACAAGCTGAATGTGTGATCAGGATTTGTGCTGAAAAGCACAGTGATACAATGTACAAAAGACTTGATAGTGATAGTAATTCATCTTTTGCTAAAGGTTGGTAAAAATAAATTCATATAGCTGCTAGCTAGAAATTGAAAAATAATCCAGTTCAGGTAATTACACCGTCTGTCTGGCATAACGGGTGTCTAGACTCACTCAGTAGATTCAAAACATTATTTTATGTTATTTTAGACGAAATAGTAACAAAGTAAGCCAAGTCGACATACACTTCTTTGAGCAAAAAAGTCGTACTTTCTCATAATACCCAACTGTAGCATAGCATAATCAGGGTTGGTAGATGTCATGATTCTGACGTCCAAGAGTGCCTTTTATGTGCTTATTTGAAATAAATGCTTTGACTTTGACTTTGTCACATGTCTTAGATTTTTTGGTAAAGTGCCTGCCTGGGTACGAACCTATAATCTGCAACTCGTAAGTCACAGCCGTTACCTCTGAACCACCACTGCTCTAGCGACTATACTGTAGCAACCATAATTTTCTCAGCTGAAGTGATTTGAGGAGGTAAGTAAAAAAAGCAATTTCCTTTGATGCAATTTTATACCGCTTAGAATATGATTGAATCAGTTTCCATAGAAAATGTTATTAGCAAGAGAAATTTTTAATGGCTTTCTTCAAGAATGCTATTAAAAAATAATCAAACGAACAAGGCATTTACTAGACTTACCTACTTATTTATTAGATCAAGCCTGCAGTTGTTAATGGGGGTTTCTTCCCTTAGATGCCCCTCTTCTGGTCTACTTGTTTGCGTTTACTTCTTGCTGCTTATGTATAATAATATGCCTGTCTATACCCATAAGTCGCCCATGACATGAATGTCACGTGTAGATAGCATAGCCAAATAAATAAGACAAAAAAAAAGAAATGGCAATAGATCTATGTTCCATGTTACGTGTTTGGTTTCCGCACTTAGTCCTCCAAGTGGACCATTGTGCGTGAATGGTAATAGATATTCTACATAGTGTATACCATATAAATTAATAGCTATGAATTATTTACTCTATTACAAAAACTTGTAGGAAGAAAAAACATGTTCCGTCTACCCTAAATAAATTAGGTTAAAGACAAGAGTGTGTTGAGTAGAAAAACTTGTCATCAAAATCATAATAACTTTCAGAAAGCATCTTGTTTACACAACTTCCCATGTTTCATTTTTATTTTCCTTTAAAAATATTTTCAAAAACGAATGGAAGCATACCAACAAAAATTAAAAACACATTGCTGGCAAGAAAATTTCAATTTGCTGAATTTGAAAGTTGGCAACGATCCCGAATTCTGGGCACTTTTCTAGATTGGCCGATACATAGCCAGACTCGCAATCTATTGCTTAGACGAAAAACTTTCAAACATTTATTTTTGCTAGTTACAACCAGCAGGTTTCTGGGAAATAAGATACCTATGATAAAAATATGAATTTTAGAAATTGGCAACTAGCTTTCGAATACGGTTCTAAATTATTCCATGAGAACGTACTACCGGGATAAAAAAGGATTCTATGTGTTAACTCAGCCATTTTTGCGTGATTGAGTAACAAAAATCCAAACACACAAACTTTCACATTTATAAATAATATATATATAAATTCAGTCAAAAAAGTATCTGGAATGAATTATTTGTTTATGTTTCCAAATATATTTTTTTGTTTTTTTTTTTTGTTAGATTGGAATAACTGTTTTCCATTTTGGCGCAGAGTTTGAGTTGTATCTGTCATATAGATTAAATACAGTGCTGTTTTTATGTATGGCGAATTTAATAATGGACTAAAACACCGAACAAAGAGTTTGTCTTAAATTTTGCATCGTCAATGGAATTTCGTGTTCGAAGTCACTGAAAATGTTACAGAAAGTTTACGGTGAATCGAATTTATCAAAAACACGTGCTTATGAGTAGTATATACCGTTCAAAAGCGGTCAAGATATGCTGGAAGATTTGTCTTGCCCTGGTAGGCCATCAACGTCTTCAACTGAAGTTAACATCGCAAAAGTGAAGGAAATAGTGACTGAAAATCCTCATTCAAGTTTGTTATAGATAGCTGCTGAACTTACTGTGTCTCACGAGTCGATCCGTAGCATTTTATTAAATAATCAGTTGGGTATGAAAGATGTTGCCGCTCGGCCCAAAATATCTGAATTTTCTCGAAAAACCCATCGCATATGAGTCGCGGAAGACTTCCTAGAACGAATCAATTTCGACCCAACATTCATGAAACGCATTGTTACTGGTAACGAGACTTAGGTTTATGAGTTTGACATGCAAACTGGTCAACAAGCTTCGGAGTGGCGCTTTCCAACTGAACCTAAACCGAAAAAACCACGCCAAAGTCGACCAAAAGTCAAAGTCATGTTGACTGTTTTGTTTGACTATCGCGTTGTGCACTCGGAATTCTTACCGGAAGGTCAAACGGTAAATAAAGTATATTATTTGAGTGTTATGCGGCGTTAAAGAGAGCAAATTCGAAGAAAAAGGCCAGATTTGTAGAAAGAAAATTGTTGGATTTTGCACCACAATAATGCGCTTACGCAATCATTGTGAACGAATTTATGACCAAAAACTCAAATACCATCGAGCAATCACCTTATTTACCAGATATGGCTCCAGCCGACTTCATTCTTTTTCCTAAACTCAAATTACCACTTCGAGCACCCGTTTTCATTTGGTTGAAGATATAAAGGAGAATTCGCGGCGAGAACTAAACTCAATTCTGGAAAAAGCGTTTAAAAAATGTTTTGATGATTGGATTATTCGTTGGCATAAGTGTTTCGTTTCTGTGAAGGGGCATACTTCTAAGGCGATAAAATAAATTTAAATGAATAACTAACATTTATTGTGTACCTATTATTGATCTTTTCCCGGTACTTTTTTGACAGAGTAGTATAATATAATTAATGCTTTTTGCAGGATTTGCAAGAAAAGTTCTTCTGAAGATTTTACTGTGAAAATATTTTTGAACGAAACTCAGTTTGGTGCTTGGCGGTGGTGGTCTTAAATTAGAAACCTGACCTATTTATCGGCCCTAGACAGAATCAATATATCCACTTAGTTTCGCTTACCACTTAGAGATAAAAGATTTTGCGATTTTCGACTTTAAAACTATCGGGTAATTAAATAGTGCTTACTATGTAACTTTATTGCTATCTACTGGGTAAAATTTAATTAGAAATTGGTGTAAAAATTGTAACCTTATGGGTAACTACAGTTTCAAGCCGTTTGGGGTCGAAACACTCGGGTCACATGGTCGACATTTCAAAAAATTTGCATTGCACATTCAACGTGCCAATACTGCTAGTCTTCGGGGCACCTATTCGGATGACAGCGATGCGGAAGAGTACTTAGACGCCTAAGTGACCAAAAAATCAAAGGATCTTTTGTATTTTTTTGTACATTTAGCTAGTTAGACATTTAATTTCGTACCTATTGTAAAAGTTAGTAGCGTTATAAATTGTATATGATAATTTTTAATATATATTAATTATTTATTATATAATAAAAATGAATTAATATATATAATAGAAATAGAATTTGCATGAAATATCCGTCAGGTCAGTTCATCGTAACTTTTCAGTAAGTACTGAACAGACAATAATAAAATTTATAAATTATATTAATATTATATATTATACCTACCTACATAAAGAAATAAATATAATTATGATATATTATTATAGGTACCTACTTACAGAAATTAATGTATGATGTTTATTTCTGTAGGTAGGTTTATACAAGGTAAATTCTTTTCTTAGTCTGTAGTTTATACAAACACTTTTACACGTCAATAATATGTTAAAAAGATGAGCATGATTCACAACCATTTGACAGACTTTCGTATCGAAAATAACACATTTCGATAACCTGATTTGCCTTACCCCAAGAGCAAACAGTCGCCGAAAGGAGAACGGTCGTCCATTTGATTTAAGCTGACAAAAATTTCGGGTTTTGAACTTGTGAACAGCGTTTAGTGGACTCCAACGATAACATTTATTGATGTTCGATACGGTACGGAAGCGTATCGAGTGGTTGTGAATAGCTGTGGAGGTCGGTTTTTCCTATCTGACTACTCTGGGAAGATACACCGAAATAAACTCAGAGGTTACAGTCTCTTTCAAAGTACAGGCAAGAAAAAAGAAACTTTTGTTAAAATATCCAACGAACTTCTAAAAATATCGAAAGCATTTTCAAATATGAAACAGCTAAAAGCTTCGAACAACGATTCCATCTTTCTAAAGTGAGTTCTAACAAAGTTAGTTGTTTGAAACTTGACGCTGCGTCTTCAAAGCGTATGAACTGTCTGCGTCATCTTCTCAATAATTAGTTAACTTTAAGTACCTACCTCTTGTTCACTTTATTCTGTTACTACTAGTCTGTGGTTTTCACAAAGAAAGTAACCAGTTATTTCAATGTCAAGTTTATAAAAAAATATAAGCCTATAATGTTGCCACTGCTGGGTCACAGGCCTCCTCTCTGTGAGAGGGAGAGGGCCGTGATCTACCACGAGGGCCCAGTGCGGGTTTGTAGATCTCACAGTCTGTAAATTTTTGGTTCTAGTATAGACGGCAGCACATCAAGCTACTACAATCTGTCAAATTTCTTTAATAGATTTGCAACTTTATCGCTAAAGCATAAGGTTCAAAGTTGATTGGGAAAATTTTACAGTTTCGGGTAGGTTGATGTGCTGGCGTCTATATATACTGGTTTCCTCACGATGTTTTCCTGCACCGTATTGAGTGGAGTGATGATGAAAGAATGAATTACATTGCGAACTTTATTTTCATAACTTTAATGAGGTACTTTGTTTTTCACAACTGAATAAGCAGGACTCTATCTAGGAGCTTGCCCAGAAGTATCATGTCTGAGGTTTTTATTCCTTCTTCTTTTAGTACCCTTTTAAGTTTTACGACTTCTTTGTAATCTCTACTTTATTTTTGAGTAACTGACGGGACCACACAGCTGTGTAGTCATCATCATCAACATTTCAGCCGAATGACGTCCACTGCTGGACATAGGCCTCCCCCAAGCACCTCCACTTCGATCGGTTCTGTGCTTCTCACATCCAACGGGTTTCTGCGGCCTTCATAGGGTCTTTGAACCACCTTGTGGGAGGCCTTGCAACGCTACGTCTTCCGGTACGCGGTCGCCACTCCAGAACCTTTCGGCCTCATCGGCCATCTGTTCTGCGAGCAAAGTGCCCTGCCCACTGCAACTTAAGTTTGGCAATTCTTCGGGCTATGTTGGTTACCTTGGTTCTCCTGCGGATCTCCTCACAGCTGTGTAGTTCCGCGGCGTAATTACATCTATACGTGATTACACCAATATGTGCAGAACCCTTCAATAAGGAACAGCAATACAGATTGTCGGAAAAAACACTGCTCTAGCGAGCTGATCAGGTACGGACCTGATCAGCTCGCTAGAGCAGTGTTTGACCGTGGTGGCCCAGTGGTAACGGCTGCGACTTATAAGTTGTAGGTCATAGGTTTGATTCCAGCCAAGCTCATTCGTGTAAATTATTTCATCACCACTGCTCTCAAAACGGTAATGGAAAACGTGAGGAAATTCGAAGACATGTGACATATACAAACCCGCACTGGGCCCGCGTGGTGGATTATGGCCCACTCCCTCTCACTGAGAGGAGGTCTTTGTCCCAACAGTGGGAACATTACAGGCTGATTACGCAGCTCGCCAGAAAACAGGCAAAACAAGAGGGCTTAGAGAAGTGGCACTTTCAAAGCGTTTTATTTTTCTTCAACGACTTTCAACAGGATTATCATAAGCTTTTTTTTAGGTAGCTTATCTCAATCCAATACATTTTTTACTCTTCCATCATCGATATCGCCGATAGAATGTCACTTTGTCTAATATACAATGTCTTTTTAAGTCACCGGATCTTTCTAAAACCATAGTAACGCCAGCAATATTTCTTCGTCAGCACTTGTTATAGTCTTCGCAAGCTCCGAGCGACAAGATGAAAACTTTTAATAACTCCCACAGAATTCTCGAGTTCGTAAACAATTGGAAATTAATCGTAGTTACTTGGCAACAACTTGGCCTTACTGTGTGTTTGTCAAATTTTGTGGAAAACAGAGAAAATGGAGACTTTGTGGTCATAGGAACTTTGATTAGTTTTGTAGATTAGTTGGTGGAAGTTTATATAAGTTTGACATTCTTTGGATGATTGAAACAGACGAGTTTTAGAAATATGAGGTTTGACAGAAAAGTCAATAAAGTTGTGACCATGTAGGGGCTGAAAGCATTTATTTACACTCACGGAATAAAAATGTCAAGCTTTAGGTCCTACAAGCAATGCGCATGAGTATTAAAAATAACAATTTTAATTTCACGACTAGATGAAAAAGTAAAGCTATCTCCTTGGTGTAGTTAGACGTCAACATTTTATGGAACCGCTGAGCTATTATGGATTCAATTCTTTAAAAATGTAAAGTTCATTAAAATTTCAGGTGGTGATCTAATTCAAGTAAGATTTTATGTTCTTAGCATAATCAGCATATAATGTTCCCACTGCTGGGACACAAGCCTCCTCTCTATGAGAGGGAGTGGGCCATAATTACCCACGCGGGCCCGTTGCCGGTTTTTTTATGTGCATGATTTTTCACACACGTGACTATATAACTTATAGTTAAATTCAAATGTTTTTCACCTAGTGTCCATGTCTTGTCTGGTTTAGTTATGCTTTGATAATAAAAAATATATCCCAAAACATGCTGTCAAAGTGACCTCTGCGCTGTCACTGATGACGCCGTGGAAGTAGCGTGCCAGTGATACGACGAAGAAGTAGAAAAAAAAATAAAGCATGTGCTCGAATGTGGATGTTTAATATCAATTTCCACGCGTTCTTTCTTCTCTACAACTACAAGGATGCTTCGTTCGAATACTTTATTTTCAAGTTCTTTCCCAACTACTGAAGCGTGACGTCGGTATCGCACCCCGAAGAGCAAGCTTAAAGAGCAAAGCTCTGTAACGCAACGGTAAAAATAAAACAACATAGATCTGGATATTCTTGCTAGGAAAACTTTTACTTAAAGCTCCTCTTTGCTCTGCGTTCCTGGTACTCGTATGTTTTAGAGTTTAAAATAGGCTAAAAATTATCCTCTTGACTTTTCTAAATAATGTAAGCAAATAGAAATATGATAATTAAGCTGCTTATTGATAAAATGAATTAGGCCATAATTTATGCTACAATATCTGTGATTATTATAATTATTAATGATTCATGAATGAGCAGTATCAGCAACCTAACAGCAAACTGGGGGCCTATAAAGGCCACTTTGGCAGAATCATAAAAGGATAACATTATGAATCATAATGGACAGTTGGTAATCGTATCAAATCCCATTGGTGAAGGATTTTTCAGTTATTTTTTTTTGTCTGTGCTTTAAATACCAATCAATCCAATCCAAATCCAATCCCAATCTCTTTGATAATACCTACGTAGTGCAGCCAAAAAAAGGAAAAAAACACGGACTGTCTTCGCCATACCATGATTCATAATGTTATCCTTTTATGATTCTGCACTTTGGCAGAATCTGATCTGACGAGAATAAAGATCACAATGATTTTGACAGACTTGTCAATAGCAGCAATCTAACAGTAACCTTATTAGAATGAGAATACAGAACACTGTGATTTTTTTTTGAGGAAGGGAAATCTTCAAATGACCGCTCTGAGTGGAGCGGAAGAGAGTGTCAGACTCTTACTGGCTAAAATCCACCCGTGTTCCTTCCTTAGCCCTTTATGTTCCGGGCCAGCAGTAACCCTTTCGGACAATCCCGCTGACCAACTGTGTGTTAAACAGTTATGCAAAATCAGAAGTAAAATAACTGCAAATGAACTGTATGTACAGACGCCAGCACATCAAGCTACCCGAAACTGTCAAATTTTCCCAATCAACTTTGAACCTTATGCTTTAGCTATAAAGTTGAAATCTATTAAAGAAATCTGACAGATTGTAGTAGGTTGATGTGCTGGCGTCTGTAGATAAATGTACAGGTACATCTTCTCTCCCAAAAAACGTTTAGAAATTTTCTCAATCACATAATAATATTATGTACATTTATTTGGGCAAGTCACTTTTTCGATCTGTCATTTTCATCATCATAATTTCAGCCGAAAGACGTCCAC
Source organism: Luperina nickerlii (assembly GCA_963855955.1). Classification (NCBI taxonomy): domain Eukaryota; kingdom Metazoa; phylum Arthropoda; class Insecta; order Lepidoptera; family Noctuidae; genus Luperina; species Luperina nickerlii. Next base: position 7,270,859 of record OY979682.1, on the reverse strand, counting down.
TGCTGCACATTGGCCTCCCCCAAGCACCGCCACTTCGACCGGTTATGTGCTTCTGTCATCCAGCGGATTCCTGCTGCCTTCACCTGGTCATCGGTTCACCTTATGAGAGGCCTACCAATACAACGTCTTCCGGTACGCCGCGCCGTGGCCACTCCAGAACCTTTCGGCCCTATCGGCCCTCAGTTCAATGAGTAATGTGCCCTGTCTACTGCCACTTACATATGTTTGCCAATTCTTTGAGGTATGTCGGTTACCTTGGTTCTCCTATGGATCTCTTCATTTCTGATTTGAACACTAGGGTAACAGTAAGAGCAAACTGGCCTAAATAATTTATTCTACGACTGTTTTTATATTTCAAATGATGTAGGTAGATATAATATAAATTATAATATAACCACAAAAACACGCGCGGTGTCGCTCGGTAACAGTGGCGCGAGTTCAATGGTTTTTTCCCGTCTTAAAAAATGCCCAACGCGCCTAAAAAATTGTTCACTTCAAAAACTGTTGCACTCCGGGAGTGCCGACAGAAGTGAAAAAACATAAACAGAATACCTACTTTGCCATCACTCACTGACATATCGGATATACATTAAAACCGAGTACATCCTGAGGACAGGCGAACACATCCGAAACGTGTATTTTTTTAATCTATACTAATATTATAAAGCTGAAGAGTTTGTTTGTTTGTTTGTTTGTTTGGTTGAACGCGCTAATCTCTGAAACTACCAGCCGGATTTGAAAAATTCTTTTTGCATTTGATAGCCCAATTCTTGAGGAAGGCTATAGGCTATATAACATCACGCTATGACCTTTAGGAGCCGAGCAAAACGGAAAAAAGTCAGAAAGAACGCTAAGCAAAAACGAAGTAATAGCGCGGGCAGGCGATGCGATACGACGGGGTGGGTCGGAGTAACAAGAAATTTCACGCGGACGAAGTCGCGGGCAGAAGCTAGTCGTCTTATAAACAAAATACGCGTGGTGTCGCCTACGGTAACAGTGGCGCAAGTTCAATGGTAATTTCCATATCAAAAAATGCCTAACGCGCCTAAAGAAGTTATCATTTCAAAAAACAAAGCGCTCTTTGCAAAACAAAAACAAAAAGTGGGACTTCAAACAATATTGGAACGGATGTGTAGATTACTGATGGCTTTTTTTCTTAACTTTGAAACAACTGTAATAAATCAGGAACAAGCAAACAAACCTAATGAATTGTTACTAAACTTATACTTACTGAAACATTTTTATCTTGTGCGTGGAAAACAAAGGCCCAGTTCTTTTTTTTAAGAACTTTTCTTATTTAATTTTCTTCCGGAGATAAATGTTGGGTGGGACCTACAGAGTTTTATTACCCTTGGCCTTGGTCGAAAAGAAGAAAGTTTGAGTGAATTTTTGATTGGTTTATTATGGCTCGCCTTAATTTTATGGTGACCAATATAATAATCATTTACCGCTCGGCTCCTTCGACATAATTATGTATGGTCACTGCACAAGGCAATGATTTGGTTTTATATTGGCCGAGGTTTTGAAAACTAAGGGAGAAATAGGATAGAATAGGATACTCTTTATTATGTAAAACATATAAAAGACAGATATAAATGAAGAAATTTTACAAAGGGTGACACAATGGGCGGTCTTATCGCTAAGAGCGATCTTTTAAAGACAACCTTTGGAGAGAAATCTTAAAAGTAGAGAAAAATGATGATAGCAGTTAAAAGCTCGATTTTGAAAATCACCAAATCTTTTTTTGTGATATCTTTTATCAATTAAAACCGATCTTTGTTGCTAGAACGCCAGCCTTTATTGAGCTGCAAAAAACAATAGCTTAGTAAAAGCATCAAATTCAGAACATAAAAGAACCAAAGATAAATGAAAAAAAATATTTTCTATTCTCCAATCTTTTCATTCTCCAAACCAAAAATCTATTTACATAACTACCCTCAATCCGCAAGTTCAAACCCATTTCCTACTCAAATCCGCAGAGCAACGTATCGGCACTACATAACATTGCTCAAATGTTGCCCCCAGGCGCCGTAGAGACTAGTCCATTCTGGCGTGAATCCAATAGATATAATGTTCGTGAAATTCCCCCAATACTCGTGTAGAACCGATTGTCACATAAAATCATAATATACAGAACTTCAGAAGGTTTATTTGCTAAAATCACTCGGTACTGGAGTTTCTGCCCGGCTCATAAATTATGTCTAATTGAAACTGTCATTCATCGTCAGTCATATGAAATGACAATTACACAGCAAATGGACGTAGTGTGTCAGCCTGCCCAACAGTCAAGTTCCCTGACTGTACAATTATAATAGGTACCCGCTTGACTGTCCCTGACTGTGTTTCGATATTGCAAGTGATTTTGAGGAGTTTCAAAAGTAGCTGGGAATCTAACACATGGCCAGGGCATAGCCCTATGTTCATAATTTAATAGTCATTTATTTGCAATAGGTATTGGTATAATGTATTAAATTTAGTATTTAAGTTTCCTAATACATAGTCAGACATTTGACATTACAATTATAATTAATGCTAGAGTACCTATAATAATGTCCAATGCTTTAAATTCAAGTTTTGTTTCTATTTTACGAACTTGGTTTGACACCTCTGTGTGAACCGACACTAAGATTTTGGCTTACAAATTGTAAAGAAACAATGTTTTTACTATCTTAACAAATGATAATGTCGTTCATTGAGCCTTCTGTTTCCATTTTGTTACTTCTACACTAAAATGAATACGTAAACGTGATCGTAAAAGTTAAGTAGGCAGTTAACGCTATTTTAAAGTGGGTACCTCCTGTTTGAGATGTGTGGTTTATAGTTAGGAGGTAGTTTGGTTTCAAGTGTGTTTGTTACTGTGCTGTCATTACTGTTTAGTATAAGTGTTAACTCTAGGGGAAGTAATTTCAGATCATGGAAGTAGTTTAGTACTCAACAAGATTTATGGTTAGTTCAAATGAACAATAACTTTCTGCTCGTAGGTACAATTGCTAGTACTACCAGGATTATTTCATAAGTTGTATCAGGGATAAAAATTCTACAAACTCAATGCATCATCATCTGCCTAGACCTTTCTCACCTATGTTGGGGTCGGCTTCCAGTCTAACCGGATGCAGCTGAATAGCAGTATTTTACATGGAGCGACTACCTATCTGACCTATACAAGCCAGTTACTGGGTAATACGATACCCGTTGGTAAGACTGGCTTTCAGACTTTCGGGCTTCTGACTACACGTAACGACTTTCAAAGAGCCACGAATCCAGACCAACGGCTTAACGTGCTTTCCGGAGCACAGAGGGGTCACGGTATGTAAAAATGGTCACCCATGCACAGACCAACCGCGGCAAGCGTAGCTTAACCTGATCGATTGACCTGTGCGTCTGTTATTATTTAGCCACGGGGCCCAACCAATTAAACCAATTACAGGCATTTTTGAACTGTCAAGGTCATTCAGAAATATGAAGCTAGTTGCCCATTCCAAAGTGTAGTAGTTAGGTACTTAGGTATAGAGAAGAACGGACAAGAAAATCCATGGTCACTCTTTTAACATTTTGCGGGGTACAAAACGCCTCCAGACGTGAAACAATAAAAGCAAAATATAGCAATTTCTGTGTCCCAGCAGTGGGAACATTATAGGCTGATGATGATGATAGCAATTTCTTATGTTTGTCGCTGAGGTGAGACTGCACTAGATTTTTAACGTTTTTAATTACGAGAATTGACCTTCAGATGTTAGAACGTAAACGAAGCAAAATAGTATGTTAGGATCTTAGCACTTCGCGTTCTGTAGAGTCTGCCTAACAGGCGTGAGTGAAGTATGTTTGTACCCTTTAATTGTTGGTACCATCAGGGTCATTTCGTTATTTGTATCAGGGTTGAAAATTCTTATTGGAAGTCAGCGCCGCACGTCATATTCCATACATCTCGTTCAGCCATCATCATAACCATCATCACTACCATACATCAGAATACCAGCGCTGTAACATTTATTTTTTCAATGTCGCGTCGTAGCATAATGCTCAGATAGGAGCCTTTTGATCTCATAGGACTTTCGGCTTCATTTTTCTTTTTGTTACTTTTTTTTTAAATACAATTTGGTTTTTTATTTATGACTGTGTTTAGTTTAGTTTGTGATCTTCTTGCACGAGTCGCAATAAATTATTTTTCTTTCTTTCTTTCTTTTTTCTCTTTCTTTCTTTTCTTTTTTTCTTATAGTATTCACCCCATTTCTACCCATCATCTTTCACACAGTCAGTCCATACATTGTTTCTAACTGCCAGTGTACTGTACCGCATTGGAAAAATCTGCCTGTATAACTTTCGTACATTTTATACGGACACTACAGGCGAGCCGCACCGCACTTATATGCATTGATAAATGATAAACGATTTATTTTCTGTAAGTAGGTTTGTACAAACACTTTAACACGTCAATACAAAACATTGCGTAGCGTTGCGCTATGGCTATAATGTGCGCCTTTAAACTATGAAAGATCGTCATCATTCTTCTGCCTGGGATAAGGGGAGGAGAACCCTTATCCCAATGTATTTAAGGTCGGCACAACATGTCTTTTTTATCCAAACTTCACTTGCATAATCAGTCTGTAATGTATTAAATTTCTAGCTATTCTTTCACACAGTCCATCCATTAAACTATGAAAAATATCAGAAATTACTTTACTGTTTTCACCAAAAATTTTCTTTTCTTCCTGTGAGTATCATTAAGAGCGACAGAAATGTAAATCAACGGGATGCGCCACATTTCCTCATTCTGTGCGTAAATATTTTATTCATTTGTTTACCAGCAAATGCAAATGAAAGAAACACGGGCTCTTTAATTAACTTTAGTATCGTGAAACGTGGAGGCTCGTGACATTGGAGCATTTACTAAATTAACTTTGTGAGTGTCAGTTACAGCTGTTTCAATGACAGAGGAAAACAACATAGTTATTCTGTTGTTACAAGCTTTTATTTTTACTTTACCAATTATACTTGAATTTTTTTTTAAGTGTGTAGGAGAAGAAGATTGTATTTTATTTATTTATTTCAGGCGATACAAGCCCTATAAAGACCTTAACCTAAACTTACATATTTTTTTATTATAAAATTGTTGACCCAGGCTATGTACTTTTTATATTGATTCACGCGCGTAGTCCGCGCGTGGTACCGTTTTTGCGTCTTTGTATCCGCCGCTACTAACTTACAGATTGATACAGTGATAATTTAACAATTAACAGAACTAGGGTATGATCATAAATCACGGAGCTAAATATGGATGAGCACCGGTGCTGGCTTGTTGATTAATTATGACCAGACTAAACTGTGTCCCGGTTATAGGGACTTAACTGAGGCAGCGGCCTCGCCTTCTTGTTAAATGTTAGAGTTGCTGGAGGAATTATAGGAAAACTTGAATTTAGAGTAGTGTTAGCGCCGTGGTAACGGCTGTGACTTACGCCTTCATCATCATCATCATCATCATCATCAGCCTATAATGTTCCCACTGCTGGGACACAGGCCTCCTCTCAGTGAGAGGGAGTGGGCCGTAATCCACCACGCGGGCCCAGTGCGGGTTGGTAGATGTCACATGTCTTCGAATTTTTAGTTCTAGGACATGTCGGTTTCCTCACGATGTTTTCCTTCACCGTTTTGTGAGCAGTGGTGATGAAATAATTTACACAAAGTAAAGCGCCTGTCTGGGTTCGAACCTACGACCTACGACTTACGCCTTACTTTGTGGAAATTATTTCATTACCTTTACCTTTACCTTTTTTTGTATTTTATACAAAGAATAAAAATAATTATCAAAAGTAGCAAATCATAATTATTGTTTCAACAGCTCCTAATAGATACTGGACTGTTTGTATTTCGTGCGATATGTATAACGCTCTACGAAGCCGAAATTAGCCGATTGTCTCTTTCCAAAGGTCGATGTGCAATATTTATCACCGGGTACTGTATAGGTATATGTATCATTTGTTGGAGATACACATAATATATATTGTAAGAGAATATTGTATAGAAATAAATAATTCATTACCTAAGCTAGACTACAGACCCTTCCACAGATACAGCACTAAACCCCTTACTACCAACAATAACAAACTAATAACAATAAATTATCTCAGCTACAATATCTCACAGGATCTCTATAATCCGGCGTCTCGCAGTCTGCAGATGGCAGTTTGGATCCTGTCCAGTAGGAATCAACTATCTCTGAACGAGCCAATTGTCTCGACGTGACAAACATAGAAATGCTTTGAGGAAATTGAACAGAGACTTTGGAATTTGTCTTAACCAATATCTGGAGTATCTTGGACTTTGTTTGGACAGCTGCATTGTTTAACAACTAGTCGGGTAATATCGAAATAAATACGTACCTAAGTAAAACTGTAAGTTTACATTAATAAGTAAACAGTGATGAAAGAATTATAGAATAAAATTATTTTTTAAAAAAAAACAAAAACCGACTTCAAAAACCTAATAAACACCAAAAACTTAAAAATAATATTAAATTGAAACTATAATTAAGAATAATTTACTTAACCTAAATAACCTTACCTAACTTTAATCTACACTATATTTTACAATTTAACAGTTTTTGGAGTCGGTGCCAAGCCAAGTGTATCTAATTGGGCCATAAAATATTCTCCCTTAATTTTTATTACAATAGTTTACGAGAGTAAATTAATATCATATTATTAGGTACTGATATTTTTACAAAGCTGTTAAAAGTTTTAGTTAGCGCTCGATAGATGGCGTTGTACCGTATTCTGAATCGCGACATGATTTCGTTACCGAGAAACCTAATGAAGATCAAATTGTATTACTTACGAGTTTCACATTTCATCCGCAAGAGCGCGCCACTATCCGAACAAAAACAACTCCGTCTTCTGTTGATATTCTGTCTTGTGTTGTAATTTTTTTTTTCAGTTTGTTTTGTTGATTGTTAATATTTTTTGCTGATATAGTACCTTTTTTTGGTTAATATTTTGTGAGTGCGGGCTTGGCACCGACTCCAAAAACTGTTAAATTGTAAAATATAGTGTAGATTAAAGTTAGGTACTTAAGGTTATTTAGGTTAAGTAAATTATTCTTAATTATAGTTTCAATTTAATATTATTTTTAAGTTTTTGGTGTTTATTAGGTTTTTGAAGTCGGTTTTTGTTTTTTTTTAAAAAATAATTTTATTTTCTAGTTTTTAGTTTAAGTTTGTACATAATTCATAGTTTGAAGTTTCTTTTTTCAATGTTTAATAGAAAGAAAATTAATTTTGTATAATATGGGTAGGCCTACTAAACGCGCTGCTCAAATGAGACAGCGCCGTTTGGAAGAAAGTAACGACGAAAATGAAGAACGTTTAAAGAAAAGTAGGGAAAGAAATACTAGAAACATTTTAAATGAGAGTGATGAGCAGCGAGCGTATAGACTTTCTCAGAAGAGAGCAAACACGAGATTATCAAGGCTTAATGAGAGTCCAGAAAGTCATCCTCAGCGGCTCAATTTGATTCGTGAACGATTATCAAATGAGACTCAAGAGCAACGTTCTCATCGTCTTGATATCATTCATGAACGTTTGTCTCACGAGACCGAGGAGCAACGTTCTCATCGTCTCGGTTTGATTCAGGAGCGCTTATCAAACGAAACCGAGAATCAAAGTTCCCGTCGTCTACACGTGCAATACGAGCGTCTATCCAATGAATCTGCCGAACCCAGAGCGACTCGATTAGATATTATGCGACAAGCTAGTCGTAATCGTAGGGAGGTATCATCAGTAAATGGTTTTGAACAGGCTATTAACATTTTCGCTGACTTGCCATGTGCTATTTGTTATAAAGCTTTGTATCCACCACAACGCTGTAATTTACGTACTGCTATGTACAGTACGTTAATACCCGAAGAATTGGTGCGTCTGGGTAAAATCGTAACATGCTCTCGCTGTCAAAATAATATAAGGAAACGAAAAATTCCACCAGCAGCTTTCTGGAATAAAATGACAGTCGCGGCTATACCTCAGGAGCTAGCTAATTTGACAAAATTGGAAGAACGATTAGATGGACAAGGATTACAATTATACACATACACAACACATATACAACTGTAAAAAAAAATGTAGATTTATCAATGATAAATTACACCTTTACTGTATTATTGTTATTACAATTTAAAATCGCCCTTAAAAGCAAACTGGCGTAATGTTATGTTATGGTATGGCTTAAACTATGCATACACAGACAACCGCGAGACATGTGCTGTCGATTTTTATTTAATTAAAGATTTCTATCGTCTATGGTTAGTCCATCACCTCCTGACCTGATGATCACGAGACCAAAATGGCAAACGCCCTTCCAAACATCAAAAAAAAATAATTTACTAAATCAGTCGATGCCTACTCCTTACTGTTAAGGAGTCGTACCTTCCATCATCAGCTCAGCTACATGAGATGATGATCACCATACGCAAGTACTTAAATTACTTCATAAGATTTGCGAAAAACGATGTTTGGGCCCATAAAATTTGAGGGTTGCCCTCGATTTCTCCATGATCCAATCATCAGATCCTAACTTGGTGACTATGGGACCACTTCAGAAGTATCTCCTTTCGAACAAAAAAAGAATTTTGAAAATCGGTCCACATTTGGCGGAGTAATCGCGTAACAAACACACAAAAAAAAAAACATACCGTCGAATTGAGAACCTCCTCCTTTTTTGAAGTCGGTTAAAAACTAGCTGCGCCCCGCGGTCTTACCCGCATAAGTTTCGATCCTGTGGGAATATCGGGATATAAAAGTAGCCTTTAGGTTAATCCAGGATGTCAGCTACCTCCATACAATTTTTTTATAAATTGGTCCAGCCGTTTGAGCGTGAAGAAGCAACAAACATATACACACACAAACACACACACACACACTCACAAACTTTTACATTTATAACAATAGTGTGATATTTTATTTGGGACACTCAAACGAAATACAGGCACGATAAAAAAGAGTCATATAAATGAACAAATGGAAAAAATTACCCGTGCGAGGGAAATAGCTAAGCTCCTGTCTCAGCATACTTAATGATGTATTTTTTTACTATAGGCTCCTCCTTGTACAGATGCCAGCACATCTACTACCCGAAACTGACAAATTTTCCTAATCAACTTTGAACCTTATGCTTTAACGATAAAGTTGAAAATCTATTAATGAAATTTGACATATTGTAATAGCTTGAAGTGCTGGCGTCTGTACGTAGGACTTAAACATAAATGACGAAATATGGGTGTACTATTGATACACCTCTGCAAAAGCCAATCGCGGTTTATAGGAGTTCATAATTTAAAAAATTACCGTAGAGCTGGGTATTTTGACAGGCCTAAGATGCCACGGATACACATACGGACATAGATAAAAACCCACTAGGAAAATAAAAACAATGTCACATCTAGCATAAGCTAAAATAAGCTAACATCGCATTGTAATTAGGCTTTCTATACAATGAAAGATCAGCTTAACGCTTTGCTTGAAATGTAGGTATAGCTTGATGTGTCGTTGTGGGTATGTACAGACGCCAGCACATTAAGCTACTAAAATCTGTCAAATTTCTTTAATAGATTTTCAACTTTATCGCTAAAGCATAAGGTTTAAGATTGATTGGGAAAATTTGACAGTTTCGGGTAGCTTGATGTGCTGGCGTCTGTACATAATATTAAAGCATCGTTTAAGTTCAAAATCATCATGGAATAAACAATGGTTAAATTCCTATCTAATAAAAAGATTCAAACCAAGATTATTAGGTAATACTGTCTGTCTTGGTCGATATAAAAAAAATAAAAGACGACCTTCATTTACACGAGTCAACCAAATAGAATTTTCATCTAAACGATTTTATATGCTTGAGTTACATTACGTGATTCAATTTGAGTTTCAGCGTACGGCTTGGTTCGCAACTTACCCGTCATAGTTTCCTAGTATTCAGAATCATATATTACCATTTCAAACGGCTCGAGAATTCTGGATTCTCAGGATGACATCTGTCCCAGAGCGTCCAGGTATTGGCATACAGAGTATTGGACTTTCCATTGGATAATTAGTTTGAATCCACTAGTCATAACAATGATTACGTATAAAAACTTTAAAGAAGGATATTGTTGCATCCTATGGATGTCAAGTTTCAGACAAACTGAACTTAGGTATATGCAGCTAATTAATAAGTAGGATTTATTCGTCGTAATTCACTTATTGGTCTACTGAATTCAGCTATACTTTACATGTTTCCAGTATCCCCAAATACACTTTTAATAAATTTTCAATCAGCAGAATTTTGAAAGAAAACCAAATCACTGCTTCATGTTTAAAAAATTCGGCCGCTCGACATCGTAAATAACGTAATAAATGTTACGAAATTATACGATATCTGTTAAAAATAAACTAGAAAGTTACATGAAACTTAAATATAACTGGCGAAATTTGGGAGTACGCTACTATTAGTTCAGGGCTGCCTAACCCGACGGGGAATACAGTCGTGATATGTGTAGGTAGTGGTACGCAAACGTGTAACCCTGTATTGCAACCTAAAGCCGCCATTAGGCACTTATCATTCCGGAAAATAGAAAACATCATAGCACAAAACATAGACGCCACACTAAACTTATATTCACATAGTCAACTGGCATCACTCATTCACCATCATCACCATTTCAGCCGAAAGACGTCCACTGCTGGACATAGGCCACCCCTAAGTACCTTCACTTCGACCGGCACCCTAATGGCGTAACATTCTATTAAACTCAATCTGAATCATTTTGAAGGATAGGTATTGCTAATCCATCGCTTCATAATAATATATGTTCGAAAAATTTGTCTGCTCAACAACGTAAATAACGTGTGTTACTCAATTAGGTTCTGTGCTTCTCGCATCCAACGGATTCCTGCGGCCTTCACAAGGTCTTCGGTCCACCTTGTGGGAGGCCTTCCAACGCTACGTCTTCCGGTACGCGGAACGTGGACCTTAGTACAATGCTCGATCAATGACCTCAGTAGAGCCTCCAAAAGAGTGGGTCTTAAAATGAACACGGACAAAACGAAGGTCATGTCAAATGCCCATGTAACACCCACTCTCATGAAGATCGGAGACGCTACACTCGAAGTCGTGGACGAATATGTTTACCTAGGACAAACTGTCCAGTTGGGTAGGTTCAACTTCGAGAAATAGGCCATTACTCATTAAATTATTAAACTAAAAAAATGTGACCCATTTCCATATTTCACGACTCAAATTTTTCACACTATAGGTACCAAATCCGATAAGCAGGCTCTAAAACTGCTGAAATGTTGAATTTTTAAAAGGCCACATCGACATATTTTGAATAGATTTAACAGAACTAGGGTATGATCATAAATCACGAAACTAAATATGGATGAGCACCTGTGTCGGCTTATTGATTAATTATAACCGGACTAAACTGTGTCCCGGTTACAGATACGGTGGTATTAAGGTATTTAAGACTAAGCTGTGGCCGCGGCCTCGCCTTCTTGTTAAACGTTAGAGTTGCTGGTGTAATTTCAGGAAATTTAGAGCTGTGGTGCCCCAGTGACTTACGAGCTGAAGGTCGTAATTTCAGACCCAGACAGGTAAATTATTTCATAACCATTGCTCTCAAAACTGTGAAGGGAAACATAGTGAGGAAACCGGTATGTCCTAGAACCAAAAAATCGAAGACGTCTACGAATCCGCACTGGGCCCGCGTGGTGGATTATGGTCCACTCTCTCTCCCGAAAGGAGGCCTGTGTCCCAGCAGTGGGAATTGATTATTATGAGAATTTAGCTGATTTCACACGGTAAAGAATTCTCCGTGAAAAAGTATTGACACGAATACTATTAAGAGCCACAGGCTACTGTGCAAGTTTACACTCGAAGAATAGGTGGTAAAGATCGGCAAAATGGAGGATGGAGCTTTTGTACCCCCCGGTTATCAATTAAGTGAGTATTGTCGTTCAGGTGAATAAAAAATTTCAAAATAGGCTCCTTTAGGTGGATCACACACTTATACAACGCGCCCCGCGACGGGGCGCAGATAACGCGAGTGATTTTTTACAAACTAATTCAATAAAAATTGAGGAATTTGGCTCCGTTTCCCGCACCCCGTCGCGTGGCGCGTATAGTGCGTAGCGTATAGTGTGTGATTCGTCTTACTTAGGTTTTGTCTGCATAAACTACAGCACAATTTATCAGTAGGTACCCCACTGAAAAATACGCCATAATAATTTATGGAACATCCGCTAGGGGCGAGGAATTCCGACTCGGATAGGTTAGGTTAAAAGGCCTTTGTGGCTTCGTAGATTAAAATATTGTCTAAAAAAGTCAATATGTCGCTGTACAAAAGTTAGTGACAGAAACAAATCGCTGCAATACCGACTCCATGTAGTCTTGTCTGTGGGTACGCGGGCTTAAATTACACTCTAGGGGCCTACTCCTAGAGTGTAATTTGGGGGCGAGGCGGGCCGCGAGCTGAGGAGCAGGTGAGCGTTAAAACCATCTACGACGGTAAGCTCACGTGGGACCGCCGGAGGCCCGCAGCGCCGGACCCATGCATGACAGATACCATGCCTGCTGCATCTTGCCTTCCTGCTGCATACTTGCTTACATGCGGAATGCTTGCTTGCATGCATGGTGCATGGTGTTATTATGGTTAACACCCTGATTTCGTTTCCAAAAACATATTTATGAACGAGCGAAGGGCACCCCGAGGTTAGGATTGGTTAGGTCACTTTAAACCCTTTACACAGAAATAGGAGCCCCGTGAAGCGAGGCTTCGTCGAGCATAGAATGCAAGATCGTGCGTATGAGAAAACAAATACCTTTACATAGGTATATATTAATTGATTAGAGCGATTGATTAGAGACTCATAGTTTTCAGTAGAACGTAGTTTAAGCTGTTAGAAAAGTATTATAGCAATAAACAGTCATGTTTATTTTTCGAAGATAACAGTATCTCATTCGGTCGTTTCGTCATTTTTATTCGGACAAAAGTAGTCGGAAAGTTAGTATTTTAGGCAGTACATTTAATATTTTAAGTAAGTACAATTCTTATTTTTTTGTCGGAGCTTTTATTACTACCCTTAGACTAAATAGCTTTTATGTCTTTTGAGTGGTATATCAAACGATTTTATATTAATTGTCTGTTATGCTTATAGAAATTAGTTACTTTAAAATTATATCAACCGTTTCTGATTTGATTCTCTCTCTTGATCTCATTAAGTGATCATTATATCAAATAAAATTATAGGTTCAGTTGTTATATCTTGTAAATATTAGAGGTTTTGTAATTATATCATATATTTCTTACCAATTTTTTTTTTGATAACCGAAGAAAAATATCATCTGGGATTATGCGGTGACGTCATGGTAACAGTTTACGCGTCGATATCCTTGCCTCCCTGTATTCAATTTATCATTGTATTCAAATCAGGGCTGTCAATGACATTTTTGATGGAATACGGCCTAAAGGGACACGTTCCCGCCCTTCCAGAGTTGGTTTTGAAGGCTTCGTTGTCGTCTAACGATCAAAGCCATTAGGGATTGGAATATCATAAAATAAGCTATACAACGGGTACTACACATCATACCTACTCAAAAATACTTCTTCTGTTAAATACTTATTATGATTGCCGCCAGATTACAAAAAAAAATAAAGTCGTTGACACCCGTCTACCAATGTTTTCCAATATTACGAAAAAAATGTAAAGGCAGTGTCGCTAACACGATCAACACAAACATATCGTGGTAAAGGGCGTCCTTGACGCTATTATGAAACTCGATCGAAGCAGTATTAGCGACAGTTTTGTATGTCGAGCGATCTATATCGAATAAGTTTGGACTTTTTGGTACAAGTCGGATCAATGACTTTTATTTTTTTGTTATCTGGTGGCAACCATAGTTTGTCTATGCCCCGTTATTAGAATGCCCCGTGGTCGTGAGAACGACTGCTGAGCGTGGGGCTATGGAGATAGTGCCAACCCGCAGTGGGACCGCATGGTAGATACCATTGCCCACACCTCTCGAAGAGAGAAAACCTGTGTGAATATTATAGCCTGATTATGATATGCTACTTGAAATGTTTATGCAATCTTTTAATAGTAAGATAGGTAAGTGTACAGAGTAGATACCTACGCATTTAATAAGGTTTATCAACAAAATCAAAATCAAGTCATTTATTGAAACTAGGCTGAAAAATCAGCACTTTTCGAAGGTCAAAATTACAAAAAGACAGTCCCCCAAAACGCCCGCCCTTCACTTCCCCGCACTTCCCCGTGCATTCGCTGGGAAGAAGAAGTGGCGCAACAAACTCCCCAGCATCACAGCTGTCTGTTCAGTTAGAAAATACATAAATATCTTACAAACTACAAACTACTACGTAGCTTTAATACAAATTCCTTCAGAGGAAACATCCCCTGCTCCTGGCAAAGACAATATTAATAGCTGACACTACAAACTAAAACAAAGTAAGTATCTATTTAACTAGTTTGTTCTGCAATACGATTCTCTGTGAAAGTTTATGTAAGTATTACATTTTAAAGTGCAATAAAGGCTTGTAATGGCCGCGTTGCATCAAAGGCTACCGAATACAAACCATTTTATGATGCGAAGTAAAACCGTTAAAGTCTTCTGTTAGAAATAGTTTTGTATATAATGTCTGTCTGTAGGTACCAACATATCATTGCGTCTGTATTCCACGTAAGGTAAGCGGGCCTGCGGTCGGAGAGTAATGGGTAGCTCACCGTCCGATCAGGACCAGGCCCATGCCGGACGGCGCGTACGTGTTCCACGCGCGCCTCAAAGAGACTGATGTCAGCATCAAGTGAAGGGGCCCGTCAGGGCCGAAGCCTGCCGGGTCAGCGGGATTGTCCGAAAGGGTTACCGCTGGCCCGGAACATGAAGGGCTAAGGAAGGAACACGGGTGGGTTTTAGTCAGTAAGAGTCTGACACTCCGTTCCGCTCCACCCAGAGCGGGAGGGGTCATTTGATGAATTCCCATCCTGAAAAAAAAAAGAAGGTAAGGCAGAGGTGTACGTACAGACACCAGCACATCAACCTACTACAATCTATTAAATTTATTTAATAGATTGTCAACTTTATCGTTAAAGCATAAGGGTACAAAGTTGATTGGGAAAATTCTACAGTTTCGGGTAGCTTGATGTGCTGGCGTCTGTACACAAGCACACCCACATTTCGCCATTTATATTTAAGTCCCATGTAGGTACAGACGCCAGCACATCAAGCTACCCAAAACTGTCAAATTTTCCCAATCAACTTTGAACCTTATGCTTTAGCAATAAAGTTGAAAATCTATTAAAGAAATTTGACAGATTGTAGTAACTTGATGTGCTGACGGCGAGCCTATTACCTTCAACTCGCCTCAAATCCAGACTTCTACTAACAAATATCTGATGGAAAAACCCAATATCAATTGATTCATTGCTCAGCAAAAGTGCTAGCGACCACTAAACTAACGTCTGCCAGAATGTTTGTATTTGTTTTGTCTTTCAACCCAGCAGTTAGCTTCCTTTGACGTCTACGTACAGAATGATGAATGAATAATAATTTTATTCATCATAATTATCCTATTATGTTCCCACTGCTGGGACACAAGCCTCCTCTCAGTGAGAGGGAGTGGGCCGTAATCCACCACGCGGGCCTAGTGCGGATATTAGATAGGATATACGTATAATCTTGTGGGAGCTCAACTTTACGTGCTATTTTCTACATTTTCATTCTAAAATTAAAGAAATGACCAAGCAAAGATGAGGGCGCCACTAGGCGTTCGACGTTCGCATTCTAATCTCTTTTTTACTATACCCAAGTCTGATGATGCATTTCTGAAATTATCAAATAACGTTGGTTCATAAAAGTAATTTAAGTTTCAAATGAATTAAAACTTCCCCTTCAATATTTAATTTATTCGAATCTACGTTCTTTCTTTTAGACTTTTTTCTAAAGAGGTTTCTTTCGATTGTTGAATAAAATCGTTTTAACAGACGCCAATAGATTTATTGGCGACGTAATAGTTCGTGAAAGTTTCCAAAGGGAAATCATGGTATATTTTTTCCTGATTTCCCCGGAGAATATTTTCTCGGAATTCCATAGATTTGTTTCAAACTTTATGGAATATGTCTCTTCGTGGATACAGTAGCATTGGCTTAATTTAGTCAGTTCTTTCAGTAACGTGCCAATTACCTTATACTGATAACCGTGGAATGTGTAACAAATTATTTCATTACCACTGCTCTCAATACGATAAAGGAAAACATAATGAGAAAACCGGCATGTCCTAGAACTAAAAATTCGAATACATGTGACATCTACCAACCCGCACTGGGCCTGCGTTGTGGATTACGGCCCACTCCCTCTCACAGAGAGGAGGCCTGTGTCCCAGCAGTGGGAACATTGCATAACTGATTATGTAATCGTGGAATTCGTGAATTTTGCCAAATGTACTAAGTAGCAATATATTTATTTATATATAGGATAAATTGGGAGAGTAGAACTCTCTCCCAATTTTATCAAGAAAATCTGTTTAAGTAAGTAGTACTGTTAGAATAAACAAATGTAAATGATAAATAAACAATTGAAACACTGTTCGGTTTTATTTGGATGTTTTCGATATTCTGTGGGACGAACATGCACAAATTAACAATCAAACACACGTCCTAACCAATGTTTGTGAGCCAACACGTCAGCTTAACAAGCTTCGCAAACAGCTACAATGGGTTGACCGATAATGTAAATAATCACCAGTTACATTCGGGTAGTTCCACTGCGCTCCAACACTCATTGTCCTCATAATTTTAGTGTTCATACATTGATTCCACCGCGCTCCAAAAATTTGGAGTAGAGTTAGCAAAAAAAAACTTGCATGAAACAATTATTTGTTTCATGCAAGTTTTAAGATATGCATTTTTTTTTCTAAACCTAATCTAATCTAATATCTTAAAACTTGCAAAAACCTCACATCTAACAATAATTATTTTTTTCTTAAAAGAAAAAGTAAAAACAACACATTACAAGATAAAACTGTATTAGGTTGTACATATTCGGTTAGCTTATTTTATTACAATTCCAACGACATAAGTTATATACCTACATAGCTTCATACAAAATTTTAATTATATGTGGTCGTCCAAATCAAAAGGGACCTTATGGCGGAAATGAGTTATCTACAGAGCTGAAAACTACATAAATGTACCGAACTATAGACCCAAGAACCAACCTTCTAACCACTGCCGTTATTTTTTTACGAATTTTTGAAGTTCACTGATCGAAATTATAAGTTTCGAGAAAATCCCAATTTAAGTATGCCGTACAAAAAAGTTATGTTTTAGTGTGAAGTTATGTAACTGATGGTATACTTTGATTGACTATGATTATTACTAATGGAAATTCTTACAATCCTTGCATAAACTTGTTTGTTGTGGGAACTAGACCCGCCAACATAATGCATTATCAATGAGATGCAAAGTATCGATAATAGTATTAAAAATAAGTAAACCGCCTGTTTCTCACTAAACTTTTATCGTTTCTATATTGCTACTAATTACATAGATTTGCGAAAGGCCTTAGATGTAAATAAAAACAACACATAATTTAAAAAAAATAGTTTTTATTTACTAGCAAGAATTCTTATTTTTTATAAACTTTGAGATCTGACAGTAACAAAATCAACACTTAATCACTAAATAGGTTATACATAATTGGTTTAGATGCTAATAAAGCTAAGAGATCAATGATAACTGTTAATTATGATCTTGTAAAGTTACATAGAGAACTGAACAATTTCTTCAAACAAATTAAAAAAGGGCCCTAATGGTGGGCACTAAACAATATTTTTTATTTTTAGCATGCATAATCAATATTTTAGTGCAACATTCAAGATAACTTAAATTTCCTTTTTTTATTATCACAAGGTATGAAAATGTTACTTATTTAACAATTTTTTTTTATTATCACAAGGTATGAAAATTCGTAACAAGTATATACGTAAAAAAGGGCCCTTAAGGCGGTCCGTTGCAGTCTGCTGACACTTATCTCTTAGTATAGTTAATTAATTTAAGTATTTTAATAAAGGTAAACAATCTTGATACGTTTTTGTCGAAAAATATATTTATGAAATAATTTATAGCCATTACAAGATAAAACAAAATGAAATAACAGATGTTATAATGAATTACTTTTGCTATTAGCCTTAGCCTATTTTAAAAATATATTTTATGATAAAAAACATACCTAACAAGATTGTTTACCTCTATTAAAAGTACCTAAACAAAATATGGACTACAATAGTGGGACCTTAGACCTAAGACGCATATACAAAGAATGCCGCATGCGGCGGCGGGCGTGCGACACTATCTAATGGCAGCTATACGCTACGCTGACGACACGCTAGTCCTGGCGCAGGGGAGGTCGCATCAGGCGGCGGCCGACGCGATGACACGCGGGGTTGCGATAGTCGTGGAGAGGATCCGGCAGTTGGGTCTCGAGGTGGCATTGCACAAGTCCGAGGCCATGTCGTTTCATGGGTTCCGGAATACGCCACCATCGGGATCCCAACTGACGGTAGGAGGGGTTCACATCGGCGTCGAGACGACGATGAAATACCTGGGTCTCATCCTCGACAGCCGGTGGAACTTAGTCGAGCATTTCCGACGTTTGGCTCCCAAACTGGAACGGGCCGGGGCCGCCTTCAAGCGGCTCCTGCCCAACCTGAGGGGGCTAAACGCCTCCTGCCGGAGGCTTTACGCGGGGGTCGTGCGGTCCATGGCCCTATAACGGGGCCCCGGTGTGGGCGCGTTCACTGCGGCGGCGAGCCGCCCATTATTTGAACGCGCCCCAGAAGGTGGTAGCCGTTAGGCTGATCCGGGGGTACCGCACGATCTCGGGCGAGGCGGCAAGCCTCCTTGCCGGACTGCCGCCATGGGATCTGGAGGCGATAGTCCTCGCGCGCCTGTATGAGTGGCGCGCGGAGGCACTACGCCGGGGGGAAACTCCGCTTCCGCAGCAAATTGCGGCGGAGCGGACAGACCTCCGGCGCGATCTCATGGCGGCGACCTCTCGCGTCCGGGCCTGGTTCAAGCCATGGTCCGGGGCTAGAGGGAGTGGGGAGCAGTCGCCTCCTTCTGCGAAGCAGTCATGCTAGCGAAGGAGGCGGCGGGACGGCTGAGAGAGAGAGCCTCCCGTCCCAGCCGCCGCGGGAGACGCTCCGGGCGTCGGGAGCCGCGCGACTACTCCCGGCCACCTTAGGCGCGGGCGGAGAGCAATGGGTAGCTCACCGTCCGATCAGGACCAGGCCCGTGCCGGACGGCGCGTACGTGTTCCACGCGCGCCTCAAAGAGATGTCAGCACTAAACGAAGGGGCCCGTATTGGCCGAAGCCTGCCGGGTCAGCGGGATTGTCCGAAAGGGTTACCGCTGGCCCGGAACAAAGGGCGAAGGAAGGAACACGGGTGGGTTTTAGTCAGTAAGAGTGACACTCCCTATTCCGCTCCACCCAGAGCGGGAGGAGTCATTTGATGATTTCCCATCCTGAATGAATAGTTTAGTTTATACCTACCTTGCAATATTAAAATGTTGATATAATATATGGTTTGAATTACAAGAAAAACGATTTGTTAGGTCTTGCCGCGATAAGGTTCCTTTTTTACTAAACTTTAGATGAATACGAAACTTTTTTAAATTGACTTTTCGAAAAGTTGAACACATCTACATGTAGTAAATACAATCATCTTTTTAAAAATACAGTTAATAAAAAAACGTTTTTTTTTGAGGTATTTTACAAATTTATTAATATCTCGGAAACTAGTTACCGCCATAAGGTCCCTTTTGATTTGGACGACCACATATCGTCATTTTAATGACCCCGGGAGGCGCGCGCGATTTCGCGCGTTATCTTGCGACAGGAGGGCCATAAAGTGGGAAATGGCTTTGAGCCTTTTTGTTACACGAGAAGAATCCACGGTAAAAAAAAAACGTAACAAACAAGTTATGGTTTGCCTTTTATGCTGACTCTACTTTTTTTTATTTTGGAGCGCTGTGGAACCATTTTGGTACTTATAATTTTAGAAATAATATAGGTAATAAAAACTTGGAGCGCAGTGGAATGCATTCCTGGAGCGCAGTGGAACTACCCTCCATAATTCCGTAACAGAGTATTAATCTGAACCTGAATCATTTTGAAGGAAATTGTTAACCCATTGCTTCATATGTTCAAAAACTTGTCTGCTCAACAACGTAAATAACGCAATGAATATTGTTGAATTGTCAAAATAAAAATTATTGCTACTGATAGCGTGTTACGTAATTACCCCGCTGGCCTGGAAGAAATATTTGATGATCAGTCTGTTGCTTTGTTGCTGGCATATACAACGTGTGTATGTTAACGTATGTTCATTTCGTAGGTGGCCAGAATAAACTGGATACGCGGAACCCAAAGTAAGTTATTTTGCTGATTCTTGGAAGTGATTTATTTCCCATATCTTTTAAATGAAATAATGATTATGAAGAAGTTTTCGCGTTTTTGTCAAAAATATCACAGGTCGACAAAATTTTTACACAGAAACCAGACTATACTTTTCCGAAGGATTTTGACGCGCTGAATTCAAATCTGGCATCAAAATTGCTTTATCACGTCAGGGTTTCGAGATGTCCTTACCTAAAAGTGCAAAAAATACCGTTTTTTCTCATTTTTGAGGTTATGTAGCACGACCGATCCTATTTTCTTTCAAAAATTATTAATAGCATCTCAAAGGACTAGTCTTCCTCTTTAAAATGACATTGAGTTTACTAAAATATCTTTTTTTTTCGCTGAGATATCGCATTTCTCGTGAGATCTCTGAGATATCGAAATTTTCGTGTTTTCGTCAATAGACTGTATGTGTTCTCAAACGTAGAACAATCCACGTACACGTACGAAAATTTCATAATGCGATATCTCAGCGAAAAAAAAAGATATTTGAGTAAACTCAACGTCATTTTAAAGAGGAAGACTAGACTTTTGAGATGCCATTAATAATTCTTGAAAGAAAATAGGATCGGCTGTGCTACATAACCTCAAAAATTAGAAAAAAACGGTATTTTTTGCACTTTTAGGTCAGGATATCTCGAAACCCTGACGTGATAGAGCAATTTTGATGCCAGATTCGAGTTCAGCGCGTCAAAATCCTTTGGAAAAGTATAATCTGGTTTCTGTAACAGAGCGTTCGGCAAATTTTGTCGACCTGTGATAATTTTTGTGCAGATATTACTTATCATATATTTATGAGAACGTCGAGTTCCAACAAGAAATCAAACACGTCCGCACATTATTTCTTTTCCAACATCTTCACGTGTGAAACTACGCAAAGCTTCAAAGAATTGCAAAACTTTTCAATACAAAAGTAAAGAAGAGAACATTGAGCGAAGCCTACCAATCGGCACAAACTTTCTTTGACTCCTCAATGCCATAGTTTGACTCGAGTTTACATCGCTCCACGGAAGTCTGTCAAAGTTTCAACCCTACGCTTCAATTTACTCACGGCACTTCACTTGTCTTGGGAATCCTTAGCAGTGAAAATGTTTGATGTTGATGAATAAGATTACGTTGGTAATTTAAAAGTTATGTTGTTGAAATTATGACGAGGTCCTCATCAGCGTAGCATTTTTCCAACTATGTTTTTGGGTCGGCTTCCAGTATCATCGGACCTGAATACCAGTATTTTATATGAAGTGACTGCCTAGCAGCTATTTCGGCCTTCTGATGATTTGTAACGACTGCAAAAGATCCACGAATGACAGCCGCGACCAACGGTATGACGAGGTATGTATTAAAAAAATAAGTGCTCATAAATTGCGTAGCATAGTTGGAAAATCTAAATCTAGCTAGGGAAGATCGATTACATCAAAGCCCAAGCAATTGAATAAAAGCAAATCACATAGATAATTGGTTATCGGGTTAAATCCGTATCCGAACTAAGTACGAGTAAAGAAAATATGGCAAGTCAGAGATACGAACGAATTAAGTGATTTTGCTTTATATAGATTTAAGTCATCTGTATAAAGCAAAATCACTTAATTCGTTGGTTCGTAAAATGCTTTTTGAACTTACATTGTAGTGCTAGAAAAAAACCGTGCAGGCACTCACTCTATCGAAGTCAGTACATCACTAAGAAATATCAGGGATTTATTTGTTGGATTCAATTTAACGTTCACAAAGAAAACTGTTTTCCGTTTTCTTTCATTTTCCTAATGGGAAGATTGTGAAAACGTACTAGTACTAGTTCTAGGAAGAGAAGGCCGAGTTAGATCGATTTTGTATTATAGGAACACGCCATACTAAATCTATATTTGGTAACATTAATTGGATGTGGGAAGAGAGGACGATTTAAAAATAGATCACTTGTCGATTATTTTAAAGCTTAAGCAAATATTAATTGAAAAAACATACTACACGATAAACGAATACATACAAATGTCAAAAAAATCTATCACACAGTTAGTCGTATAATACATTCATACTACTTATATTAATATTATAATATAATAGATATAATGTTTAATTGACCTTACCAAATAATTATTATGTAAGTACCACAACCTATAACAGATCTCAATAAAATAAAAGGTTATACCTACTTACTTATTTAATGTTAACAACATATTTTAAAAATTGCTTATTGTGTCCTAAATTTATTTTTATCTTAATAATTCATTTTATACTTTTTGCTTTTCCCTACAGGGTCCATAATTGTACCTTAGCTTTGAGCCATTGTAACAGCTTTACAACATTATGGAATGCAGATAAATATAATTATGAAAATGAATAAAAATATGAATTTTCTGTGAGGCGGTTTCGCTATTACCTCACTGTGACTTAGATATTTATTTTAAATCCTGCGGGGTAATTGCGTAACACGCATAAATTGGCTTTTAATTTTGACAGTTCAGTCACGTTTATTGCGTTATTTACCTTGTTGGGAAGTCGTTTTTTTTAAACCTATGAAGCAATGGATTTAGAGTTTCTTTCAAAACTTTCGGATTGTAATTGAAAGTAAGTTACGCATTTAGGGTATAGACGCAAAACACAGACAAAAAAAAAAACTTTTCTGCACAACGACAAAGTACGCCGCGTTGCGCGTAAAAGCTTGTTTTTTTTTTCTTGTTTGTTTTCTTTATACCCGATTCTTGTTGTTTTTCTTTATTGTTTTCTTTATACCCGAATCTTGTTGTTTTTCTTTATTGTTTACTTTATACCCGATTCTTGTTGTTTTTCTTTATTGTTTTCTTTATACCCGATTCAGTTCTAGATATGACGCTCGCAAATTAAACAAGAAAAACGACAATCAATGAAGATACTCCCAAGATCCAGACAAATTTGTTTTCTTAAAAGCATCGAATTTGAGTCAGAAATTGAAATGTGTTGGAATATTCAAAGATACCTATCGAAAAAAAAGATGAAAAAATACGTAAAAAAAGGGTACAAAACTCGTCATTTATCATTACAAGCTTTTGAAACGACAATCAATGAAGATACTCCCAAGATCCAGACAAATTTGTTTTCTGAAAAGCATCGAATTTGATTCAGATTCAGATTCAGAAATTGAAATGTGTTGGAATATTCAAAGATACCTATCGAAAAAAAATTATGAAAAAATACGTAAAAAAAAGGTACAAAACTCGTCATTTATCATTACAAGCTTTTGACCATAAATTATAAGGACTTACGTATTGTATATTTCTTGTCGGAATGGCGAGAAGTCCTTGTCGTTTGCGACGTACGCCTTTTGTAGCGCATTATGCAACCTGAGGAAAAAGATTAAATTAAAATGGTACATTACTTCAGAGGGAAGAAAGTGACAGTTCCATACCGAGATTATGGCATTTGCGCCACGAGCTTGCGAGGGGCGCAAACCATTTGAGGTATGGAACTGTACTTTATCCTGAGGGATGTATAGTGCTTTTTATTACACCTACGAGGAAAATTATGGACATAAATGCATAGAAATGTTTATATTTAGTTAAAAGTACAATTATTAAAAGTGCAGCTATTTTTTGTACACGACGCCTTAGTAACAAAAAATACTTAGGTACACGTTGAAGTGTATCAAAATCATACATAATCAGTCTATAATGTTCCCACTGGTGAGACACAGGCCTCCTTTCTGTTCTCAAGCTCAAACCATTTATTTTCAATTAAACCTTTTACAGGCACTTTTGAATTGTTAAGAAGTCCGCGTTTTATATACTTACAAAAATAATTTCGTTTTTAATTTTCTGTATGCACCAAGGAGGTTGGTAACTGGTAAAAAAAAACTGTATGTGGCCAGTAACAATTTACTTGAAATTTAATTAGTAGACAGTTAAAGTCTCTTGGCAGTATGACTGCTGACAATTAATTAAAAAAAAAGAAAAACCGGGTATGTAATGGAATTTCATACATACTTCCCACCCTTGGGTCGGAAGGATTTTCATACAAACTTCCATACCTTGGGATGAAAGGATTTGAAGGGCGGGATAAAGGCGTTTCTTCCCTCTAATTGGTATAATTAGTATGTATTTTCAGAGCAGGTGTGATGAAAATATTTTTTTATTGCTAATACCCAGTTTCAGAGGTTTTTACCTGGAGTTTATCTATTCGTAAGTGATTATTGTATAGTATCTTCTTTCTGAATCTTAACACTGATACCTGTTTTTAGTAATACTTGGAAACATCTACATCAACAGTTTTTTGCGCTGTGACGTTGGGCCGTGCGCACGCGCTTTTGCCTTTCGTTGCGAGTGTCGTTAACTTCTACGTATACGTTTCGTAGACGTACGTTTGTGACATGCAAGGTGATTCAAGTGGTGAAGATCTGAGCGATTCAGAGATTGTGAACAGATGCGAAAAACAATTAAATGTGATGAATAAGATGGATGAGGAAAGCTTGGAAAGTCGAAGATGTGACGTTGGTGAAAACATTCGAAATGCAGAGAAGAGAAAGGAACGAGAAGATGATAATAGTGAAGATGACTTTATTACTGTAATTAGAAGCAAACCTAAACGATTAATAAGAAGTAACTCGTTGGACAAAGACAATAATCAAGGGAAAAATAAGGTAGATAGTGACACATCTGAAATAGTAGCTAATCATGAGGTTTGTGTAACTTCGATGGAGAATCTACCAAAACCAATAGCTTTTGCTAAATTACTTCGTGGGGAAAACATTAAGGATATTCTTAAAATAAAATATAAAAGTTCCAATAAGGTACTCATTCAATTTCAGAGAAAGGAAGATGCTATAAAACTAATTGAATGTAAGAAAATGAAAGAAATAGGCTTGCGTTGTCAATTGATACAGGAGGTGTCGATATCTTACGGAATAGTGAAAGGAATAGACCTTGATCTAAGTGAAGAGGAGCTTATGAGCATTCTAAAAGCGAGCGTAGAGTTCTTATCGGTAAGGAGATTAAAACGTTTAATGCCAGAAGGAAAATGGATTGACTGTGAATCTGTTAGAGTGAGTTTCAAAGGTAATGTGTTACCTCAGTATATTTATGCCTACGACTGCCGTTTTAAAGTCGAAGCGTATGTTTTCCCAGTATCACAATGTTCGGGCTGTTGGCAATTTGGTCATCTCATCAAATTCTGCCCTACAAAAAAAATCGTTTGCCCTAAGTGTGGAGGAAGTCATGAAAACTGCACCATAACAGATATCAAATGTTTAAACTGTAAGGGAAGGCACTTTGTCCTGGATAAAAAATGTCCCGTTTATCTGAAGGAAAGAACTATCCGGAACATCATGAGTGAAGAACATGTTACATACAGAAGAGCCTTACAACTGTTAACGGAGATGAAACAAAAACAAATAACAAATGAAATCTCGCAGGCGGAGGAAAATAATAACAATCAATCTGGAACCATAATTAATACTGAGAAGGAAACCTATAGTAGTGTATTGACCAAAGCCGTAATACACCAAGAACTGCTATCTATTATAGAAGAAGAAGAAAATAAAACGAGGGTAAATACATTACAAAATAATAAAAGAACAAAACAAAAAACAAACAAGGTGATCACACACCACCCGCAAAATGATGAACTCGTAGAACAACCAACAAGTGAAGAAATAAATAATTTGCAGGTAGAAGAAGAAAATAGTGAGCGAAATACACATCTGTTGTATAAATTTGAATGGGCAAAGATATGGTTGAAGATAAAAAGTATTTGTAAATCGAAACTTCAACTGAGAGAAAAATTATTATCATTGTTGAAAATTATTGGCGAGGAATTAAATAATTTTTTGATTAATATTATGTTTGGCGAAGAAGTCATGGGATATTTTATAAACTATTTTAATAATGGATAATTTACATAAAGTCATAAAGATGAACATATTACAATGGAATGCACAAAGTTTACGGCCTAAACTTGTATCCTTTTCTGAACTATTAGTACAAGAAAACATACACATCGCAATAATAAGTGAGTCATGGCTCAACTGTGAGAATAATGTAAACATTAGCGGGTATAATGTCTATAGGAACGATAGATACGATAGTTATGGCGGTGTAGCTTTACTGATTCACAGGTCGATTCAATCTCACCTAGTATCGTTTAATATTAATAATGTGGGTATCGAACTAATATGCGTTAAGTTGTTAAACTGCAAAGATTTAGAATATGTTGTGTCGGTTTATTGTCCGTCGTCGGTACGAACTCAGATTTCAGATTGGAAAGAAATTTTTTCTCAATTTACGGGTAAAACATTAATAGGTGGCGACTTTAATGGCCATCATACTAACTGGTCGATCAAATCCGATGCGAGAGGTATTCAAATATTGGACTCATCCCTAGAAAACGACTATATCTCCCTTAATAACGGCATGGCAACACGGATTAAGTTAGTAAATGGCAACTTACAGCAAACCTCCCCGGATGTATCGTTTGTCTCCTCCGACGTGGCAATAAAATTTAATTGGCAGGTATTTAATGAAAACCTCGGCAGCGACCACCTCATCATTAAAATTACTGCAAACTTATCTAGCTTAGTACATATCGGCCGAAAACGGAACTGGAAAAATGCGAACTGGGGTAAATTTCGTCAAACAGTTTCAGATAAAATTAATTGTACGGATAAATTTCCTAATAGTGTAGATGTTCAGCAAATGTATGACTATTTTGTAAATATAATTGAATACGCAGCTGATAAACATATCCCCTACTATAAATTCAGTCTACAGACAGAAGAAAAATTTAAACCAAAGAATTATTGGAACTCTAAATTATCAGAAATAGTCGCACAACGCAGGTTAGCATTGTCAAATTTTCGTAAGAA
Organism: Luperina nickerlii; assembly: GCA_963855955.1. Taxonomy (NCBI): domain Eukaryota; kingdom Metazoa; phylum Arthropoda; class Insecta; order Lepidoptera; family Noctuidae; genus Luperina; species Luperina nickerlii. The sequence goes on along the minus strand of OY979682.1, from coordinate 7,243,538 downwards.
CCCCACCCCAGAAAATTTAAACAAGTTAGAAGCCAAAACCTTAGAATCGCAAACTTTAATAAAGAAAGCTAGGTACGGTAGTTGGCAAAAATTCTGTGATTCTATTGATGAAGTGACGACGGTACCTGAGATGTGGCGGCGTATGAGATGGATGAAAGGTATTAAACAGCAAGGATCAAGTGCTCCCATTGAAAAACAAATCGCGCTGTTACACTCACTTACACCAGATTATGCTACTAATCTAGTCCCGAATTTTAAGTCAAGAAATTATTGTTTAGAAGCTGAATTTACTAGTCAGGAACTAGTTAACTGTTTAAAAAAAAAAGATTCGGCCCCGGGCCAAGATGGCATATCGTACTCAATGTTACACAATTTACCGGAATTTGGAAAACTCTTGTTACTCAAAATATACAATTGCATTCTTAAATCTGGGACCGTACCCCATCAATGGCGAGACATACAAATTATCCCTATACCCAAAAGCGGAAACAACCAGAATAGCGACACTAAATTGAGGCCTATTTCGCTTCTTTCATGTGTATGCAAAACTTTCCATTTAATGATATGCAAGCGGTTAGAATGGTACGTGGAAAAAAACAGACTTTTATCCCCAAATACAGTAGGATTTAGAAAATCGCAGTCTTGTTTGGACTCACTATCTCGACTAGTTTCTCATATCCAAATCGGCTTCACTAAAAATGTTTCTACAGTGGCATGTTTTGTGGACATTGAAAACGCGTATAACAACGTTTCAATTGAGTCAGTTGTTAAAGTGTTGGATGATGTTCAGGTTGGCTCTAGAATTTGTGTTTACCTTTGGTCTTTTATGAATGAAAGACACTTGAAAATGAAGTCATTCAATGGTGAAGGACTTGGCGTTAGATGGACTAATAGAGGATTAGCACAAGGGGACCCACTATCCCCTTTATTGTTTAACCTAGTTACGTATCAAATCTGTCATAAAATTCAGAATGTCATGATATCGCAATATGCTGACGACTTTGCTATCTATACAAGCGACAAACAAATTAAAACAGCTGAACGTAATATACAAGACGCGTTAAACTGCTTAGTAACTTTACTAGGTGAGATTGGATTGACGTTATCGCCAACCAAATCCAATTATTGTGTTTTTAGTAGGGGTCGAAGAAGAATATTACCATCCGTAAAAGTGTATGATCAACCGTTATTAATGTCCATACTAAGCACATACGTAGATTATATATCTCGTTAGTAAGAAGTCGGATTGATTATGCCTGTTATTTATATGATTCCAGTGCAAAGACACATGTATCCAAATTGGATAAACTACAAAATCAAGCCCTTAGGGTAATAGGAGGTTTCATAAGAAGTACTCCAATCCATGTGATGGAAAGTGAGTTACACATACCACCACTATTTATAAGACGCCAATATCTTGCATTCAAGTATATATTGAAATCACGTTCATGGTCTAGCAGTATATGTTCAAATACAATTTCAGAATTGAGCTCTCTTAGTCATTATTGTTACTGGTCAAATAAAAAGAAACCATTACTTGCTACTACTTTTAATGAAGTGGGGCAACTACAAATTAATTCTGCGGAAATTCTTGGAATGTTTACTCTAGATACTTGGGTATCAGCTATACAAATTAAAATGATCATCAAGACGGATTTGGAATGTATCAAGCAAGGAAAAAAATATTATAATCCCAATGTATTGGTTCATGAAGTGATTTCGGAATTAGATTTGAAGTACAGGGATTGGTGTAAAATTTTCACAGATGGCTCAAAAACTGTAAATGGGTGTGGAGCCGCTTTCTTCTGTCAGAATACCGGTTATAAAGCTAGTTTTAAAATTGATGCAAATGTCTGTATAATGTCTCTGGAGCTCATTGCAATATATCATGCAATGGTTTATGCAATAAGCGAAAAACTTAATAAAGTAGTTATTTTTACTGATAGCAGGAGTGCCATACAACATTTGGCTCGTTGCGTCTCTGGTTGCAGAGGTGCATCGATAGCCTATGACATCCTGAAACTGTTTATTGAAATAAACAAAGACGAGGCTAGGGTAATGTTGCAATGGGTCCCAGCACACATAGGCGTACGGGGCAACGAGGAGGCTGACAGTTTGTCAAAGCTTGCGGTAGAGATGGGTAGCGAAAAGATATACGTTCCAGATTACTGGGAATACTGCTCTAAGTTTAAGCTATCGTGCTTTGACAGATGGAGGAACACCTTTGATGAAATATCTAAAGCGAAAGGTATATGGTATAAAGCCATTCAGAATGGGCCTCCTCGCGTGCCCTGGTTTGAGGATACAAGTTTAGGTAGGCGTTATGTTAAGTTAGCGCTAAGGCTACGTTCTGGACACTATCCATCGGCAAAGTTTGCTTTCCTAATGCGAAAGGCCGCATCACCTAATTGTGATATATGCAACAAAATTGAAGATGTGCAACATTTGCTGATGGAGTGTGTTAGGAGCAAGAATGAAAGGGAAGCATTGATTAGAGAGTTTAAATTAAACATTCTGGACGTTGGGCTAATCCAAATTATTTTAGCAAACCCTACGTCATCGATCGCAAAGAGGTTGTGTGGATTGGTGAAGATAGCTGGTCAATGATTCTCCTTCTAATACATAGTCCACTTTTGTCATATTCCAAAGTTGTAAATAGTTAATAAGGTACGATGGGGTTGGCATATCCGTATGGATAAAAACCCCCTTTCCTCTTCAATAAAGATTAAAAAAAAAAAAAAAAAATCTACATCATCCTTTATGGACCCCTTAATAATACTGCCCTGTTCAATCAAGCATCTTGACTTGACTCGCGAGGTTGTCGAAATGTGGGATGTGTACTCAGCGATCATTGCGTCGATAGTCGTGACAGCCAATGGATTAATAGCCAAGAGCCTCGACCAACACCTGAGGAGGCTCTCGTTGGGCAGCTGGATCAAGGGCTTGATCCAGAAAGCGGTACTTCTGGACACGACCCGCATTGTTAGGAGGTTCCTCTCTTTGGAGCCCCGACCGCCGGTAGCTTGGACCCTGTTCCCGATACCAGTGGGCTACTACTTTTTATATTTTTTATACTAATATTTAAAAATATAATTTATATTATTAGTTAAATAAACGAAATAATGTCCTGTTCGAGTTTTAACTCTCGGCGCTGAACTGAGTGTTGTCAATTTTAAGAAAGAAATTTCAAATTAAATTTTATTTGTTTGTACACATACCTATGAGTACAAACAAATAAAATTTAATTTGAAATTTCTTTTAATTTATACCATACACCTGTATGGTATAAATCCTTTCATTTTGCTCGACCACGACCTATCGTCGCGATCACTATGCGATTCGTAATAAACGTTTACGTAGTGGGTGTTTGAGAATGGGCGATGTCGTGCCCATCAGGGAGCTGATAACTTATGTAAAACTCCTTATCATCATTATAATCTTCCTGTCCTTGCCCATGTTACTTGGGGTCTGCGCAACACGTTTTTTTCAATCTGCCTAGCCATTTCCCATCTATGTTGGCGTCGGCTTGCAGTCTAACAGTCTGCAGTTGAATACCAGTTTTTGCATGGAGAGACTGTCGATCTAACCTCCACAACTCCGTTACCTACTAAGTATACGATACTCCTTGGTAAAATTGGTTGGCAGACTTTTAGGCTTCTGACTACCCGTAACGACGGCCTAATATCTATGAATGACAGCCAGGATCAACAACTTAGCGTGCGTGCATTAGTTTTGATGATCATCCATTTGAGACCCCTCAGTGTAGAGGGGTCTTGAAATGTAATGGATGATCATCAAAATCATCCATGAAACGACCACGGTAAGCGTAGCTTAACCTTGCGGCTCTTAAAGTGAGAATAAAACGAAATGTTTTCGGTGTAAACCCAAACTCGTCTATTTCCAAACCGAAAGCATTCCTGTAAATTTATGTTTGCTTCGAAAGTTTCAAAATTGAACTTCGACTTAAAATTCCAACAATAACATTTCTATTGAGACACAAATTCGACCTTTAGTAAAACGTGAAGAATAACAGTAAAATTTTCTGCACCGCTCAAACGAGATTCTTTTTTTTTTTTTTTTTTTCAGGATGGGAAATCATCAAATGACTCCTCCCGCTCTGGGTGGAGCGGAAGGGAGTGTCAGACTCTTACTGACTAAAACTCACCCGTGTTCCTTCCTTAGCCCTTTATGTTCCGGGCCAGCGGTAACCCTTTCGGACAATCCCGCTGGCCCGGCAGGCTTCGGCCCTATCGGGCCCCTTCAATTCATGCTGACATCTCTTTGAGGCGCGCGTGGAACACGTACGCGCCGTCCGGCATGGGCCTGGTCCTGATCGGACGGTGAGCTACCCATTACTCTCCGCCCGCAGGCCCCCGCCTACGGTGGCCGGGAGTCGTCGCGCGGCTCCCGACGCCCGGAGCGTCTCCCGCGGCGGCTGGGACGGGAGGCTCTCTCCCTCAGCCGTCCCGCCGCCTCCTTCGCTAGCATGACTGCTTCGCAGAAGGAGGCGACTGCCCCCCACTCCCTCTCGCCCCGGACCATGGCTTGAACCAGGGCCGGACGCGGTAAAATTTTGTGAGTGCGCGATGTTGCATCAAGTACAAACATGGTATCCACAAAATAGGATGTAAAATGTTATCTCAAACTGAACGTTTCTTAAAAATGAACTAGTTAGTATGTTTTATAATTTTGTGCTTGTGAACCTCATGTTACAGAAGCAGTGGTGGCCCACTGGTAACTGGTAAAAGGATAACATTATGAATTATAATATGGTGAAGATAGTCCATGTTTTTCTTTTTTCGCTGCACTACGTAGGTATAATCAAAGAGATTAGGATTAGATTTGAATTGGATTGATTGGTATTTTAGCACAGACAAAAAAAAATAACTAAGAAATCCTTTACCAATGGGATTTGATAGTATTAGCTTAACAGTTAACTGTCAATTATGATTAATAACGTTATCCTTTTATGATTCAGCCAAACTGGCCTTTTTAGGCCCCCAGCTCTCAAAACGGTGAAGGAAAACATCATGAGGAAACAGGCATGTCCTAGAACGAAAAATTCGAAGACATGTGATATCTACCAACGCGAAATGGGCCCGCGTGGTAGATTACGGCCCACTCCCTCTCACAGAGAGGAGGCTTGTGTCCGAGCAGTGGGAACGTTGTAGGGTAATTATGTTTATGCTTATAAGCTTTATATTGCTGGCGATTGATCTTTAAAGATGCTATCATTGTAAAAGCCGAAAAAATTAAAAAGACACCAGATTCAAAGCATCGGCACGGCACGGCACGGCAATCCAAGTAAATCGGGTGTCGCTTTTGACAAAAAAACCGCCGGTGCCGGTGGGCCAAAGGTTTGCCTAAGTGTTCGTATGGGTTTCCAAATAAAGGGCTGACCAAAGCTAATGATTACACAGTGAGCGAGCGTAGCAATCAATGCTCGATCCTTTACTTTTTGAGAGGAAGCTTTCCTTTGCAGTCAGATAGTTACCTACATGCTAATTTATAGATATAATAAAGGGCGACAAAATAATTCATCCTGTTTCTGAAGTCCTCAGATTAACCCTTAATAGCTCTGAATTTGAATCTGAGGATGAAAACAATTATGGTTAATGATACTATAAAGTTTTCTTTGTAAGCAAAGTTCTATATGGTCGAATTTTTTAGAACTAGCTGTGCCCCGCGGTTTCACCCGCATAAGTTTCGATCCTATGGGAATATCAGATTATAAAGTATCCTATGTGTTAATACTGGTTACAAACTATCTGTGTGCCAAATTTCATCCAAATCTGTTAAGTATTTTTTGCGTGAAAGAGTAACAAACATCCAACCATCCTCACAAACTTTCGCGTTTATAATATAAGTAGGAAGTAGGATAGCATTAGAAAAGCAATGTGTCTTAATAATCTTTAAACTAGACTTTAAAAGAGACTATGACCTCTGAGTTTGTTTCGGCCTTTCTTCTCAGAGTAGTCAGATAGGAAACGCCGACCTCATCTAGTTTAAAAAATATATGATTGACGTGTAAAAGTGTTTGTGCAAACCTACTTACAAAATAAAATCATTTATCATATCGAATATAAATTCTGCCTAGTTTTCACCCAACTATGTTAAGGTCGGCTTTCAGTCTAAAAAGATGCAGTTGGATACCAGTATTTTACATGGAGCGACTATCTATCTGACCTCCACAACCAGTTTCTGGGTCTGACACCCTGGGTAGAACTGGTTTTCGGACTTTCGGGCTTCAGACTATCTGTAACGACTGTCACAGATATACAAATAAAAGCGATGAAATACGCTGTATCAAATAGACATATTAGTGTATTTATTAGGCCAACTTTTGTCCTTCTTATATGTATTATTTTTTCGTTATCTTCCAACAACATTTAGTAAGGCACACGTAAACGTTAACAATATTTTCCAAGACAATATCAGAAGCACAAAGAACAAACAGTATCAAAGGATGGCATCAAATTCTCAAAGACATTCTAACTAGACGTTGCCATGGCAACAAGCCATTACTGAGCAAGAAACATCTCAGATTTATTATGTTCAAGTTGAAGGGTAGTTACAGTAGTAATGTATGTTTGGTATGTTTATCGCGTAATTATACTGTACTGAAAGGAATGAGGCTGTTTTGTTGTTAGCTTTGACTTGGCAGCGGATTTCGGAGTTAAGCAAAGACAAATAATTGTTGTCGGAAGATATTACATTGAAGATATATGGTTCATATAACTTTGTAAAGCTCACTCAATGGTATTTTATTTATTTATTCTTCAACAAATTTACATTTGTGTCGAGCAGTGGTTTTAACAATAAATGTAACACAAGCCGCACGGGTCGATCGATCAGGTTAAGCTACGCTTGCCACGGTTGGTCCGAGGATGGGTGACCATCTTTTCATACCAAGAACCCTCCATGCCTCGGAAAGCACGTTAAGCTGTTGATCCCGGCTCTCATTCGTGGATCTTTGACAGTCGTTACAACCAGTCTTATCAAGGGGCATCGTATTACCCAGTAACTTGGTTGTGGAGGTCAGATAGGCAGTTGCTCCATGTAAAATACTCGTACTCAGCGGCATCCGGTTAGACTGGAAGCCGACCTCAACATAGTTGGGAAAAGGCTAGGCAGATGATGGTTTTTGGGGACACCTTATTCATTAACGAAATAGATATTAATGTAGACAGGCACTTACCTATTAGATAAGAGGATCGGACTAAGTAATAACAGCCGCACGAGTCGATCGATCAGGTTAAGCTACGCTTGCCACGGTTGGTCCGCGGATAGGTGACCATCTTTACATACTAAGACCCTCCGTGCCACGGAAAGCACGTTAAAAGCTGTTGGTCCCGGCTGTCATTTGAAGATCTTTGACAGTCGTTACGGTTCGTCAGAACCCCGAATGCTTAAATATACCTACTATACAATATACCTACGAGTAGTTAATTATGTACAGACGCCAGCACATCAAGCTACCCGAAACTGTCAAATTTTCCCATTCAACTTTGAACCTTATGCTTCAGTGATAAAGTTGAAAATCTATTAAAGAAATTTGACAGATTGTAGTAGCTTGACGTGCTGGCGTCTGTAATATACACCATAAAAATTACAGATATAAATGTAAACATCACCATCTGCCTAGCATTTTCTCAACTATGTTGGGGTCAGCTTCCAGTCTAACCGGATGCAGCAGAATATCAGTATTTTACAGGGAGTGACTACCTATCGGATCTCCACAACCCAGTTACTGGGTAACACGATACCTCTTGGTTAGACTGGTTGTCAGACTTTCCGGCTTCTGACTACCCCAAGCGACTGTCAAAGATCTATAAATGATAGCCGTGACCAACGGCTTGACGTGCTTTCCGAGGCACGGCACGGTCTCGATATAAAATTAATGGTCACCCATCCACGGACCCACCTCGGCAACCGTAGCTTAACCTTCGATCGACCCTTGCGGCTGTTATTATTTAGCTGAGCACCCACACACACACACACACACACACACACACGCACACACACAATTTTATGTAGTTAATTATTACAAAAAAAAGTAAGTAGTTAATATCTTAACCTTACCTTTGACAGTATCAGTGATATCTTCAATCTTATTTAACACAACCAGTTCCACAACTATTTGACAACAAACCAACGATATGTACAACAACAACTAGAAGGAAGACTATTTCAACAACAATCTAAAACAACAACAACATTATCATTAATTTATTATCTGAACACATAAACGATCCTACACGCATTATTGTTTCACTTAATAACGAGGGTTTAAACCCCAAAAATGTTGTAAAAACATTTAAAATGTCCGTAAAAATCGTTTTTAATTTATAACTTTCACATTTTCATTCATTATTATTGGTAAAAACGTTAATTTGACTATAGTTTCGCTCCAGATTTTTGGGTTTGACGTTTTTCGTGGGGCTGCCACCAATTGAAACTAAATCTGGAATGTTGTGTCAGTAATATCTTCACATATTTATATAAGTAGAAGACTATAAAAACGCAGTGTTTTCTAGTAATAATACGGCATCTGATTCAAGGATTTTTTGTAATTCTGTGTGCTAAATTAAAAAACATAATCTAGATTTTGTTTGCGCTATCTCTTGCCACTGCTCATAATAAATAAGAAAGATTAGCTTTCCAAAATCCATAAATAGTTCAATAACTTTCAAATTAAGGAAAGGTAAGAACACACAAGATATCGTAACACGAAACAAAATTAATTTCCCACAAAATCCTGGAAAAGCCTCACCCTTAACCTGGCAACACAGTCTCGCGCATGCGTACAATTTGCCCGGGTTCGCGCCAGATGCTCTCAGAGTTTTGGTAGTTTTATTGATCTGCGTGGCTCAGTAATGCGAGCATCATTACCTATGATAGATTGACCTCAGTATCGCAATAGATCTCTCGCTATCTATGACGCCAAACCTTTGACCTCGTTTAGACTAGACTGGCTGGATAGTTTGTCTAGAAGCGTTGGCGGCAGAATTTAAATTTAGAATTTGCTAAGCCGTTCGTTTCCTAGAGTTTTTATTTGACGTCTGTTTTTTATTGATGGTCGATAGTTGTGAAAGCTGGCATGAGTTGGCAGCTGGGCTAAAACGTTTTTAGATCTAAGTACTGCAAAATTAACTTCTTTAGCGGCATCTAATAATCATAATTTATATACAGTTTCCATAAAATGGTGGATAATAATAATATGAAAATACGTGACTTATATACATATATACTTAATTCTAGATGTTGGAGAAGGCAATTTACGCAAAAAGGGGGTGACTTATCTAGTTTATTAAAAAACTAGACAAATAATATCTTTAATATCGTTTAATTCATAAAACCACAAAATGTATCAGGTTTTCCAATTTACTATGAAGGAAATCCGAATACCTACTTACTTTTTTCATGAAAATCAGAACTTCCCCATTTCTTTTTCCTTCATCATTTTCCTTAAATACACAGGTTGGCTTTTGCCTCACCCTTTGGGAAACCCAGGGTGAAATGATGTTGTACGATGTATGTTACCTAATCAAAAATTAATCATCAAAATCAAACCGCAGAACACAGGGTTTCCCAACAAGTAGATACAAGACACTGGGATTTAGATGTCATATTCATATTTATTATATTTTCACAGAAAGCTTACAGACTAAGAACACAATTAAAAACACATTTGTAAGCAGGAAAATTGGCTAATTACAAACTTCCACATATAAACATCTAGTTAAAAACAGCAGTTTGTAAACCAAGAGAAAGAAAAATAAAATAAGTTAAAAGGTTATAAGTGTAAGTGTATCAAAAGTTAATTAAATAGTCGAGTCGTGCAAAATCAAAACAGTTAAATCACATATGAGCAACCACAGAACAATACATTAGTTATCATAAGCCGATTTATTTAGTAGTTAAATTCATGACCTGTGTGAACATGAATATGTTAGGGGACCTAAAAAGGCCACTTTGGCAGAATCATAAAAGGATAACATTATGAATCATAATATGGCGAAGACAGTCCGTGTTTTTCCTTTTTTCGCTGCACTACGTAGGTATAATGAAAGAGATTGGGATTGGATGTGGATTGGATTGATTGGTATTTTAGCAAAGACAAAAAAAAATTACTGAAAAATCCTTCACCAATGGGATTTGATACGATTAACTTAACAGTGGACTGTCCATTATGATTCATAATGTTATCCTTTTATGATTCTGCCAAAGTGGCCTTTTTAGGCCCCCTGAACATCTACGATAAATGATAATCACTACATATCCTGTTCATATTAATCACTTTATTGGTAATGCAGCAGCATAACTCCCATCATCACAATCAGCCTGTAATGTTCCCACTGCTGGGACACAGGCCTCCTGCCTGTCAGAGGGAGTGGGCCATAATCCACTAGGTGGACCCACTGCGGGATGGTGGATGTCACATGTCAATTTTTGGTTCTAAGACATCCTCACGATGTTTTCCTTCACCGTTTTGAGAGCAGTGTTGGTGAAATGAAATAGGTACACAAAGTAAAGTGCCTGGCTGGGTTCGAACTCACGGCCTATGACTGATAAGTCAGGGCTAGTACCATTGGGCCACCACTGCTCACCGGGATAACGCACTGGAATCATCAGCAATATGGAAAACCTTTACAATACAGATGAGAACAGAGGGGAAATTCTCGTAACTTTGAGAACGTCAGTTCGATCTCAGTCTTGAGACTGAAAATGTAGGGAAATTAGAGGTATTTTTGACAGATTGATCTGTCAAAAATACCTCTAATTCCCCTACATTTTTGACAAGTTTTGGACATTGATTGTCGCTGAGATGTGATTGCGACTAGATTTTGAACGTTTTTAATTACGGCAATTGGCCTTCAGCAGTGCAATTCTGTAACCATCTCACCGTGAAAACTTAGGTGAAGTGAGCGTGGAGTGAGCTGTCAATAGTGTCAATCCCTAGCAAAAACAAACTCACTTCACCTAAGTTTTCACGGTGAGATTTTTACAGAATCGACCGGCAGGTCATCATTATCAATATTTCAGCCCTCATCCCTCGTCCTCGTCCAGGTATTTCCCACGACTTTGACAATATCGTCGACCGCTCTTGTGGATGTACAGACGCCAGCACATCAAGATACTACAATCTGTCAAATTTCGTTAATAGATTTTCAACTTTATTGCTAATGCATAAGGTTCAAAGTTGATTGGGCAAATTTGACAGTTCCAGGTAGCTTGATGTGTTGGCGTCTGTACTTATTTGGTTCTATGGCCTAAACTTGGTCACCATTCGGCCACTCCAGCGGCCATCGCGTCTTACAGGTCATGCCGCAGTAAAAAATAATGACAATATGGCTGGTAGCAGCCGGTCGATTCTGTAAAAATCTCACCGTGAAAACTTAGGTGAAGTGTTTGTTTTTGCTAGGAATTGACACTATTGACAGCTCACTCCACGCTCACTTCACCTAAGTTTTCACGGTGAGATAGTTACAGAATCGTACTGCAGTATCGAACCGCCCAGCATACACCAGATGTAGACACCTGAGTAAATGAATGTACCCCTTAGTGCTCAACGCGATCACGACAGAGAATCGTTACGCGTCGCTCGTGTGTATGCACACATACCCCCCCCCCCCCCCTAGAAAAGACATTCACCAAGAAATTGAGGCGTCACACTTTATCAGAACGTAGTTTCTTTTAACTTTCAACCCTTTTCACACCAACCCTTTCCAAGATTGATGACAGTTTAACAACACAAGGGACAATGGTTCTTACCTACCTTAGTAACTTCCTTGTTTAACTATTTCGGACATTTGAAGTTTGTTAGAGCTAAGGAAATATTTCTAGCTTGCCTGTTCAGTGTGAATACGGTCGAGATTATAACAACCTGGTATTTTCCAAGGGCTAAAAAGGGTCTGGGAAACAATTTTAGAAGATTGGACTAAAGGAAAAAAATCAGATCTTTCTACAGCGCGGCAGCGGCGACATTTATTTAACCTTCAAGCGGGCGCGCGGTCAATTGTAACACACGCGCTGTTAGTTGTAAAAGACCTATGGGATATTTCAGGGATTTAAAACACTAATCTTAATTTTTTGTTTGTACTATCGCATTATCATAAGTTAGGACTTAAAACAAAATTATGAAATCAAAATAATAAGTATTCAAATTTTCTTTGGATTAGTAAGGCAATTTGGCATCATACATTTTCTTATACGTGCTTGCGTGCTATCGACGCCTGCGCCGCGACTAAAACAAATGCGATCTATGCATTCCGGAGGGTGAAGCAACCTGCACAAAGAAGCAGGGGTCAGGATTGGGGTCATTTGCCGAGGTCACCGATCATAACATCGCATCAATAAAATTAAAACGAATTACATCTAAATAGCAGGCTAATTGAAGGAAAGATATAGTTTCGTGACAGCGAGCGGCGCAGGGGGTAGTTTTCAAATTACGAATTATTTTATGTGGTCACAATTTTTATGATTACTGGCAATATCCGTGTGTTAAATTAATTTCGCCATTGTAGCGGCACGTTGTATACGCGTCATTAGTGCCTTTGGATACCATTAATATTGAATACCATTCATTTATACTATTGAACATTTTTTTCTTATTGAAAATGATAATCACATTTTTCATATATAGTTAGTTGGGTACAGGCTATGCAACACTATGGCAACAAATTAAAATAACCCGAATCGTGAATGATGAAATTTTATTCATCATTGACTAGTAACTTCAGTCATCGAAGATTTTTTAAGGCAAAAAAGCATTAAAAAAATAGTAACCAGTCATTGATAAATAAAATGTCATCATTCACAATTCGGGTTATTTTAATTTCCGATTAGACATGACGTCATAAGCGAGCAACCACTGTCCACTTGTCTTGCGAACTATGGAACCAGCAAGTAGTCATCATCAACAATAATAAACATAACCCAAAACAATAATGCAACAAATACTATACTACGTAAAAGATAGCTTGATCTCTGCGACATAAGTCAAACTGACATTCCTAAGGTTGTCATGATATAAAAAATTGTCGATAGAAATTATCGACGTTTCTTACTATTATCGATGCTAATGTAACATTTAATTGGGTTTAATTTAATTACAAACGTTACTAAATTAAACGAATATTTGAATATAAAATACATTAATTCTCGTAACGGAGTACACCCCAAATCCATATCTGAATCACTTTCTGAATCGCTAGAACAATCTTGTAAATTTATTATAAACTCTTGTTCGCAAATATTATCAAATTGGACGTCCCGCTCCCAAAAATTAATTAATTTTAAATTAAGTTTTATTTAAAATATCGATAGTTTATAGTCTGTCGTCACGTTGATTCATCGCCCATCACTAAGTAGGTCGGCATGCCCATAAAGTATGACATTTACAGGTAGGTACTGTCTGTACTACTATGAAATTCAGAACTTCATAGGCGTGATTTTACTGACAGCTGTCGCAGAGATCAAGCTATCTTTTACGAAGTATAACATAGGTTGTATGCCCTTTTTTTTAGGTTGTGTGCCCTATGATGACATGTTTAATGTCATTGTGCTTTATCACGCAATTATATTGCAAATAAGTCACACGACCTACCATCGAGCTACAATGTCACTGGCACCCATTCCTTTCCAACCATCATGCAGAAATATGTACAGCCGGTTTATTTTGTATAAATCTTACCATGAAAACTTAAGTGAAGTGACCTTGAAGTGAGCTGTCTGCCATTCTATCTGATACTAGAAATTGACACTACGGACAGCTCACTCCACGCTCGAGATGTTTACATAATAGGTCGGCTGTACACGATCGTAATATGGTCCACCGAATTTATTGAAAACGTTCGTTTCCGTCGATAATAATACTCCTCCAGACCATATTTTGACCATGACAATCTCTACGGCTGCTATCAATGGGTTAGCCCTTGGCGCAGAAGATATTATAGTGCATACACAGGTGTACTCCCTCTTCCCTCACTCTCATGGTCTGTGGGACAACAATCTGACACGGCCGGAGTGAGATCAGGCGCAGGCATGCGCACCGAGGCACGGGGGTCTCAGACCGCCAACTTCCAAACTCCCGGCAGGTACCAACTAAGAAATTCACACATCACTCATACCTGAGTTATTATTCTTTCTTTCTTTGTGTGTGATAGTCTCTTTCTAAGGCTTGTTGTGCCATACACAATTTACCGCTACCATGAAATTCAGCACATGATTGAAGTCTAGACCGACACGCGTAGAAATTTTGCGTAGGTTATTAAAAAAAAACTGCTGTTTCGTCCAAAAGTGCCTAAAACCCTTTCGGTCAAAATGTATGGAACAGTTGAAACTTTTTTTTAAAGTTTTTGCAAAAAGTATCAGTTTAGAAAAAGTGTGCCTAGTTTATAGTAGATACGTGTGTATTTATGTACAGACGCCAGCAAATCAAGCTACTACAATCTGTCAAATTTCTTTAATAGATCTTCAACGTTATCGCTAAAGCTTACGGTTCAAAGTTGATTGGGAAAATTTTACAGTTTCGGGTAGCTTGGTGTACTGGCATCTGTACGCAACGGACATCGACACAAAATTCAGTAGGTATGTATATGATTCTAGAGCAGACCCACCAGAGTTAAAATTGTATTTCAGTTATCAACTAATTTTGTTATATCATTTTGACGTCAATCTCTATAAGGTAGATACCTACCTACTCTGCGTTGTGTGAAACGCGCGTGCGCAAGTCAACGTCCTTACACAATAATACTGCTTGTCATTCGTCAATCAATATAAATAATTATAGGTCGTGTAAAATCGATTGCTAGCGTAAAATAAATGGTGACTTAGCAACACTAACAATATACTTTTTTTTCCGTTAGCCTACTACCCTACTTTTGGCCAAAGGTCTCCCCCATATTCTTCCACCTTTCCTTGTGCCATCTCATATTATTGTTGTGCTTTCCATATTTATGGGGGGTTTGGACCATAACCCGCCACGCTGGTCCAGTGCGGGTTGCGGGTCACCAGAGCTTCATTGGTCGAAAGCAGGGTGTACCTACCACAAGCAGGTGAAGTTGGCTTGAGTTCCCAGGCTGTTATTCGGAACCTCCTTTTTTTTTGGGTGGGAAATTATCAAATAAATTTTCCCGCTCTGGGTGGAGCGGGAGGGCGTGTCAGACTTTTACTTTTAAAGTAAAAGTCTTTTACTTTTACCTTCAGTTGCCTGTGCCAGGGGCCACGGTGTCACTTTCGAACAACCCGCGACCTTGGCAGGCATCGGCCCTAGCGGACCCAGTCAGTTAGTGCAAACATCTCTTTGAGGCGCGCGTGGAACACAACGCGCCGTCAAACCGGGCCTCGTCCTTACCGGACGGCGAGCTGCCCATTGCTCGCCGTCCGCAAGCCCACACCTACGGTGGCCGGGAATTGGCTGTCGATTCCCGATGCCCAGGGCGTCTCCTGCGAATTATTGAGAACCCCTTACACTCCGATATAATAATTTACAAATAACTTTAGAAATACTAGTAAGAAGGTTCACTATAGTTTTCAGATTAGTAGGTATATTTGTAGCAGTTTGCAATGGGTGGATTGTTTGAAAGATGTGACAGAGAAGGCAGTAAACATTGAAATGAAGGCTGATAGCTCAGATGTGTGGAACAAGAAGTAAGAGACACTAATGAGAACAATTCTTCTCGGTCTGTATTTCCAATTTCATAAGTTTTTTTTATTTAAGCCTACACCGGCCCACTACTGGGCAAAGGCGTCCTCCAAATCCTTCCAAGCATCCTTTTCTAAAGCTGAAATGGGATCGGGCGGGTCATGTCGGCCGCATGCACAGTGAGTGCAACAGTCTCCACGCGGTGGGTGCCTGAGGATGGATGACTCTGCCGAAGCAGGCCCAGGAAGAGGTGGCGAAACGACTGAGATGCGTACCGCAAGGGTTGGATCGAAGTGGCTCTATAATTTCCATTGGAGTACTACAAATGCCTAACCCAGAAAAAGAACCTAGAAAAGCACAAATACAACCACTAAATCATTCATATAAGGAAGACCACAAACGCACTACTTAATGAAGCTATTAAAAGTTTCACATGCAGCTGCGTCAAGGGACTTTTCCTCGCTTATAATAGAATACTAATTACCCTTAAGGCTATTGTATTAATTAAATAAGATCAGAGTTATATTTACTTTGAAGTTTTTCTTACCGTAGAAAAAAAGATGCAATGAGGAAGTGTCAATCAGCTTATCTTTGATTGATTCATTGACATTACGACACTTGGAGATTGCGAAGGAGGACGAATAGCTAAATGTTTATTTCTTGACTTCCAATTGCTACAGAACCATGTTCTTTCGCCTTTCGTATCCAGTCTGACCTCTTCACATTTTTAATATCGTCGATCCATCTAGCTGGCTCCCGAACCTTGCTCGAGCCAGCCCGCGCCGCTGAGCCTAAATAATCACGATTCCATCCCGCCTGTCCCTTGCTGCTATCCCCTAGCGTTCGTACCCCGGGGATGCTCTTTACGTGCAGTCGCACAGTTTTTTAAGTTTTATGCCCTAGCTGGGGGCCTTAATTAATTAAGCGATCCACAGCATAGTCCGGTTAAGCAGCCGACAACCTCCTAGGTAGACCTGTGAGAAGCCATAAACAAAAAAATTAGAACTAAAACTATCTGGGGGCTTTCCACACAAGAGCTCATCCAAACTTAAGTTTTTACGGTAATATATTGACAGAAAAGACTGGCCGTTATCTTTCAGATGCCTCGATTGATATCACACAACTCAGTGTTCAGAGTCATTCAACTTTCGACCTGACTGTGACCTGTACCGTGCTATCCTCTTTGGAAAGATTATCAAAGTAATCTTCCATCCATTTTTAGTACAAAATAGTACAAGACGTGATCAATATCAATCATGCATACTGCCCAAGAGCTGTACTTCGTGTTATTTATTTCATCATCACTGCTCTCAAAACGGTAAACGATAACATCGTGAGAAAACGGGCATGTCCTAGAACTAAAAAAGTCGTGCGTGGTGGATTACGGCCCACTCCCTTTCACAGAGAGGGGCATGTGTCCCAGCTGTTGAAACGTTATAAGATGATTATAACGATATTTGGTCAAGTCCTAAAAACCGTGCAGAGCAGGGGCGGGTCGCTAGTAAATCATAATTCATGAAGTATGATAAATTTGACATTTAAATGTTGATTGAATACATTAGGTTAGCATTATAGATCCCTTAATTTAGTAGGCATTCTTTTGACGTAACATTTCAAATGTGCCTTCCATATCAGGAATTGTTCTAACTGAACCTACTGATCATATTTGGTGCGCACACACATAAACATTCGAACGTAGGGGTCAAGGCGAACGCAAGGAAGACTGCGCCTGAGTCAGTGTAGTGCCAACGGCCACAGTCGCTTGCTGCCTATACAGGGTATGATTATTTTTTTTAAATTAATACTTTTTCTAATTACGTGCTGGCTGGCAACCTTGTTTGTTTATTTTTTTGTGACGGTGACAGCTGTTTTTCGTTTTGTTTGAGTGATTGTTTGTTATTGTGGTTGTTTTTTTTTATTATCATTTATTGATTGAGTATGGGTTTTTGTTTATGACGACATAAGCCAACGACATAGTTATGCTGAGTAGTGCATTTTTTGCATACTTTTTTTGGGCTACGTAGAAGTTTTTTTAAGTAATCATGAGTAGTAAACTATTATTTATTTTATGAATTTAACCTTAATTCAAAAATTTGAGCATTGTTAAAACTGTACGCGTCACAAGCTTTAAAAAAATCATAGTGAAGTGACATCATAAATTATAGCGATAACGATAAATTACGATAGTTTATTATAATATAAATTCCCTATCAAAGTAATAATCAGACATGACATATACTTATTACTTGCAGTTTTTCTATAGATTATGATAAAGATAAATTGAAAGTTAGGGTAGTTTGCCTGGGCCCGTCAGGGCCGAAGCCTGCCGGGTCAGCGGGTTTGTCCGAAAGGGTTACCGCTGGCCCGGAACATAAAGGGCTAAGGAAGGAACACGGGTGGGTTTTAGTCAGTAAGAGTCTGACACTCCCTTCCGCTCCACCCAGAGTGGGAGGGGTCATTGGATAATTTCCCACAATGAAAAAAAAAGGGTAGTTTGCCTTGTGTATTCCTTTTCCAGTGAAGGAGAAAGTTCTCAGGTTTGGTAGTGAATGTTTCAGAGCTTCATCATCATCAGCTTAAAGCAGTCCTCTGCTGTGGCTTCTCCTCTGGACATACGAGTAGGCCTCTCCGATTTAGGGCTTACTTAGTTGTATTTAGATTTTTTTTTTATTGACACTGAAAAAATATACTACAGTTCCCGGCACGTAACTTGGCAAGAATCGTTAAATGTGTATTTCCTTTCTTTGACTTTCTTGTAAACAGACATGTTTAAAAATAATCTATGGCAATAACCATAGTATAATGACAAACAATAAAAGTGACCATTTTCTTGTTGCACTAAGTGAACATGCGCTACCTTACTCCCAACTATGTGAAAACCTTGCCAAGTTACGTGCCGGCGACTGTACCATTCTTCAAAAGAACTGTCATGAGAACCCCCCCCACCCCTTTTTCTAAAGAGTCGTTCTCTTATGGATCGCTTTTTTAAGGTACCATACTATTTAATTGCTTTATCCCACCATAAGTTCAGGAAGTAATGACACTGAAAAAATTCTTCAAAAGAACTGTCATGAGAACCCTCCCACCCCTTTTTCTAAAGAGTCGTTCTCTTATGGATCGTTTTTTTTAAGGTGCCATACTATTTATTTGCTTTATCCCACCATAAGTTCAGGAAGTTAGATGAAGTGGAAGGCTTCACGAAGGCTAGTGTTGGATACAATAACCACTCGGTCGGTCAGTACAAAGCTTTAAACTTGCTATAAATCTTCGCTAGACTGGACTTTGGAGTTACTCTGTCTAAGTACTTTGTAGTTAGCCAGATTCTGGAAAACTGAGTCTTTAGCAGTCTACAGGGTCTGTATTTTCTAGTGTAGCCACAATAAAGTATAAATAAATAAATAAATGGGAGGTATTCTAGGTACAGACAGACGCCAACACATCAATCTACTACAATCTGTTAAATTTCTTTAATAGTTTTTCAACTTTATCGCTATATCATAAGGTTCAAGGTTGATTAGGAAAATTTGACAGTTTCGGGTAGCTTGATGTGCTGGCGCCTATACCTCGCACTCTGGCCGCAATTTAAGATCTCATGGCGCTTGGGTACTAATCCAACAAACGATCTGTTTTCGGATGAATGGACAAAGATTTTACATACCAACCCTCCGTGCCTCAGAAAGCACGTTGAGCGGGCCCGGCTGTCATTCATGGATCTTTGACAGTCGTTACGGGTCGTGAGAACCCCGAAAGTCTGACAACCAGTCTTACCAAGGGATATCGTTTTACCTAATAACTGGGCTGTGGAGGTCAGATAGGCAGTCACTCCACGTAAAATTTCAGCTGCATCCGGTTAGACTGGAAGCTCACCCCAAAAATAGTTGGGAAAAGTCTAGGCAGATGATAATGAGATGGATGAAGATTTTATTGGTACAGACGCCAGCACATCAAGCTACCCGAAACTGTCAAATTTTCCCAATCAACTTTGAACCTAATGCTGTAGTGATAAAGTTGAAAATCTATTAAAGAAATTTGACAGATTGTAGTAGCTTGATGTGCTGGCGTGCGTCTGTATGTCAGAGAAGAATTCAAGTGTTTTTAAGTTTTTAATTATTGTAGGTTTCTATCACTTTTAATTAAAATTAATAAACAAATAAATACGATAATATTTAAATTATAATAAATCAAGTTTATGTTTACATCAAGAAAAACAACTAAAATACCGAAAAAATACATAGGTACTTACATATAGTTTAGAATTTCATAAAAATTACAGCTAAGAAGTGTAGAGAAATAAGATAAAACTATTCATACTGAAGTGAAAACGTGATATTTAAAGCGAAAACAAAAGTAAAATAAAGGAAGTTAACAAACGCGTGCTAAGTCAGGAAATCAACTACCTGTAATAAACCTACCCAAATGGTCAGCCATTTAGTTGAGGAAAACAACAACAAAATCTGTATTTTATTAAATTATAGATATTTTCCTGAAAATTTGCCAATTTTAGCTTCCCTTGCAGAAATGGCAAATTTTTCAATGTTAACCATGATAAAACTGTACTTATACAGCGTGGCTAACATCAGCTGTCCCATACAAAAAAAAACAACACCTACTTGACCCAAAAGTATGGGACAGCTGATATTTTTTTCGCGGTTATGATGTTGGTGCCATGGAGAAAGTTGTTCAGTTTCATGGTCTGGTCTGAATGTGTGACATTTCTGATACATGCGTAAAGCATTATCAGTCTATAATGTTCCCAATGCCTTCTTTTTGCCTAGTGGGGTTTGGTGGATGTCATGTCACATATCCTAGAATGTTTGTTTCTAGAACATTTCCATACGATGTTTTCCTTTGCCGCTTTGAGCTAACTAACGTTAACTGTTACGTGTTCAATACCTACCATAACAGATTCCCAGTGATCGATATTATTTAACAGTAACTAATTAACACTAAGCTATTTAGGAGTAATTTGTTCACTAATTGGTGCCAAATTTGGCACTTTGTGGTACAATGGAAACTTTGTTTGGGAAAGGTTGATTATGTGTTGAATGTGGAAATAATATCAAGGGTTTTTTGGGAATCTAAATCTCCTTCTGCTAAGACTAAACTTAAATTTACGATTAATTATATGCTATGGTATAATATTAATTAAACTAGGATATGACCTAGTCTCATCATCTGCCTAGCCTTTTCCCTACTATTTTGGGGTCGGCTTCCAGTCTAACCGGATGCAGCTGAATACCAGTATTTTACATGGAGCGACTGCCTATCTGACCTCCACAACCCAGTTACTGGGTAATACGATACCCCTTGGTAAGACTGGTTGTCAAATTTTCGGGCTTCTGACTACCCGTAACGATTGACAAAGATGCACGAATGACAGACGAGACCAACGGCTTAACGTGCTTTCCGAGGCACGGAGGGAGGGGTCTCGGTATGTAAAGATGGTCACCCATCCACAAACCAACCGCGGCCAGCGTAGCTCAACCTGATCGATCGACCTGTGCGGCTGTTATTAGCCACGGGCCCAAGATATGACCTAGTCTAAGTATTGTCTTTTACTAACAAAACATAAATCGCGCCATTAGGTATTCCCCGAAGGGTGAGGCGCAGGTGTTCCTGTGGTACCTAAACCCACATTTCGTTAGTTATACTTAAATCCCGTGTACCTAATAAGTATTTACATGTATGTTTTCACTATTTTGAAAATCTTCAGGCTTAATAATTTTTTTATTCATTCTCTGAGGGATACGTAAAGTTGATCATATTCTCATTTGCTTGCTTTAAGGGTCTCACATTACCTAAACCCAAAAAACGCAAGTTTTAGAAACAATAAAAGTATTTGATTGACTACAGTAAACAAAATCAAAAATATATATGATATTCTTCAGGATATATGCTAGGTAGATAGTGTGTTGAAAACATAATACAACTAATTTGATATAATACAAAGAAATTATGAAGATACCTCTAAAAACTTCATTTTTACAATAAAAACCATACTAATATACATACAATCATTCTGATTTTTTGTCAGATTATTCTACAAACAAAATACTAAAATACTAGTGTTTTATATATTTTAGTCCAAACAATAGATTTTTTGTAATTAAATAATTGCTTCATATTTTGCAATAAATTACCAGCATTGTTTCATCGCGCTTCTCTTTCTTTTCTATGCAGTCCGATAGTGACTGCGCTTTAGGTCATGTAAGCCCCTTAAACCCTTTTTACAGTTTAAGAGGTCCTAATAATAAAAAAAAAATTCAATGGTTATAAGGGAACAAACAATTTCTGTTCTTTTTTTTTGACAAATTATAACTTATCCATGCATGATTAAGTCCACATCTGTACATTTGTGTGCTTAAAGTAATAAATAAATTAATTAATGATTGCATAGAAAATTGCACATTGATCATCATTTACATTCTTAGGGTCGCTATCAAATGTTATCAATGTCGTCACCCCTGCTTGTAACAAGCTAATTGCCGACGTGACTACCACAGACTGACCCCTGCAACCTTTGGGAATACCAGGTTTTACAAGCATGATGTTATCAGTAAATTATTTAACAAAGAATTGAGTACAGGCAACAAACGAGATTAACAGGTAGGTATACACATATAATAAGCCTGTAGCGTTCCCACTGCTAGTACGCAGTCCTCCTCTCTGAGGGAGAGAGCCTCCCGTCCCCCTTCCGCGAAGCAGTCATGCTAGCGAAGGAGGCGGCGGGACGGCTGAGGGAGAGAGCCTCCCGTCCCAGCCGCCGCGGGAGACGCTCCGGGCGTTCGGGAGCCGCGCGACAACTCCCGGCCACCGTAGACGCGGGCCTGCGGGCGGAGAGTAATGGGTAGCTCACCGTCCGATCAGGACCAGGCCCGTGCCGGACGGCGCGTTCGTGTTCCACGCGCACCTCAAAGAGATGTCAGCAGCAATTGAAGGGGCCCGTTAGGGCCGGCCGAAGCCTGCCGGGTCAGCGCGATTGTCCGAAAGGGTTACCGCTGGCCCGGAACATAAAGGGATAAGGAAGGAACACGGGTGGGTTTAAGTCAGTAAGAGTCTGACACTCCCTTCCGCTCCACCCAGAGTGGGAGGGGTCATTTGATGATTTCCCATCCTCAAAAAAAAAAAACGTCTCCTCTCTTCGAAAGGAAGTGGGCTATTAACTACCACGCAGACCCAGTGTGGGTTGGTAGATGTCACATGTCTTCGAATGTTAGGTTCAAGGACATGCCGCAACCACAAACCGCCAGGGTAGCCCGAGAAATTCAAACTTACTTACGTTTTTTTGCAATTTACAGGTCAGTGTCGTGTTGAATGTTGATTAAAATATGATTCGCGAACGTATAATATAGTATTGATTTTACGTTCATATAATAAGTCATTCGATAGGATTATTTGAACTTAGACGGTTGTATTGTTGATTTTAATGATTATAATTCTTTAAATTCATCACCCGAAATAAATGAATCAGGTTAAGCTACGCTTGCCGCAGTTGGTCTGTGGATGGGTGAACATCTGGTACACAGTGGACGTCTTTCGGCTGAAAGATGATGATGATACCTTGTTACACTCGCGAATAATATTTTGTTTAACACACAAACTGACACTGACCTGCAAATCGCAAAAATAGTAAGAAAATTTGAATTTCGCGGGCTACCTAGCGCGTCCCCTTAAAATACGATCAGAAAAGAACGAGAGATGTCATGTTTGAATTTTGTTGAATGTGTTTTATGTTGAACAAGTTATAAGATACGCCATTACAAGGAGTATATCCTTTCATAATGCAACAAAGACGTTCATTTCTCGTACACACCTAAAAGCTCCTGCAAACAGGCGCGACGCGCGACGCGAATCGCGCGCACAAAGGCACCGCTCGTTGCGCGACTTGCGGTGCCTTTGTGTCGCGTGTCGCGTCGCGCCTGTGTACGAGCCTTAACTCTATTGTTACCTGCATATATATTATAAAAAATAAAAATATCGAAGTCTAGTTTTTGTGGAGCGAATGATAAATAATATGTAACATGATGTAATATGATTCGAAATCCTGGTTTGGCAATGGCTTGCACTTAGATACTGTGACTAATCCGCCAAACGATTTAAATGGTCTCGAATTTCTTTTGCTCAATTCAGCACAAAAAATAACTTTTGAAAGTAAGTATTATGCTGTGGAATTGAGTGGAGTTTTCCACACCTTACAAAGAATTTTAACCCTTTATACGCATTTTATAACAAAGAATTCTGTGATTTTGTCCAATTATCTTCAATTGAAATGCTGCTTTTCCATAAAAATAACATAAAACAAATAATTGCATGCTAAATTATAGTTACAGCTACTGTCGATTATAATCACCATGTAACTCAAACACAACATTAAGCTATCAACGTAAAAAATCAAAACCATAATAATATATTTTTTTATATTATAAACGTTACCCCATACTAGGAATTTCTCCTATATTGTGTTGTGGGTGCGTTTACAAACATTTAAACTCACATACACAAACAGCCAGACCCGGAACAACTACTTGTAGGTCATACAAATATTTGTTCCGTGCGGGAATCGAACCCGCGACACGCAGCGCAGCAGTCAATCGCTTAACCACTGCGCCAGCCGTGCCGTCAGCGTCATATCATAACGGTTATCGATAATTCTTTTCCCAACACTAGCAACGGGAAGTTACCTCGCTTTAGTCACTACTTCCGCAATAATATGGCGGACTTACGATTTAGGTGGACCTGTATTTTATTTAAAATATGCGCGTGAGTTGATGAATGATATTTCGAGTTATGGGTGTCAGCTGGGCTTTAGGTTGGGTTGTGAAGGTCAGTAGGTATCAGCTTTGATTACAAAATAAATGTGGCTCTGCCCATCGCATCGGGAAATACTGGCGTGAATAAATTAATTATAATAATAATAAACGTTTGTGGAAATGAAATGAATACCTAATAATAAAAAAATAAAATAATAGGTAATAATAAATTAATTACAAAAATATTATTTCGTAGTTCTCGATAACAAATATTTTGGGGAAAAGAAGGGTTAATTGAACCAACTACGATTTTAATAAATATTTTTCACGGTATACCAGATTATGCCAGGTACTGTCAGAAGAGAGGAAGAACGGAGAGGAGTATTAAACATTCAAGATTGCAGCTTAGACAGTTTATAATCAAACTAAAATAAATGACCCACCCCGCTGTATAGTTACAATGCGTGCCACGAAAGATGAGACTTAACACACCACGTGGTTTGACTTGCGCAGAACACGATTTTAGGTATCTTTAGCGGTATGAGGTCTGAGTGCGGAACGGGACCGGACGTCATAGGGGCGGCGGAAAGAGCGGGGGAGGCGGGGTCAAGTCTCTTCTTACGTGACACGCATTGTACTTCTGCGGGGTAATTGCGTAAAGCACTATCAGTAGCAATGGTTTACATTTTGACAGTTCAACAACATTCATTGCGTTATTTACGTTGTTGAGCAAAAGAATTTTTCGAACATATGAAGCAATGGATTAGCAGTATCCTTCAAAATTATTCAGATTGTCATTAAGGGCATTACATTGCCCAGTGACCTTGAGCATGCTGCCCCGTACTAACTTACGACGAAAAGACGAGAGAAAGAGAGACGAGTGCGGGAGTGACATAGTGCTTTTCGCGAAATTTCGGATTTTTATAAAATATTAAAAGAAATAAGAGACAAAAAGGGAAAAAAATCAGTACACATTGTTAAATACCTCATTACGTACTTTTTGGTATAAAATTCATGCCAAGTTATTGTGCCGTTATAGAGAAAATATTCAATTTAGGTTGAAAAAGGACCTATTTGTTACGATTTTTTAATAAAATTTGAGTAAGTTTATTAAAATTTTAAACAATACAATGTATTTGTGATGACCTTTAGTTTAACATATATTTATATTGAAAACGCACAAAAGGATTCATCTACAAACTTCTTTAAACACACGGTATTTTCAGGATTTGAGCGAGGTAATCCCCTTAATAGTGTATACGCAATATTAGGGTGCTGACTACATCCAGTAAAGATCAGACTTATCACTAAGATTTAGATAAGCCAATAGACAGACACGTCATCTCTGTAAAACTATAATCATCAGCTGTTTACTCTCCCGCATTTGTTTACTGTCCGTAAAGTTTATAGTTTTAACAAATTAAGGCTTAGCCGTGTCCTTCAATTAATCCCTTCTAGTCCTTTGATAAAGTCGTTAGTTGACTAATTGTTTGTCAACTTTGAGTGGGTCGAAATTCTGTGAATGTTATTCAAGTTGTTTTCAATATTGTCAAAATTTTGTAGTCCAAATTCAGAGATACCTAATTTAATTTCATTGTCCAACAACACTTAATACACGATCGTGCCAACTATACCAAGAAAAAAAAGAATGAATGCACGATAGTATATTATGTTAAACTATTATTGAATTAATTAAAACAATGCGCGGAATTTTGGGCCAACAAAACTTAATACATGGTCGTGCCAACTATACCAGGAAAAAGAAGAATGAATGCACGACAGTATATATGTTAAACCAGACAGGTTTTTTGCAGTCCACAGCTGAGCCTAGGCTTGTTCTATTGCCAATATCCCGGTCACTATTAGTCACAAATACTTGCACGACTCGTCTTTCTCATACTGCTGCGACAATCTCCAGTTCGAAGACTTTTTTTAGAGAAACCGCTAAATTTAAAACATAAGTATACATAATAATAAGCATAAATCGCAATAAATACTTTTTCTTTCTTTCTTTCATAATCTGCCTACAATTTTCCCACTGCTGGGACACAGGCCTCCTCTCTGTGAGAGGAAGTGGGCCGTTATCTACCACGCGGGCCCAGAGCCGATTGGTAGATGTCACATGTCTTCTGATTTCTGGTTCTAGGAAATGCCGGTTTCCTCACGATGTTTTCCTTCACCGTTTTGAGAGTAGTGGTGATGAAATTATTTACACATAGTAAAGCGCCTGTCTTGGTTCGAAACTCCACCTACAACTCATAAGTCGCGGTCGTTACAACTAGGCCTCCAATACTCTTAAAAAAAAATAGCACGTACAGTACCCGGCGATAAATATTGCACATCGACCTTTGGAAAGAGACAATCGGCTAATTTCGGCTTCGTAGAGCGTTATCCCTGTCGTACGAAATACAAACAGTCCGATATCTATTAGGAGCTGTTAAAACAATTACGATTTGCTTCTTTTGATAATTATTTTTATTCTTTGTACAAAATACACCAATTTGAATTAGTCGATGTGCAATATTTATGGCTGGGTACTGTAAATGGGATGAGCTAGATTATTGTGATTAGCCCCGACGACGTCTCTGTTAGCTAGACAATCAGATAGCCTTAAGATCTAGCCTATATATAGATAAGATCCCAGTCTCTCTCAGCAGTGGAAGGAAGCTGTTTATTTCTAGTGAAAGGGACAGCAGCAATTATCTCAAAATCTAAGAATTTATGAAAGAAATAAACTGTTTAATTCTACCTACATCGCTTTTCGAATCTAATTTTTTTTTGGAGATTTCATCAATATCATGCAAGAGACTCCTCCATCAGACAACTTAAGTAATATTAATGTTTAATGTACTCAACACTTCTATTATTTACGTAAGTTGCATATTATTGCATTGTTATTTATATTAAAACAAGTGTAATAACAATGTAAGAATGTTTTGGCCTCAAAAACACATGTCAAAATATATCATTACTTCATAAAGTAGCAATATTATTTGTTTCTATTTTATTATGCGAATTAAACATAAATTGTTAGCAAAAGAAGTGGTGTAGGGCGTAGGTTCGAAACCCAGACAGGCACTTTACTTTGTATAAATTATTTCATCACCACTGCTCTCAAAACGGTTAAGGAAAACATCGTGAGGAAACTGGCATGTCCTAGAACCAAAAATTCGAAGACATCTCCCAACCCGCACTGGGCGCGTGTGGTGGATTACGGCCCACTCCCTCTCACTGAGAGAAGCCTTGTTTCCCAGCAGTGGGAACATTATAGGCTTATCATGTAATAATAAATTGTATGCACAAGTAAAATGTATAATACTTATAAAAATCCGGAATCACACTAATATTATAAAGGCGAAAGTTTGTGAGTGTGTTTGTTACTTCTTCACGCACAAACGGCTGGACCAATTTTGATGAAACTTTTCAGTAATATAGCTTATACATTAGAATAACACATGAGATACTTTTAATCCCGAAATTCCGACGGGATCGACACTAATGCGAGTGAAACCGTGGGTCCTTGCTAGTATTATCATATCGTATTATAATAGACAGAATATGGAAAATTGTAGTAGTGTTCAGAGTAACAGTAATCTCCTGCAAACAGGCGCGACACGCGATGCGAATCGCGCGCGACTCAAAGGCACCGCTCGTTGCGCGACTTGCGGTGCCTTTGTGTCGCGTGTCGTGTCGCGCCTGTTTGAAGGAGCCTTTAATAAAAAGATTCCTACATAATGATTGAATAAACCAGCATCTTAATTGCGTAACACATTATCAATCACAATCTGAATAATTTTGAATAATTTTGAAGTCTATACTATCTATGCTATACTAATATTATAAAGCTGAAGAGTTTGTTTGTTTGTTTGTTTGGTTGAACGCGCTAATCTCTGGAACTACCAGTCGGATTTGAAAAATTATTTTTGCATTTGATAGCCCAATTCTTGAGGAAGGCTATAGGCTAACAACATCACCCTATGACCTTTAGGAGCCAAGCAAAAAGAAAAAAAGTCAGAAAGAACGCTAAGCAAAAACGAAGTAATAGCGCGGGCAGGCGATGCGATGCGACGGGGTGGGTCGGAGTAACAAGAAATTTCACGCGTACGAAGTCGCGGGCAGAAGCTAGTTAATAATAATTTTAAAGGAAGGAAAATTGCTAAACCATTGCTTCATATGTTCGAAAAAATTGTCTGCATAACAACGTAAATAACGCAATGAATGCTGTTGAACTGTCAAAATGAATGACATTGCTACGGTTCGTGTGTTATACAATTACCCAGCTGGCTCTATTAAACACATATTGCTCGCACATAGCAAGCATAATCTTAAAAGCGCACAGACAATACAAATAATACAAAAAAAAAAACTTTAACTGCATGTGTGACGCCCGGGAGTGACGTAACAATAGATAATTAATCGTGTTTCATTAGTCAGGACTTGACAGGTAAATATCAAACATATTCATGACATGATAGTTGTAGAATAGAATAGTTCAAGCTGATTACAAAAAGGTTTGCATCGTTCAAATGTGACCTTTATCGAGGCGCTATGGGAAGTTCCGTGACTTGAGCTAGGAACATAGTGCATGAGAGCCCAAGTAGCACAAAAGTGCTTTATAACAGCATTTTCACAGTGCACCGTGAAAGCATTGGCTGCATAAACTTGCTGCATAACAGCGTAGGCAGCGCATCCTCTGCTGATATAATTCTAATTTGGGCACAAATAATGCAGCACATAGCTGTATAAGAATTCCCATTATAAAATAATTGAATTATATCAACATCATATTAGCATTTATGTGTGTAACAATCATCCCAAGAGCTGAAAATTGCCTGATTAACAAGCCACGTGTTACCTATAATACAGCGACAAAGACGAATGTGTACATTTTATATGCTTTTACACAGTTGAAAGTACACTCTGAGCGAAATTATGGAATGCAATAACTTTATTATTTATTTTTCTTTAATATGAACTGTCAATTTGTTAAACATGAAGTGTATAAGTGTTGTGTGCAAGATCTCAAGTGTCATTTGTGAATACAATAAAATTTAAGGTAAGTAAAACTTCGATTTCTTCCTATTATGTTTGAAATCTTATTGGGGAGGTAACTTTACTGTGAAATATCATACATGTTTAGTTCAAAATTTTCACGCGCCGTCATAATACCACTAAATACTAAAAGAAAGTTAATTTAAATGGACAGTAAACGAAATAAATGTTATGGTTTTTTACAAAAAAATTGATAAAAAGCTGGTTACGTGTAAATAATTTGTAAACCAAATCAATTCCAATCGATATCTTCTAAAATAAACCAAAATAAAAAGATAAAATTTTACAATAATTCACAGTCACGTAGTGAAAATGGCGGATGGCAAGTGAACAGTTTTAATCTTAATTTATTGTTGAGGTCTGTACGGGTGTTCTCATGTGGCCTATCATTCAGCAAATAGTAAAATAGTTAAACACTTGTGAGAAACAAATCAGCCATGGATCGATGTGAATAGTAGTAGTGGTTCACATAATCAGATAACCACCATTATGGATCCAAGCTTTTAGGGTCCCGCTGTGGTTCTGCTAAAACCATTTTTATTCCCTTTTTAGTAATTAGTAATTACTCGACGTCAAGTACTTATCTAAAATTGTAATTTAAATAGCTATTAATATAATTTAATTAAATAGATAAATCGCGCGACACAAAGGCACTGCTCGTCGCGCGACTTGCGTTGCCTTTGTGTCGCACGCGATTTTATCGCGTGTCGCGATTGTTTAAAGGAGCCCATACCTTTCGTTTCTTGAATAATACCTAAGTACATATGATTTTGTTGTTTTTTTACAGAACATGCCTTACAAAATTATTCAGACTATAGAGGGAGGGGCCACTCTGTCAGTCGTTCCTGCCCTGTGGGAAACTAAGGGACTTCTACGGTGGCCACCGATAAGTACGAAATACCCCATGAAATTATTAAAAGATGAGAACGCAACCAAACAGTCTATGCAAGGTTTGCGAGAATCAACAAAACGAGTCCGTAAATCCAAAAATTTAAGAGGACAAGTAGACAACGAAGCAATCGTGCCTGAAGGTAATAAAGACGGTTATAGTAACCAGCTTGAAGCAAATAATAGCAAAAATATGGAGAAGACTAAAACTGATGACGATAATGCCGAAAAGCATAGAGATGTAGATAATACTGACGCAGATCCAAGAGCTGGGGATGATAACGACCTCCGTCGTTATCATCCCCAGCTCTTAGATTTACGCTGTGGGCCTTATGTGAAAATTTATAATGCAGTTCTGTGCTACTTGGGAGGTAACGGATTCAATAACACGTCAACTATTTAGGTTTGCTTAGCTATGAACTGTTTATTGCTTGCTAGGAATCTACTCCAATTTGCTAAGATCCAATTTTTGAGTTTTGTTTACAATTTTACTTTTTAGTTATTAATTTTTTATTTGTGTATAGTTTTATTGTATTTGTTGGTATATCGGCGTGGCTAGCTAATGGCAAATTTAATTTAATGTTCTGTGTCTCGAACATGTTAATTACTGTGCATACCTGCTGTTGTACCTATAAAATCAAGTTTTTCTAACTGAACAGACAGCTGTGTTGCCAGTTGGTTGCGCCACTTCTTATTTCCAGTGAAATCACTAAGAATTGGTGAATGGAGCGCGTTTTGGGGGGCTTTCTTATGTAATTTTGACGTTCGAAAAGTACCGATTCTCAGCCTAATTTGAATAAATTACTTTTGACTTTGAAGCAAGACAAACTAGTAGGTAAATGCTTCGATTTCCCTGCAACTTATGGGATAGAAAACTTTTTTTTTCATAATTATTATTCTTTGAAATAATATACCTAATCTTCTGTTCGTGAGAGGATATAGTCTAGAAGGAACAAGACAAAATTCATTGTCTCCAAAATGTCACCATAATTCCAATGACCTATAATTTTCCTACTGTTAAAGTACTCTTTTTCAATCATATAAAACCCATAAAATTTTCGCTATTTGAATGCCACTAAGACCGCACCCTGAACCATTTCAATATCGACGGCACAAAGAGCGTAGGCGTGAGAACCTTCGTAAGACTGTGTGATTGTGAACTTTTATATTTTATGCATAAATGCTTACTTACCTTCTTATAATGACATCATAAACATAATTTTTGATTAGTTTTAACTGAATAGATAAAATACGTCGGTTTTATATTTATGAGATATGACACATATTGAGGTTATAGGAAGATTAAAGGCTCCTACAAACAGGCGCGACACGCGATATAATCGCGCGCGACACAAAGGCACCGCTCGTTGCGCGACTTGCGGTGCCTTTGTGTTGCGTGTCGTGTCGCGCCTGTTTGAAGGAGCCTTAAAGCTTAATATCGTGTCGTCCGTTTCCTGTCACGTTACAGAAACTGATGGACGCTGGTGATGGCGCCAAACAAATATCTCGGATAAGATTGAATTTCAGCCATACGTAATAAATATGGGGGGCTAAATTTGTTACGAAACATTTTTGAAGTGTAAAATCAAAATATTGGTAAGATACCATTCTTAAATTGCTCATCATTTTAATTGTTTTGATGAATTAGGTACTTTTAATTATGTTTATAGCTTAATTGAAGTGCCAGCTACAATATAATTTTTTAATGGTACCCATTCAATATGCAGTTTTTTTTAAAATTTGGAATTATATCGAAAAACCCTTAAAATTCAAATATATATCTCGAAAACTATTGAATTTCGGCCATACATAATAATATGGGGGTTCAATTTGTTGCATTTTGTCCCCCCTATCAGCTCCTGACGGATATACGTCGAATTACAAGTAAACCTATATAAGTGAAGGGTTATCTTAAAAAATCTTTCACCATTTGAAAGGTAAGTACAGACGCCAGCATATCAAGCTACCCGAAACTATCAAATTTTCCCAATCAACTTTGAACATTATGCTTTAGCAATAAAGTTGAAAATCTATTATAGAAATTTGACAGATTGTAACAGCTTGATGTGCTGGCGTCTGTACATTATTCCAGATGGACATAGGCTATATATTGTATTCATTAATTAACAAAAAGAAATACTTTATAATACTATCTTGAATTCATGCAAACCGAGTACTTTTTGCTAGGTTACTGCTCAGAACTTTTGCCCGTGGCGTGAGCATACCGTCTTCACATATACATTGCACCCGTGCAAAGCTGGGGCGGATCGCTAGTATTTAAGAAGAGTTTTTCTTTCATCACCTTAAAATTTTTTAAACTTTATGACTTCAGTCATTACTTGTCATTGACATGAAATCCGTTTTATGATTGTCAGAACAACGAGGTACATTCCGTGCGTGACAAATGTTACGTAACTTATAATAGTGCTCTATTGCCGGTAACTGTTTTAAAACAGACGACATTGCAAGACTAGCAGCCTTCGTAATCGGATAAACTTTCATTATGACAGTGCATGCCTAGCCTTTTCTCAACTATGTTGGGGTCGGCTTCCAGTCTCACCAGATGCAGCTGAATACCAGTATGATACATGAAGCGACTAGGCAGTCGCTCTGACCTCCACTGGGGATGATACGGACTTAACGTGCTTTCCGAGGCACGGAGGGACCTTAATTAGTCTTGATATGTAAAGATGGATGCCCAGCTTCACCCTCTAGCATAGCCCTTTCCTTTGTTTGGGCTAATCTCGACCGTTTTCAGCCAGCCTCTTCCAGAATCTGTCCGCGATGGCAACAATGTCCTCCGCTTATTTCGCCTCATGGCAATCGAAATCGACTTCAAATTTAGGTAGGGTTGAAGGTGGGAAGATGAAAACCTAATGAGCAAAAGAGGATCTATGTATAGAAACAAAAAGGCTTAAGCAATGTCCTAAAGGCCAATTCGCGTGTTTAAAACAAATTTAGTCGCAAACTCAGCAAAGCGAGAATCAATCTCAAATCTTACTTGTCAATAAAGTAGGTAGACTAGAGGGTATTTTTAAAACATCGAGACTGAGATTAGAATGTGACCGTTCTTAAAAATACAAGGTTTGCCCCTCTAGTATTGGCGCACGAAGTCCTGAGCAAACTTCCAACCAACAGGCTGTCATTATGTCAGAATAAGGAGTTTATTGATGGATTGGTCGGAACGCAGATGTGGTCCGTCACCCATACTTGCGCCAATATCGTATAACGTATTGCTCCATTAAAAGCAGATTATGATATAATGCCATTAGAATCATCATTCTCTTACCCTTAGTGTCTAAACACACTATGCCGAAGGTACGCGACCGAATTTCGGCACGATTACGCCTGCAATGCTATTTGAATTACTGACGACACATTATACCGAAATTACGTTGCGTTATAGCGTACAGCCGAACTTCGGTCGGTCGTAAGTTTAGCGGAAATTCGGCGGCAACGTATTCTGTAGAACACACATTATACGCGAGTGAAGTTCGGTTCGATTGCCAAAGAAGACCAGGGGCAGGGAGCAACAGGATGCAGGCATGCCCGCGCCCCGCGTATGCGCAACTGAATTTCTGCCGCGTAAGTTCGGCACTTATGGTGTGTCATATTAGCCGAATACGTCGGAACGTAAAATCAGCCGCGGAACTTCGGTCGCGTACCTTCGGCATAGTGTGCTTGAACACTTACCCAAATTTATTTGGGGTCGGCGCAACATGTATTTTTATTCTATACTTCTTTATTAGTCGTCATCTCGATAGAAACGATGTATAGACCGTGCAAAAGATTATATGGCTAGAAATCCCTTTATTTATTTTTTACTTTCTATATTTTTATCCAATGATGTACAAAATTACAGTGTAGGTATTTTCATGTCGCTAATGGGTTATAACGCGCACTGGTTAGCGATAGATCATAAGTTCAAAACCTATTAGTTGCACTATTGACCTGCTAGCGTAGCGTGGCCAATCCTATCTCTATTCTAACAAGAATAGACAAAGTTATTTCTATCCAACATGCTACGCATGCTAAACGTACTCCTTGCTATGACTCCAATATTAGCTCCCCAAAAAAACATTATAATAGAACATTTATGCCAAAATTACGTACAACAACAACACTTTAAATAATTAAAGTCAATGACACATTGTACACCCACTTTTTTTAATTGCACCAAAAACAATGACACATCTATCTCATGTCAAAATAAACAAAAATGTCACGAATGTCATCCACCCAATTTGACATTAGAGAGGCGAATCGAATAGTTTATCGTGTAATGTCAAGGAAACTACGTGATAGGATACGCTGGTATTTTAGACAATTGTTCTTTAAATGTTTCTTATATACCTTCAATAGTATAACGGTTTTGAAATTTGGTCTGACTTTTATTAAGGAATTAGATTGTGATTTGATTTTGTTCCATGGTCGGTGGTTTTTGACGTTTAAAAGTAGGCGAAGGGAATTGGTCGTACCATTCTAATGTAAAGTATTTAGAAGAAGGTTGGGTAGAATGTTACGTTTTTCCAGCTAGAAAGGTTACGGACTGATTCCTTGGTGTCGTAAGAGGAGGCAGAGAGAAAAAAAAATAGTTTGCCAAATAGCGCGGAAAAAAAGAAAGAAAAAATATGATAATTCGATCGAGCATTTTTCGTTGTCATAGCAACACAGTGTGATCATAAATCGGTTTGTTAAACTACATAGTTAGTAAAAAGTAGTAGATATGATTTAACAAGAAAACTTGCGTAACATCAAAAACCTCAGGTAGCAATTGTATTACCTTCATTTTTATTAAATTAACGCAAATCAAGCAAACAAAGAAAACATACAAAGAAAAACCATCTTTCATAATAACTAACACAAACAGTGATTCATCCTCACATTTTGCAATTCATTGATAACTTCTTTAGCACTTTGAGTGACATGTTCCAAACAAACATCATTTTAAACCTGTCACTACCGTCTTTCAAAAGAAATAATTTTCTTAGTCCATCTCTGACTCATAAGGTCAACCGCCCGCCGCCGGTCGTCGGTCACCATCAATGTATGTCATTATGTACCTCATTATATACTTAAAGCTACATAACGGACATTGTTCCGACTCTAACACCGTTAAGTCACGGGTTAAGTGGTGCATGTGAAGGAAACACAAGAAAACAACAAGACCTTTTATAGTATAGAATAGAAGGCCTCTAAATCTTTGAGTCATCGATTTGCATGGCTTATTGAAAACTAGGTAATTAATGTGTGTAACTACTGTATCATACAATAAACATGTGGTTTATCTAACTTGTATTTATGAAACAGTGAGTTCTTATTCCATCCTAGTTGCCTAGTACTGTTATTTCATTGTTATTTATTTATATGGTGTACATAATAAAAAGTATTCTATTCTGTTCTACTAACTTTTACTTAGACAGGCGCTTTATTTTGTATAAATTATTTCATCACCACTGCTCGCAAAACATCTTGGGAAAATCGCCATGTACTTGAACCAAATATTCGAAGATATGTAACATCTACTAGCCCCCCACTGGGCCCGCGTGGTGGATTGCAGCGCACTTCCTCTCACGGAGAGGACGCCTGTCACGTGTCCCAGCAGTGAACATTATAAGCTAATTATGCTTTTGCTGCTAATGCTTAACTTTGTATATACAGCAAAAGCATTAGGAAGAGGTGAATGGCGGCCGTTTTGGGGGTCTGTCTTATGTAATTTTGACGTTCAAATGGAGCTGATTCGCAGCCTTAACTAATTTAGAATTAGGAAATGCTATTTCATAGATTGCCCACAATCTTAGCTTGATCTTAGCTTAAGAATAAATCTTTTTATTTCTTTATTCAGTCGTTTACGACGTGTCTGTTTTGAGCAACAGCTTTCAAACTGCCTAACCTTTTCACAACAAGATGGGCGTCGGTGTCCAGTCTAACCGAATACCAGCATTTTACATGGAGCGACGCCTATCTGACCTCCACAACCCAGTTACTGGTTGCACCCCTTGGTACGGCTGGTTGTCAGAATTCCGGACTTCTGACGACCCGAACGACTGTCGACGATCCAAAAATTACATAGGGACCAACGGTTTAACGTGCTTTCCGAGGCAAGGAGGTCTCTCGGTATGTAAAATTGGTCACCCATCTACGGACCAAGATATAAGTGAGTGCTTGGCAAGACTGGCAGCGCAGGCGCGGGGCGGCGTACTCAAACATAAGAACTTCATTTGAGTGACCATAGTGGGCACGCGAGCGCGGTGAGCGGCGCGGGGACCGGGGTTGTCAAACTCGTTCGAGCTTTTTTCTAGTAAAAATAAGTCTTCTTCAGCCATATTATATTTTGACAAACACTGGACAAGACAACACGCAGAACGCAGCTGGGCTCGACTGCGGACAGACAGATCGCCCGCGTTCCCGCACCTGCGCCGCTCCCCGCCCCGCGCTGCCAGTCTTGCCAAGCACTCAGTTTTCCATTTTACAAGCACACAAATAAATACAGCTTTGAAACAGGGACAATATGTATCTCTATTTGTTTAATTTTAAAATGGTAAATTTCGCTCCAGTTTCGATTAGGTATGTGGCAAAGGCATCAGAGCGTGCCACTACACTCTAAATACTATATTTTTTGTTCGACCTGTTGTCAGGTTTTAATTTTGACCTTGAGTGTAACTTAATCTTTTACATTGTTTTTATATGACAAAGCAAGGACAATGTCGTGGGCAGTTGATCATTGTAACATTTTGAATGTCCTTGTAATTATGTAAATATGTATGTAAAATTCATTGCTACTCACATACGAATCAACGGCCCAAAGTCTAACACCCGGGTTCTGATAGGCTTCTTCATCATCATCAACAGTCTATAGCAGTCCACTCCTGGACATAGGCCTCTCTTATTGCATGTCATTCAACTCTATTTTCGGCAACTCTCATCTAGCTGCTAGCAGCCATCTTGCGAAGATCGTCGCTCCACCTAGCCTGAGGGCGTCCCACCTTACGTTTGCCGATTCGCGGTCTCCACTCAAAAACACGTCTACAACAACCGGCAGTGGCGGTACCTTCATAGAAGCAAAAAAGCCCGGCTTGCCCTAATAAAATCATAATTCACAACAACAAACGTACTTAAACCTACCAATAAAAATATATTAAAAAAATACCAGTCAATGAACTCGAACTCAAACATTCATGTCATAGGAATAATAATGCAATTTCGAAATCCGAACTTGGGCGCACTGGGCTAGGTTGCCAGATGTACGTACTCAGAACTCAATCATTCATAAAAAAATTAATTACGCGCTTTGTTGCCAAACCTACGCGCCAATTTTGCCTCTAAACTTTTTGACACTTAGTCTGGCTTTTACCTGGCTTGCCTTTCCTTTCTCTGTCTCGCAGTTTTTCCCTACAAATTGCTACAGAAACGTTTACATTTGTTGATATTGGTAAGTATATAAAACACAGGTTTCTATGAAATGAAAAGCCAGGCTTTTGAGAGGCATTAAGTTCGCGCAAATGCACTAACGTGTGGCGCGATGACGTGACGCGACTCAATTTGTTATTGTTTTGATTTTGAATACTTTGAGATTTAGGTTTATTATTAAAAAAAAAAGGATTGTGGTTGGTTATGGTTTGGTTGGTTTGGAATTTGAATTTGAATACAGTGTTCTTTTATCATTTTATCATACCTATGTGAATTCGGAACTGTCATCGAAAAGGTACGTAAATACATTGAGTTTTCTGCAAGTTTTCTGTTAATAAATAAATCTTTACTTCACCGTAACCAATCTTAAATTACTATAAGTGCTTCTCGGAAATAAAAAACAAGTATTTTTGTTAGTCAAGAAGATGGATTAAAATAGGTACTACTCATTCGTTTGTTTAATAGGTATGAATATGACAAACATAGGTAGCGGCTCATATTAATCCATGATCTTATAAACTGTATAATTTAATTTAATTTAATATAATTTAATTTAATATAATCTGTGTATCTGCTATGGGTGAACTGTATGTGATAATGTGCAATGCCTGAAATAAAATGATTTATTATTATTATTATTAAAATTTTCTAATGACTTTAAAAATGTAATTCATAAAATAATGTGTACGAGAAAAGACCAATAAATCAATAATCTGGAGGCCATCTAGTGCATTTTGGTTGAACAAATTTTGCATGTGACAAGCGAAATGAATTAAGGACCAAAAAGTCCGGCTAAGCGGCTAGCTAACCTTCGATCGACCTGTGCTGACCCATCACATATCCTTCACGCAATTACGACTGTCAAAATCAATACCTAACATCTTTTTACTATTAATTCCAGGTCAAGGATGTCACCAGCAGCGTCGTTCGCTCAACGATGGGCCCGTGACAACCTGACCAGGGAACCATCTCCCGAGGAGCTGGTGGTGCTCGGTCTCTTCCCCATCACCTGTGAGGGGAATGAAGCTGAAGCAGCCAAGAGAGCAAGGAGGTATTATACGGCGAGAGGTCCGGGAGGACTGACGGAGTTGTGGCACAAGAGGCATCCTGATGATGAGGAGATTCTGTCCAGCTGTCAGGATGTGTGAGTATTATATATAAAGACTTATATAAAGATAACGTGCTTCGGCGCTGTGAGGGCAACACCCTTCTGTTGATACGTATTCTTCGACAAGGACTGCTTGCGTAAACTCTTACGGCCTCATTACAAAACAAAATTTATCTTTAGAACCAGATTTATGTAAACTATCGAGCTATTTTTGAATTGCGAATTTCATCCCGACAACGTTAAAGTTCCTATTACAAAAACTACGTTAATCCCGAGTTTAAGTTGTCAATTTTGCATTAAGAACTTTACGTTTGTCGGGATTGTGTTTAAAATACTGTAACTACATAGCTCGAAGGTTTAGGCTAGATCTAGTTATAACTCGTTTTGTAATAAGGCGATTAGGTCAGACTGAGATCCATTGGAGGAATTTTGTAACTACATAAAGTAAATCATACTATTTCGCGCAATCCAAAATGAATAAATCCTTCCAATATGTTTTGATAGCTATGCTATCGTAAAAGCTCTTAAATGACGAGAGTTTTAAAAGGCGTAAAAGGTTACTTGATCTTAAATGGATTTTGAGACTGTGAGATGTCGAGGACATAGAATATATCTTTGCAAACCTAACCTCCAAAGCAGGAAATCAATAAACTGATGTATACACGTAATGACAAACGTAGTTAGCATTAGATTCATTGAGTGCTTCCGCCACTAATTTGTATTCTTCAGGGGATCAATTTGATGACAATATTTGTAAATAATTTGTATGTAAGTGAGCACCATGTATCTATCATATAATTGATTTACCTGTCATTGCTTCATTTTTAATTATTTTTAATTTTTGTGGTAGACTAATTTTATTCTAGGTGCATCGTATTCACATATAATTATATTATATATACAAAACCTTGTAAAACATTTTAGTTTTAAAGAGTAACTTTGGAGTTTCTTTCCCATTCTTCTCCATACGAACACTACCTTTTGGAAGGAGCGACTAGAACCAATTCAATTTTATTGTAGTTTTGACGTTCAAAAGTGCCTTTAATGTGCCTATTTGAAATAAATGATTTGACTTTGACTTTGTCTTTGATGGTGCTGAACAGGAAAATGTCTCTGATTAGGTAGTTTATCCACATCCTGTATAGCAACATTGTCCTTATCAGTGAACGGGAAATGGAAGCAAGCTGTTCAACAAACTGACTCTTTCTTGATAAATATATTCTATGAATTCGGAAGAATAATAATCGTCACTTAGCCATTTCTCCCATCTATTTTGTAGTCGGCGTTCACTCTAACCGGATGCAGCTTAATTTAATACCGGAAACTATAAAAGACTATTTTTTTACAGCTTAGTACAATGCGTGCCACGAAAGATGAGACTTGACCCCGCCTCCCCCGCTCTTTCCGCCGCCCCTATGACGTCCGGTCCCGTCCCGCATTCAGACCTCATACCGCTAAAGATACCTAAATCGTGTACTGCGCATGTCAAACCACGTGGTGTGTCAAGTCTCATCTTTCGTGGCACGCATTGTAACTTAGTGTGTTAAATCTGAATCATTTTGAAAGATATTGCTAATCCATTGCTTCATAAGTACGAAAAATTTGTATGCTCAACAGCGTAGAAAACGCAATGAATGTTGTTGAACTGACAAAATGAAAGCCATTCCTACTGTTAACTAGTGTGTTACGCAATTACCCCGCAGGTTATAGCTCTCACAATTACCCCGCAGGTTATAGCTCTCACAATTACCCCGCAGGTTATAGCTCTCACAATTACCCCGCAGGTTATAGCTCTCACAATTACCCCGCAGGTTATAGCTCTCACAATTACCCCGCAGGTTATAGCTCTCACGTAGAGGAGGCTTGTTCCGAGCATTGGGAACGTTTCAGGCTGTGTTTCTAAGAAGTATGCCTACCTTTTTACACGAAAACTAACACTTACCACGCTTGTTCATGCGTGTTCTTCCTAAGTAGATATAATAATATTATGTAAAAAATTCTTGGCCTTTTCGAAAATTGCAATTGCAAACTGTTTCCAGATACATCGTGCCACTTCGATCGCGCAGCAAGGGAGGCAGGCGTGTGACTCTGGTGCGGCTACCCGCGCCATCAGCACAGGACAGATCACTGTCAGCTAAGGCGTTACTTGCAAGATGGTTGATGATATTGGATATCAGGTACCTACCACCCTTCGTATTTTAACTTTTATACTAACTCAAAACGACTTCTCAGACGAACCTCGTATGAGGAACTCTTAATACTTACCAGTTTTTCTTCTACTTTTAAAAATGGATCATCTAAGGAAAATTGCTTTTACCTACTGTGGTAAAATGTTTTGTAAATAAATGATGAATGATTTATTTCTGTAAGTAGATTTGTACAAACACTTTTACACGTCAATATTTTTTTTTTAATCTAGATTAGGTCTGCGTTTCCTATCTGACTATTCTGAGAAGAATGGCCGCAACAAACTCAGAGGTCACAAACAGTCTCTTTTAAAGTCCAGACATAATCCTGGTCAGATCATGTGAAGACCATGTAGATGATGTAGATTGGTGTCTGAAATAGTCTTTTGAGGAAAGAACCACACAGGTGGAGTGGACCTGTCCAGCCAGTGCACGCATTTGTCAAAAATCGTGCAGCTCAACTCAAAACTTGAGGCGCTCAACGATTCGACGAACAATACCAAAGAATCGACATTTGGGTAGCTCGCGTAAATTACTCAAACTGCCAGATTATGATTAAAACTAACTAAGAACGAAAAAGGAAAACAGAAAAAATAAACGACCCACATAGTCCTCACATTCACAA
This sequence comes from Luperina nickerlii, assembly GCA_963855955.1. Taxonomy (NCBI): domain Eukaryota; kingdom Metazoa; phylum Arthropoda; class Insecta; order Lepidoptera; family Noctuidae; genus Luperina; species Luperina nickerlii. Next base: position 7,201,870 of record OY979682.1, on the reverse strand, counting down.
TAATTAAAAAAAAATACTTTCGAAAGTAAATACCTATGTATAAATAAAATTCATCAATGTCAATGTGTATACATAAAACATACATACCTACATAATCTTTGAATATCATGTTGTTGGTAATAAGTCTCTCATTTAAAATTACTCAGCGAGGTTGGTGTAGCAAGGCTTAATAGAAGTATAGTGTACCTACAAGGTGTGTAGGACGCCCTTAAAATATCATCAGAATTGTCCACGTGCCAGAATTTCTAAGCTATGCTGACAATAATCGTTTTAAAATGATCGCGTATTTCCCACAAAATACAAAGATTACTTTACCAAAATTCCAAAACAAATTCGACAAAATAAGTTACATTAATTTAAAACAAGAGCCTCATATTGACCTTATCGACAACAACTCACGACTTTAATAAACACAGATAAATAAATTCCACAGAATATTGGAATATAATCAGCTTATAGAAACAAAGCGCCAGTGTCAAAACTAACAAAGACTGCGAATTTTACAATAGGCTCCATTGTTAGCTCCAGACTGTTTGCATATCGTTTCGTCTCGTCATCGTGAACCTTTGGAACGAATTATTATATTATTTGGAATTTACTTTTTGAAATAATGTAGTCGTTTCACGAGTTTTAAGTATAATTAATGTACAAGTTACTGTTGAAGCCGTCGTCCTTAGGTGGCATCTTTTTGCCCAGAATTGAACTGAATATTCCTGATTTTTTTGGTGGACTGAAAAAGCTTGAGATCAATTCGCTTTTTACCAATAGAGTATAAATCTTGGGTCAGTTACTTCGAAGAATGAGTTGAGAAGCAAAGTTGGAAACACTATTCACAGGAATTACAGAGAGAAGAACCTGACTAGTCTTGGAGAAATATTTCAATATTTACCTTTGCGTTCACCTGTTCCAGACTCCGTGAAGACCCGACACCTGGTGAGGAAGTCATCTTCATAGACGTAAGTGATCTCCAACCAGCACACATCAAGAACTACTTCAGAGGCACCTACTGGAAAGACTTCGTTTGGTGCATGAAGGTAAATACATAAATACACAACAATTTATATGATCAAATTGTAATTTCCCTACATTTTTGACAAGTTTTTCACATTGATTTTCGCTGAAATGAGATTGCGGCCAGATTTAGGACGTTTTTAATTACGGGAATTTACTTTTTCAACTCAGAGATTGATATTCATAAATTGCTGATTTGTAATTCAAGACCTGTCGTCTTGCTCATCATAAACCCCAAAAATTAAGAAGACAACAAACTTTATAAGTAATGAAGACGAAAGTACCTTACTTGTGATGTAAAAATTATATTCCCTAAAGTTCCATAATATCCTTCGCTACGCACAACAACGTTCATAAGAAATAACTTCTTTAAATTTTCGTGTTACAAAATTTGTTATTTCTCATCTTCCAGACAGCCTACCCGCTCCGTATCATAGAGGTCCACATAATAAACACACAGCGTCTGAAAACCATGTCCCTCCTACTACTCCACATAGGCCTGTACCCCTGGAGACGTAAAGTGGTCCAGCTGCATGGAACATCAGACAGCATTGAAGAGGCCCTGGGTTCAGACCGGTTCCCAGTAGATGGACTGCCGTATGAATATGGGGGAAGAGCTGGGATGATGAAGGATCTTAATGGTATGGTTCTTTTCTATCGTATCAAATTAGTTGTATTATGTTTTCAACACACTGTCTAACTAGCATATATCCTGAATAATATCATATATTTTTCTAATTTTGTTTACTGTAGTCGATCATATACTTTTAGGCATTATAAAACTTGCGTTTTTTTTGCGTGTAGGTCCTGTAGTACCCTTAAGTTCATAACAAAGCTCGAGTGTCGAGGTTGACCTAAATAACTAAGCTGATAGTGTCGAGAGCGACCTAACCAAAGTGCTTCTGTTAAAGAATAAGAAATGATTTGGCTTCTTATTATTTCCCCAAGGCATCATTTTTAGAAGGAGCAATGGTGGCCAAAGTATCCGGCGGCTCCAGCGGCTCCGGGAGGCGTTTTACTTTGTGTAATTTATTTCATCACTGCTGCTCTAATGGTGTAGGAAATCACCGTGAGACAACCGGAATGTCCTAAAATAAAAATTTATAATTCTTGTGACATCTCTCAACCCGCACTGGGACCGCGTGATGGATTACGGCGCACTTCCTCTCACAGAGAGGAGGCCTGTATTCCAACAGTAGGAATATTTTAGGCTAATTATGAATGATGTAAAATATTTACAGGGTTCATATACAATTAAAGCATGTATCCGGTAGCCTAAATTTGAAACGATTAGTGAGAAGGATTCATATTTACTGGGTCTTGGAGGTCAGATAGGCAGTCGCTCCGTGTAAAATACTGGAAGCCGACCCCAACATAGTTGGGAAATGGCTAGGCAGATTGTTTTTTAGGATACGTAGACAACAAAAGGGGCGAGTAAATTAAATCACACGAGTATGAAAAGTTTATAAGAAAATCTCACCCTGGTAGGAGCTATCAGCGGTTAGGGCCTGAAAAATTGATAAGTGGAATTGATTAATATTATCTCACAGTAATCATTTGATTTCGGACGTCAGATGCTAGTTTGTTAGTATAGTGGATGCTAGTTTGTTAGTATAGTGGATGCTAGTTTGTTAGTATAGTGGATGCTAGTTTGTTAGTATAATGGATGCTAGTTTGTTGGTATAGAGGATGCTAGTTTGTTAGTATAGTGGATGCTAGTTTGTTAGTATAGTGGATGCTAGTTTGTTAGTGTAGTGGATGCTAGTTTGTTAGTATACTGGATGCTAGTTTGTTAGTATAGTGGATGCTAATTTGTTATTATAGTGGATGCTAGTTTGTTAGTATAGTGGATGCTCGTTTGTCAGTATAGTGGATGCTAGTTTGTTAGTATACTGGATGCTAGTTTGTTAGTATAGTGGATGCTTGTTTGTTAGTATAGTAGATGCTAGTTTGTTAGTGTAGTAGATGCTAGTTTATTAGTATAGTGGATGCTGGTTTGTTAGTATACTGGATGCTAGTTTGTTAGTATAGTGGATGCTAGTTTGTTAGTATAGTAGATGCTAGTTTGTTAGTGTAGTGGATGCTAGTTTGTTAGTATAGTGGATGCTGGTTTGTTAGTATACTGGATGCTAGTTTGTTAGTATACTGGATGCTAGTTTGTTAGTATAGTAGATGCTAGTTTGTTAGTCCGCACGGGGACCGCGTGATGGATTACGGCGCACTAGCTCTCACAGAGAGGAGGCCTGTGTCCCAACAGCGGGAACGTCACAGGCTGATTATGCTATACCTATATTCCTTGCTACCACTCGCAACAATTCCTCACCATCGAAACAGCGAAGCTATTCCTCCTAAAAGCATCTTGCTCTCAGCAATCAAATAAAAATGCATAATTAGTGATCATTAGTGACCACTGATCATCAGTCAATCGGTTGATAAGTTTGCTCCGATCATACTGGTATTGATATATTTTGAGCAACGCTAATTTATTTTGATTTGTACGTTCTAGATAGCCAGGTAACCTAGGAAACACAATTGAGAATATTTGATTCTCAATTGGGTTTTCTAAGTAAACTGAAACAACGTAGGAACTCTTTCTCATTCCTGACCTAATCCCTTAAGGTTACGGAAAGGGATCGTCAACGTATCGCCTTTCGCCTCACCAACAAACAGGCGTCAACCTAACGTAAGCACGTAACCAAAGTGGATCAGCAGCTCCGATACGTCGACTCGGCTACGGCTAGGCGACGCCGCGCTTATGGCTCGCCGACCGCTGGTTGATGGCGCTGCAGGCAGGCCGCGGAAAGGGTGAGAGGGGTAAGGGTGGATGAAGAGACATTAAGCTCGGGTACGGAGAGACGTAAGCGCGGGGCGACGTGACGTAAGCGCGGGGACGACGAAACGTAAGCGCGGGGACGACGAGACGTAAGCGCGGGGACGACGAGACATAAGCGTGGGGATGACGAGACGTAAGCGCGGGAACTGCAAGTTGATCACGCACCGCACCGCGGTCCGTGAGCTTGTCCCGAGGCGAGGCGATTACGTTGCGATTCCGATTAGTGTGCGTTGCAGTAGGGAGTTTCATACAAAGAATACTGAATGGCTCCAGCTGATACGGTGACGATCCCTTTCCGAGTTGATATGTGTGCTATGACCTTGTGGCCAAGGAATTGTATACAATATAAATTCAACTACAATGCCTCCTCTTTTTACAGACGAATGGACAAAAAAACTCCTATCAAACTCAAAATGGCTTCAAACGGAAGAGCGTAAGTTCTACGAGACAGATCTCAAGCCCGAAGTACGAACGCGCATGCGTCACCGTAGCGCAGTCCGAATGCTGCGCGGAAGCAACGGGTCTTACGACACAGTGACGAGGACCCATTCGTGTAGGTCCTTACATCGACATGACGACCTGGATGATGGCATCCATGGTGCGTATAGAACATTAAAAGTGACCAGTGATAGAGTCTATAAAGTAGATATCTCATAAAATTGTTATGTGATTGTTTTCCAAGTGTATTATAATTATAAGAAAACAACTGATTTAAATACGGTTAATAACTAGGTATCTATAATCTGTTCTAAAAGTTACTGATGAAAGTATAAACAAACCTGCTCAGGTAAAATTTTTACGCACAAGGAAATTAGTAACACACACATTCATCTGTATTTAGAAGGTTTCAACTTTATGTCTCACCAATTTTTTTAACAGTGATCTTTGTTTGTATGACGTAATTAAATTCTAATTGAAGTCATTGACGAAAATTGAGGTTATAAAATTAACCTCAATTCATCTGCCTAGCCTTTTCCCAACTATGTTGGGGTCGGCATCCAGTCTAACCGGATACAGCTGAGTAGGCACCAGTTTTAACATGGAGCTACTGCCTATCTGACCTCCACAACCCAGTGACTGAGTAATAAGATATTCTTGGTAAGACTGGCGGTCAGAGATTCGGACTTCTGACGACCCGTATTGACTGTCAAAGATCCACGAATGACAGCCGCAGCCGGGACCAACGGCTTAACGTGCTTTCCGAGTCACGGAGGGGTCTTGTTATGTAAAGATGTTCACCCATCCACGGACCAACCGTGGCAAGCATAGCTTAACGCGATCGATTGGATTATGCGGTTGTTATTACTTATCCACAAGCCCCTAAAAATTTACTTCAATTGTCAAATGAAAAACATCTTTATGGTGATTTAAAATTATAATTTCGGGTTCAAGTATTCAAATAAACGAATCAAAGCACTCAAATTGTAAATGGCACTACGAATTGTCACCCACAGGTACGTTTTCTGATCCAGTTGTTTACATTTCCAACAGATTCTTTTGGAACAGACCATACACCTAAAATCTCACTTTTCCCAGTAAGTGACAATTAAGTACAATTAAGACTTTTACTTTTTGATATACGTACCTATTGTGATTGTAAATAGTTCAAATTGTATATGTCAGATGATGTTTCTATTGTTTGATGTGACGTGATAAATGTGTACTCTTCGAGAATTATGATCAAATGCTTAATTAAAAATAAATAAACAATATAAAAATTGTGCACATTAAACAAATCAATATTTTTTCCTATCAAAGTTTAGCAATTTGGCTTCGGTGTCGAAGAAAGTTTAGTTTTATAATGTTATTGTAATTTTAATAGCAATATATTTTCAATACTCAAAAATATAATAATTATTTTAACACTGAAACGGTTTGTTTCGAAATTATAAAAAAATACCTTCTTTTTTAATAAAAATAGAAAAATACCTTTTTTACTGTGATTAATTAAATAAAACCACAATATTTATATTCCTTGATTTTTAATTAATTAATGTGTAGTCAATGTGAAAGAAAGAAAAAGAAAAAGTTCAACTTTTCCCCTCCGAAATAATCAAAGAAACTCTATGAAGAATAATTAATAAAGTTTCTTATACAGGGTGGGTAAAAAATCGTGGATCAAACGAAACAGGGCGATAGTGGGGTTATTTGCACAAAAAAAAAAACAAATTAAAAAAGCATCATCACTACTTTTTTCAATATCTTTGAAGTTTCACGAAAAATTATTTGTAACTTTAGAACCTTACTGTAAACACTCAAATTGTCATAACTTTTAAGGAGGTCAAATTAGGGCTCTGCCGCAGAGATATTTTTTACTGCAAATAACCCCAACTATCGCCCTGTTCCGTTTGATCCACGGTTTTTTGCCCAACCTGTATATCTTATTACCAATTTTTCGCAGAGTTCCCAACAAGTGTGAATCGGACTTGCTCACGAAGGGTTCCGTACCACAAGGCAAAAACGCTGAAAACAACACTTTTGTTGTATGGGAGCCCCCCTTAAATATTTATTTTATTCTGTTTTTAGTATTTTTGTTACAGCGGCAACAGAAATACATCATCTGTGAAAATTTCAACTATCTAGCTATCACGGTTCATGAGATACAGCCTGGAGACAGACGGACAGTGGAGTCGTAATAGGGTCCCGTTTTTACCCTTTGGGTACGGAACCCTAAAACCAGAGTAATATAGTTATCACTCCAAAAAGGTAAGGTAGGTAGGAACTTGCATCCTATCTTATTGTATATACAGGGTGGCAGCATCGACACACAAACTGTTACCATATAATCTAGGAATCCCTAGCGTTGAAAAATTTCCTCGGTTATTTAAAAAAATATTGCAGTTCCATACTTTTTGACCGCGAACGTATTGATAGTACAGACGCAAGCACATCAAGCTACCAGAAACTGTCAAATTTCCCCAATCAATCTTGAACCTTATGCTTTTGCGATTAAGTTGAAAATCTATTAAAGAAATTTGACAGATTGTGGTAGCTTGATGTGCTGGCGTCTGTACATTTCTATGAAACAGCAGATTTTTTTTATAACCGACGATAAATGTATACGCTAGGACAGGGTTGGGGAACCAATGACACGCGTGCCATTGGTGGCACGTAACCAAATAATTTAGGCACGACATAATTTCAGGAATTAGGTCTTATTTCAATAAAAATGTCTAACGTGGCTTTGCGAGTTGGTTTCGGCACCACGTATGCCTTCCAAAGGTCCGGGAACTTGGGGACCCGAGAAATATCACGATAGTTTTTTTCCAGTAAGCCCTAAACCAAGATTGTTTGTTTTCACGTCTAGGCCGTATGAAATATTTATTTGTAAAAAATGGCACGTAGATGTACAGAGGCTCGCCATCTCTAGGGGGTCTAGAATCATGTACTGAACTACTGAATTCATGGTAAAAGGTTGCATGTCGATGTACAGACGCCAGCACATCAAGCTACCCAAAACTGTCAAATTTTCCCAATCAACTTTGAACCTTATGCTTTAGCGATAAAGTTGAAAATCTATTAAAGAAATTTGACAGATTGTAGTAGCTTGATGTGCTAGCGACTGTACTTGCCATCAAGAACCCTAATTGCGTAACAAACTATCGATACAATCTGAATAATTTTGAAGGATATTCCTAATCCATTGCTTCATTATGTTCAAAAATGTGTCTGCTCAACAATGTAAATAACGCAATGAATGTTGTTGTAATGTCAAAATGTAAAACATTGCTACTGATAGTGTGTTACGCAATTAAAATAAAAAATAAAAAAGCCTTTTATTTCTTACATTCACTTACATTTACTTCCTTGGTTGTTAGTTTATGTTAAATTGCTTATTCTAGTGTTAGTTTATTAAATTATCATTTATTCTTGTTAGCAAGAACCCCGTCTTTACAGGTGAAGGCCTCGTCTAAAGTTAGCCAATTGTGTCGGTCTTTTTTTTTTCTATTCAGTGGGGGCCGGCGACGGTTTTTATTTCATCGTCCCATCTACTCATGGGCCTTCCTTTGTCTCTTTTGCCGATTGTTACGCAATTACCCCGCCGTATAACGTTTAATGGAAAATATTTGTTAATGTATATAAAATTCACGAAAAGTGTTGTGTTTAAGTACCTAAAATTCAGGTAAGTTTCTGCGCAAAAACCAGTCTGCAGTATTAAAGGTAACTACAATTTCGGACCAAAATAAAACAAGTTTAATACTGTTCAAACTCCTAACAACACGAACTCTATCATTGTTTGCTTCCCACCCAAGTTTTAAATAAAAAATATCCACCATTTTTCGTGATCAGTCGTGTATAAAATATATTTTGCTAAAAAACTGATACCTTTTGTTCAGGTTTCATTTTAGTTTATTTTAGGTGCAATTTGTGACGAGCTCAGGAATACTTTGTGTACATACAAACAATAAATAGTTACTGACCGCGTCATCATCATCCGAAAGACCCACCACCCATTCAGCTGAACCATTTCAGCCGAAAGACGTCCACTGCTGGACATAGACCTCCCCCAAGCACCTCCACTTCGACCGGTTCTATGCTTCTCGCTTCCAACAGGTTCCTGCAGTGCGATTCTGTAACCTCACCGTGAAAACTTAGGTGAAGTGAGCATGGAGTGTGCTGTCAATAGTGTCAATTCCTAGTAAAAACAAACTCACATCACCTCTGTTTTCACGGTGAGTTTTTTACAGAATCGACCGGCTGATGTACTGGTACTGACCGCGTATGGTGTACAAAATAGTACAAAGTGAGTTTGCTTGTTTGTTTCGCTTTCACCCTAAAACGGCTGAACGGATTTTGGTAGACGAAGACCTGGGTAAGGACATAGGCTACTTTTCACACTGGATCACAGACTAAGTCAAACCTAAATCGGCACTTACAAATCTTCAGAACTGTACGGTTCCAATTAGTGTTGCCCAAATGCAAGACCAAGACAAGACCTTAGCCAGTCTTGGTCTTGGTCTTGCGTCAATGCACCTGGTCTTGGTCTTGGTCTTGGTATTGCGCTCTCAGTCTTGGTCTTGGTCTTGGTCTTGCAGCAAGAGTCTCGCAAGTCTTGCGAGACTCTACTACTTAGACTAGACTACATTCAAATACCTATTAGTCTATTGCTCAGGGTGGCAGGGACATGGACGCGCAACCGCTTACCATGGATTCAGTACATGATTCTGGACCCTGCTGCGTTGAAATTTTTCGTCGGCTTTTTCTTAATTTTTTACGTTTTTTCTGCAATTTTTTTTACTGTAAACTGTATAAAATCATTATTTCTATCTGACCCAATAAGATTTTTAAATAAAAAATAGTAAATTCACTTATTTCACTTAAAACAGCAATGTAAATAAAACTCGAAAGGGCTACCTGATCAGCTGTATTGCTAAAGTTCATTTGCGAGGTCAACACTGTGTTCGCGCTCACACTATTCGCTTTCAAATGCCACGACAAAGGGACCGCAGCGCCAAGCGGTCTCCTCGTATTATTAACGCACTTGAAAATAAACTTTAAAATTATTACAATAAAGTGCATAAATGCTTGAACCTGACAAAAAATGCGGAAGATTGCGGGAATCCCCGCGCGGCGTCGAGTCGGCCATGAATCCCAATGAATCTAACAGACGCGTCACATAGGCATTTTAATCGTCTACATAATTGAATGACCCATTTACTACTTTTATTTTAGATTCGTTATGAGGGGATAGTTATTTTTCTAAAGCTTCATCGATTTAAGGGGGAAGCGCTAAGGTAAATCAACCATGAACCTTAACGCTTTAGCGATAAAGTTGAAAATCTGTTAAAGAAATATGGCAGATTGTAGTAGCTTGATGTGCTAGCGTCTGTACCATAACATCGGCTGGCTTAAAAACTGCTACTAGTACTAGACCTACTCGACTCGCTGTTAGTTTTAAATTTTGCTGAAAAGAAGAATAATATAAACTTTGAAACATAAATACCTAGGTACATAATTTTTACCAACCTACTAACGTTAGATCTGCACATTAGTCTTATACAAGTATAATATAATACTCTAAGTAGATATACCTACAAGGTATGAAATGAACTTTGCTAGAAAGTTATGCTAGGTACATTTTTATCACATATGGGAACAATTTGTAAGTCACACGCTACCTACCTACTTAATAAATAGTCGAAACATATAATAATCAATACAATACCTGTTAGTGTTATGACGATACGGTTTTGATACTGGGGAACGTCTATCAAAATCGGGATTGAAACCAAATACCTACTATAACGCCCAAATCTCAGTTTGACTTAACTGCGAGACGCAAGAGTCTTGCAGGCTTAGTCTTGTTCTTGCTCAAGTCTTGCAGGGGTCAGTCTTGGTCTTGCTACAATAAGTCGGTCTTGGTCTTGGTCTTGGTCTTGCAAAAATGCAAGAACAAGACCAAGACTGCAAGACCAAGACCGATTTTGGGCAACACTAGTTCCAATTGCTCGTTTCCTATGGAGAAGACCAGCGGGTGGCAGCTATTACAAAATGAACCACCCATTTGGGTTAACGGATAACGGTACGATAACTCCGCGGTTATGCCAACAAAACCTACGATCCTAAATATTTTGATAAAATATCGTCCCGTTTGGTAAAATTTGCTTTTGCAACTCAGCCTTTATCGAAGACCACTGTTGGAGATAGCTTAGGCCTCTCCCAGGCTGCGCCACAACACCTCTCATTGTTGGCTCTCATCGACGTTCTCTGACGACATGGTTGGCGCAGTGGCTGAGCGATCGACTGCTGCGCTGCGTGTCGCGGGTTCGATTCCCGCACGGAACAAATATTTATATTGCCTACAGGTAGTTGTTCCGGATCTGGCTGTTTGTGTATGTGAATTTAAATGTTTGTCAACGCACCCACGATACAGGAGTAATTCCTAGTGTGGGGTAAAGTTTAAAAAAAAAATTGTTGTGCCACCGTTAATTAATGCAGAAGCAGTCTTAAGTATAATGAACTCTTAATTAACTATTCGAAAAACTCATGTTACTTGTATTGAGACGAGCTGGTACACATGTGTACCACAAGCGGAACAAATTTGTAGCGGCTCGTCCAGCTAATGGCCAGTTTTTTCTTCCATGATGTAGTAAGGCCTACTTTTAGGTACCAGAACTCCAAAAAATCATGTTGCTCCTTACATAATCATTATCATCATCACCTTCATCACCCACAGCAGTCCACCGCTGAAAACAGGCTTCTCCAATTGCCCGTCATTTAGCTCGATTCTCGGCAAGTCTCATCCAGCTGATACCAGCCCTGCAAGATCGTCGCTCCACCAAGCCTAAGGGCATCCTACCTTACGTTTGCCGATTAGCGGTCTCCACTCAAGAACACGTCTACTCCAACGGTCATCGGTTCTAAGGCTAATATGGTGGGCCCATTGCCACTTCAGCTTGCTTATTCTGTGAGCTATGTCGACAACTTTGGTTCCCTGCCGGACCACCTCGTTGCGGATTCGATCCCTCAGAGAGACTCCAATCATAGCCCGTTCCATAGCTCGCTGAGCGACCTTGAATTTATGGACCAGCCGTACCGAGTGTCCACGTTTCGGCTCCGTAAGTCATATAGTTAGTTATTTAGGCTAATCAACATTAAATTATTATGTAACATCGGCGGTGAAGATGCCACATCTTCACGCATACTGACATTACGCAAAATCCTGCAACGCGCAAGCAGAGTTTGCCGCGCAACTTGCATTATACATACACACACACACACACACACCCGTCTGGTCAGACGATCCTTCCTTTTCTATGGAGGATGAGTGAAGTTTACACCGTGATCCTTATACCTGTTTAGGCTAATATGGCCAGCCCATTGCCACTTTCGCCTTCCACGTTACTCCACATACGCCATTTTCCCACCCAAAAGTCCTAAAATCAGAACTACAAGAACAATTTATAAATGCAATTCACGCCCATATGCAAAGCTATTGGCTCAGCAAAGTGCACACGACTACAAAGCCACAAGCAATTTAGAACCTCTGTTGGATTAATTTATACCCGAATGAATGCAGGAAAGGGGTTTAATAATTTCACACCCGTAACGTTTTGGGGCGAAATGTAGATGTATGTTTGTGGCCAGTGAGCCGCATGACGGTAGAATTTATTGCACACCTGTTGTATTATTCTTAGTTTTTGAGTAGGTATACGGAGCTTTTAGCAATCTGCCTAGACTTTTCCCAACTATGTTAGGGTCGGCTTCCAGTTTAACCAAATGCAGCTGAATACCAGTATTTTACAAGAAGCGACCGTCTATTTGACCTCAACAACCCAGTTACTGGATAACATGATACCCCTTGGTAAGACGGGTTGTCAGACTTTTGGGCTTCTGACTGTCCGTAACGACTGTCAAATATCTACGAATTTATAGCTGGGACCAGTGGCTTAACGTGCTTTCGAGGCACGCATCCACGATCTGACCGCGGCAAACGTCGATTAAACTTCGATCGACCCGTGTAGCTGTTATAGCGAGCCCTATAGGTATGCGGAACTTTAACCAATATTGAAGATTGACTTATGATCCAATGCTAATGCTATGTTAATAAGTTTCTTGATAAAATAAATTAAAAAAAAAATGCAACCAGAATCAGTTTTCTACCTGCCTGCGTGATGTAAGGTTCCCTTTTGCGGACAAACTATACATTATTTAAGCACGACTTCTATTTTCTAAAACCAGTAAAGAAACCTCGAAAGCTTAATATCACAAAAATCGGTGACCGCAGCTGAAATGTGCTTAAATGTGCGAAATAAAACAAAGATGGTCGCAATTTGGACGAGCAGAGTTTCTCTAATGACAGCCAGTGAAAGGGATGCTCAGATGGAACTGTGTTCATATGAGCTAAATTGTATCTATATTTTTTTCTCATACGTGACGATTACGTTGTATATGACTTATGCTGGGAATATGAAATAAAATAAAAAAAAGGATACAATTTTTATTTGGGCTTTTCCAGTCACTGGTAGTGTTTTACAAGCCATTTCTAGTGACTATTGAAGATGAATGAAATCCAAAGTTTTCTAGGCAAATGTCGATGATGATATTACTGTCTTAGAACCTACGGGTTCTAAGACAGTTATGTCACTGGTTACGACCAATGAGACCAAAAAAAGAAAATTGGAAGACGACGAAGAATATTATAAGAATCCCCACCGTGGAATGTCAAATCAAATCACTCATTTCTTGAAAAACGTTTTTATAATAGTGATAAGATTAATAATATAATAGTGCTCCATGTCCTATGATCTATCGTCACATGGACATACAAATCATAATCTTGCCCAATGTGTAAGTAACAGCGTGGTTCATCATCATCTGCCTCTACCCTTTTCCTATCTCTCCATGGGAACCTACTACGCTTTGGAACGAGCCTCATGTTTGTGACTGATCGACTACTTTGCAAAAACTTTGAATGGTTTTATTATTTATTTATTATTTATTAAAACTTTATGCACATAATGTACAAAGGCGGACTTAATGCCTTGGGCATTTTCTACCAGTCTACCTTAGGGTGATGCAGAGACAAAACGGTAGGTTTTCTTATATGCTTTGTATTCGAGTCTAAAAATTGTTATAAGCACTATGGTATGCTTACGCCAAGGGAATTCTTTTGCAAGATGCGTTATTTTAACTCATCATCATCATTTCAGCCGAAATACGTCCACTGCTGGACATAGGCCTCCCCCAAGCACCTCCACTTCGACCGGTTCTGTGCTTCTCGCATCCAACGGGTTCCTGCGTCCTTCACAAGTTCATCGGACCACCTTGTGGGAGGCCTTCCAACGCTACGTCTTCCGGTACGCGGTCGCCACTCCAGAACCTTTCGGTCCCATCGGCCATCTGTTCTGTGAGCAATGTGCCCTGCCCACTGCCACTTAAGTTTGACAATTCTTCGGGCTATGTCGGTCGGTTACCTTTGTTCTCCTGCGGATCTTCTCATTCCTGATTCGATCACGCAGGGAAACTCCTAGCATAGCCCTCTCCATTGCCCTTTGGGTGACTTTAACTTTGGGTTATTTTAACTACCTACTAGTTTTTCATTATACACAAAAACTCAGTCTTTACAATCTCCAGGCACCATTATTTTCACTACAAAAATGCCAGTCTGTTCTAACGGTAGCCTACAGTGTAAAATAAAGCAAAGTGCCTGCAATTTGTATGAGTGCATCTCATTATATCCAGTGAAAGGAGACTTTGGACGAGCAGCGAGCGCTGTAAGTGCTGCAAATATTTGAGAAGCTGGTTTATCAAACACAGGTACGATACGACTGGACGACATAGTCGTTTAGTCGTATGGTATAAAGGTCTCTACTCAGATTTTGTTAAGAAAAAGTTTCATAATTATAGTCAGGGCTACCTATTACGGGTATATATAGACCATCGTGAGGGCAGTGCACAGTGGTAGCCCAATTCTAATCGCCGCCGCGACTTACGAATTGTAGGTCATAGGTTCAAAACCAGACAGGCGCTTTACTTTGTGTAAATAATTTAATCACCATTGCTCTCAAAACGCTGAAGGAAAACATCGTGAGGAAACCGGCATGTTCTACAACTAAAAATTCGAAGACATGTGACATCTGCCAATCCGCTCTGGGCCCCGCGTGGTGTATTACGGCCCATCGAGAGGAGACCTGTGTACTAGCAGTGGGAACACAATAAACTGATTACTCTGAAATCGGCTTAATTGGCATTATGTTAAGGTTGATGTTTCCTGTATTATAAATTATCACGTCTAAACCACTGAACTGATTTCGATAAAATTTTGCAGAGAGATAGATTGCATTCCGGGGAAGGACATAGGATAGTTTTTATTGACATACCTCGCGGGCGAAGCCACAAGCGGAAGCTAGTAAGCCATAAAGTTTGAATCTGGCTGTACTACATAAGTAGTAGATACTGAAGCCATCATCGATGGTCTTATGTAGTTTTAAAGCCATCGTCATAACAGCCAGTCGTAAAGCAGTCGTCGTATCGTGTAAAGAATTTTATTGTTGCCGCGAATTCATCGTTTATAAAAAGAAACAGTTGAGGTAATGAGCGCTGATCCACGAGACAAGCGCTCTTACGTGCTTTCTAATCTGCGGGTAGATGCACTAACAAAAATGCTAACATTGTAATATTCATACTTAGTCGACCACGCTTACAATTGCCAAAAAAAATTTCTTTTTCTAATCACGTGTTAATTTTTGGGTAAATGACTAAATTCATAATCTACTTACACAACATGTACAGACGCCAGCACATCAAGCTACCCGAAACTGTCAAATTTTCCCAATCAACTTTGAACCTTATGCTTGACCTATAAAGTTGAAAATCTATTAAAGGAATTTGACAGATTGTAGTAGATTGATGTGCTGTGCTGTCATCATCATTCTTTTACCCTTATCCCAATTTATTTGTGGTCGGCGCAACATATCTTTTCCTTCCATACTTCTCTATTACGTAGTCGTCACCTCGGTAGTCACCCCCTTTCTAACCATATCATCAATCACACAGTACAATGCGTGCCACGTAAGAAGAGACTTGACACACCACGTGGTCTGACATGCGCAGAACACAATTTTAGGTATCTTTAGCGGTATGAGGTCTGAGTGCGGGACGGGACCGGACGTCATAGGGGCGGCGGAAAGAGCGGGGGAGGCGGGGTCAAGTCTCTTCTTACGTGGCACGCATTGTACGTCCATCGTTTCTTTATTCCCCAACTCTACTTGGCCATCGACATTTACCTTAGGACTTTGACCGTTGAAAGGAAATTGACAGACACCCGTTAAGTTATGTATATCTGTACTTATTTCGAATGTTGGCAAAAGCCATCATTGAAAAAATTGAAGCACTTTTTCAGCTGACTGTACTAACATTTCGTTAGAGCATTCACCACGACAATTTGCCAGGCATTTGCATCATTTAATAGATGGATAGGTACCTACGTCAATAAAACGGGGTATGCTGTGCAAAAAACTAACTAGACGTTGGTAAACCAATTTATTTGCCGATACGATGGCTCATGCTGAGATATGAGCCTTTATTTTTACTAAAAAACACTCGAAATAGTTTGAGAATCCCGCGCCGCGCACCCACTGCAGCCACTTGTATGAACGAGCTATGGCGTGAGTTGCCCCCGCGCTGTCCGCGCCGAGCAAACCGCGCCACTCACCACGCCACTCACTGCGCCACTAACCGCGCCACTCACCGCGCCACTCACCGCGCCACTCACCGCGCCCCTCACCGCGCCCCTCAACGCGCCCGCATGCCCACTATGGACATTCAAATGAAGTTATGAAGTTAAGTTTGCGCGCCCGCGCTACCAGTCTGGCCAAGCACTAACTTTGGAGCAAAGGCGCGGGAATCTTCTAGATGCAAAAAGCACAGGTCCGGTCGATGGGGCGATGCTTAGGGGAAATATGTTATTATATTATTATTATTTATTCATAGGCTCAGCAGTGGACGTTTTCGGCTGAATGAATGATAACGATCGCTGAATGTAATGTTAAATGGAAAAACAAATGAAACCACTGTCAGCAGTCTTCTTAAGGCCGCTATCCCACTGGCGTTTTACGAGCGTTGACGTCAACGTCGCGTCTGCGCGGCGTCGACGCTGCGCAGACGCGACGTTGACGTCGCGTCATCGCGTAACAAGCATAAAACGTCCGCTGAACGCGACGTTAACGTCGCGCAGATGATACTATTGCCAACAAACGCGACGTTAACGTTAAGCAGACGCGACGTTGACGTCGCGTTCAGTGGACGTTTTATGCTTGTTACGCGATGACGCGACGTCAACGTCGCGTCTGCGCAGCGTCGACGCCGCGCAGACGCGACGTTGACGTCAACGCTCGTAAAACTCCAGTGGGATAGCGGCCTAACCATATCAGGTGCCAAAATCAGCCTTGCCAACAAAAATAAATTAAACTAAATTTTTGTGTTCCATTTTTAAAGGATGATTTCCATCAATTTTTTCTAAGGGATTTTTTGAAGTGAAAACTTCTTTAGCGGCGCTGTGTACTTTTTTTGGAATGGGTAAAAACTTCTAAATTCGCGTCAGGTCACGTGACCCTGATCGAAAATTCGTAAGACGTAAAACGTCAGACGTAAAACGTAAGACGCGCGTTGTTGAGGACAGCGCCATCTATGCACATCGGGAAGAACTACGAGGGCCTCGCGTACTAACGTCAGACGTAAAACTTAAGACGCGCGTTGTTGAGGACAGCGCCATCTATGCACATCGGGAAGAACTACGAGGGCCTCGCGTACTAACTACGTAGTTCATCCAACAACGACGAGATGGCGCTGAACCACGGATATATAACTGTGTGCTTATTTGTAAATCTGAATAAATTCCTTTCACGAGAAGAATAAACCAGTCACTTTGGTCATCATACCTGATTTGCAAAAAACCCTATAAAATAAGGAACACACCTTAACACGCGTGTTTTGTTTATAAGACGATTCACAAAATACACTCGTAATTGTTCAAGTTTTCACTTCTGTCGGCACTACCGGAGTGCCAGTGTTTTTTTTTTTTTTTTTGAGGCGGTGACTTGGGTTACAGCGCTGGAGCGTTGAGGTTATAATGAATGATCAATGATGACCCGATCGGCTTGCGCCCCCTAAGACCCTGCGCCTGGGTGCCACGCACCCCTTGCACCCCCGGGTAAAGACGGGCCTGGTCTATGTTTGATTTAAGCCTACCGTACCCAATGAGGGTTTTCTGAATTGACGTTCGCCAGGTGGCAGCACTGACACGTCAGGTCCAGACATCTGTCAAAGAGCCTATATTTTCTTTAGTCATGACTGAATGATGAACGAATGAATGAATCGAATGATGAACGTCATCATATATTATTTTTATATTGGAAGACCTCTTGTCACAGTGGTGTCAACTGGTGTCGTAAATTTTCACGAAAACCCTCATTAGTAAATCTCATTATTATAAGGGCTGGTTTTTCCATCGCCAGATAACTTTTAATCGAGGAATAAAATTGACGTTTGACAGTTTATGTATGAAATAACTGTCAAAATTTCAAAATTATTCCTCAAATAAAGTTATCAAATCATTGAAAAATCAGCCCCAAGTCTACATTATTAATCTCAAATACGAAAACTATGCCTAGTAACGTTTTCAAAACTGTTTTTTTTTCTGTAAATTATCTGAACTTCGTAAGCGTAAAAATATAATTGCTCCGACTTTTAGCTGCGCAATCGAAATAGGTGCGCACAATCTTGGTAACTAACTAATTCGCAAAATTAAAAAAAAAACTAACTTATTTACTAATACTGATTACTATCACCTCAAGATTTAACTAACTAACAATAAAAGTAAATAACATCAACCTTATCATTACAGAACAATTGAATAGATAACAATATCTTACCGAATCAGTAAAACAATTCTTGTGACATCCAACCGTTTCTTCTACAGCTCTTATTACAAGGGCATAGGGTGTCAAATCCCCTGGCAAGTAAGTTTTGAAATTCATACTTTTTTTTTGTTGGTTGGTTTATTTAAAGTCCTTATTTCAAAGGTGCAAGGTTGATATTGTTATGGCAAATATGTTTTAGGAGTAAACAGACCATCAGAAGTATAAACAAGTAGCAAATCGGTAAATGTTGCGCACGCAACGCTTCACGCACTAGTAAAGAAATGTAGGGTAACCATGAGCTTTTGGATAGTGGGAAATTTACTTAAAATTGTGAAGAAGAAGGTTGTTCAAAACATTATGATTGGTTAAACTGGTTGGATTTGGAGTTTCTGGCAAAGCTCTTCGTATATTGTGAAACATTTCCCTTGTGTCATAACTTATTTTCCAGCCTTATATGAGCCTCCTTTTTGTCTATACATATACAGACGCCAGCACATCAAGCTACTACAATCTGTCAAAATTTTTTAATGGATTTTCAACTTTATCGCTACAGCATAAGGTTCAAAATTGATTGGGAAAATTTGACAGTTTCGGGTAGCTTGATGTGCTGGCGTCTGTACCTAAGTGAAGCAATAATGGTGACCCTATTCTAATAACAACTATCTACGGTCACCAACTCATCTGGCAAAATTGTGGTTATTTTGTTAATTTCCTCTGCGACACATTATTGAAAGCAGAACTGCAAAATGATTGTTATATACCATCTAGTCTCATTTTAACCCCCTGGTTCTGAGGTGTTTATCGGCAGCATTTCCCACACAGATGAATAATAGGCCTGCTTACCGAACCATAACATTTTCTTGAATATTCAGGTCAGGAGTCACAACTATCCCACTTACCCCAAACTCATGGCGACCCAAATGAAAAACTGTAGCCCGTAGTTTATTGCGCCGCCGCCAAATTTAGCAACGATTACGTCATGTGCATCCGTCTTGTACACACGTACTCATAAACCGACGCATTAGAAATCGCGATGCCAAGTTTTGTTATAACAATTAAGAAATTGATGTAAATATAAGCAATAATCATTTAAAAAGTAAATATTTTGCTGAGGAAGTTTGTATTTGCCAGTCAAATGGTAAAATCTTCAAAACATGACTTTTATTATATACGCCACGAAAGTTGAGTAAATTAATTTATAAAACCAAAAACATAAATTAAAAACTTTTTTACAAAAAAAAACAACAAGTTCCTTTGTAGTGTTTTTTTTTGGAAGTCGGTTGTTTTTTTTTTGTAAAAAAGTTTTTAATTTTTACTTTTTAGTTGTATCTGCCTACCCCAAACAAATTCCTATAACACTACTTGCTATGTGAGTGTCAGAGGCAGGAAGCTATTGAACACATCTGCCTACCCCTTTAAAGGGTACAGGCATGATGTTATGTTGTGTGATTACGTAAAAAATGCATACATATACTATAGCAGCAATCGCGGTTGATTTGCTGGCATTTATTGAAGAGTTCCGTTGTCTGTCTCCGAAACTCATCATCAGATCTTTACGAAATTTAAATGGGACCATTTCGGAATAAACCTCTTTCGAACAAAAAAAAAAACATTAAAACTGAAAAGGAAATAATTAAAAGACTGTACCAGTTGAAAAATAGCGAATGAACATGTATGTTACAAGTAATTACTCTCACTGGATAATTATGTAGAATTACAGACATATTTGCTAATTAGAAAGACTAAGTAATGGTTTATATTTTTTATTGCAAAACAATTTAGATTTTCAGAAGAAAGCTAAAGTCCTGCAGTGCGATTCTGTAACCATCTCACCGTGAAAACTTAAATGAAGTGAGCGTGGAGTGAGCTGTCAATTGTGACAATTCCTAGCAAAAACAAACTCACATCACCTAAGTTTTCACTGTAAGATTTTTACAGAATCGACCGGTTGTTTTTGCAAAAATCGCTAAGACGATCATCCTCCCTCGTTTTCCCATTTAGCTTGAAACTTACTGACACAAAAGACACTTTGAAGAAATGAATTCAAATTAAAAATATTTTACTGCAGATACACTTACATAGGCACTTATGAAACGTATGAAACTATTATAACATCACGTCCGTAATTCCCGAAGGGAGTGAGACAGAGGCGTAGGTACAGACGCCAGCACATCAAGATACACGAAACTGTCAAATTTTCCCAATCAACTTTGAACCTTATGACTTAGTGATAAAGTTGAAAATCTATTAAAGAAATATGACAGATTGTAGTAGCTTGATGTGCTGGCGTCTGGGGGGGTAATTCTCGTAATTTTAAGAGCGTTCACAGTCCGATCTTAGTCTCAATCTGGCAAAAATACCTCAAATTTCCCTACATTTTTGGCAAGTTTTTGATATTGATTGTTGCTGAGATGAGATTGAATTAACTCTCAGTAGTTATACACCAAATACTACACAAACACATAATAAATATATTTCGCCAATTACATATGTTTAAGGTAAGAGACCCGTGGCTAAATACTAAATAATAACAGCCGCACAGTTCGATCGATCAGGTTAAGCTGCCCTTGCCGCGGTTGGTCTGTGGATGGGTGATCATCTTTACATGCCTTACCCCTCCGTGCCTCACAAAGCACGTTAAGCCGTTGGTCCCTGCTGTCATTCTTAGATCTTTGACAGTCGTTACGGGTCGTCAGCAGCCCGAAAGTCTGACAACCAGTCTTACCAAGGGGTGTCGTATTACCTAGTAATTGGGTTGTGGAGGTCAGATAGGTGAGATAGGCAGTCGCTCCATGTAAAATACTGGTATTTAGCTGCAACCGGTTAGACTGGAAGCCGACCCCAACGTAGTTGGGAAAAGGCCAGGCAGATGAAGTTCCCATGCAATCAAAGGTTTTCAACCTACAAAAACTGTGGTAAAAACCGCCAACTTACACGTAGTATCACGTCATTTCAATCCCCCTGAACTTCAGTCCCGTCCCATAATAATAATAATTTTGCCAAATGCTCACATTATGGCACCGCAATAAACCTTGATGCGGTTACGGTGCGGTTCGGTGCGGGACAAGTGCGTCGTACGCTACGCGAATCTAACATTAGTGGCGAGCGATATTTTGACAGAGTATAATCGTTAGGAGGTGCTGTTTCCAATTGTATTACGACACGTTATTACTGCAGTAATATTATATGAGACTGTCTTTGTTTCACTGCAAGTCAAAGATCTCTTTTGATTACAAGTTGCTTACTTACTGGGTGTTGATGTATAGAGTAGCTTTAGGTTTTCCCAACAAGTAATACATATTCTATGGTACGTGCAAGAAGTAGGTTTATTCCCAAAAGATATTAGGATTGCCTAAACTATGCCGAGCTGAGAATCGTTTCAGTGACGTTTACGTATATCGTGCTAGCGAGTCACACAGCGAAAAATGACTAAAAGAAAAATTGTTTATTCTGCACAAACAAAACGCACATTACAAATAAAAATAAAAAACGACATAAAATATGCAACGTAGCCAAAAGCCTCATACTCAAGCATATAAAATATTGACAATTTTGTCCATTGCTTGATGTCAGCTAGGGCCAGGGACCAAAGACAACACACATTAATTGACATTGTCGTTGACAATACAAAATTAATCCATGATGCGCCCGGTGCGCCCGCGACACGACGCAACTCGACCGCGACTCTAATTTATAATAAGTATAATAAAATTTATGATATGGGGGCTGGTTTGAGGTGGGGCAGGAAAAGAGTTCCTGGAAGAATTTGGAGGAACCTTTTGATTTTCCCAGCACCAATAGGGCAGCATAAGCCAACAAAAAAAGGTGTTGTTGCAATTTTACCAGCACCAACATAAAGTCTTTCGAAAAGAGCACAGTAACGCAATCACGATGCCAATAGTAAATGTTTTGCCAGTATTCACCTCTTTAGACATATTCTTTAATCAAAAATCTACTACAGTACTAGACTATAAAACAAATAAACAAAAATAGTCTCACCAAAATCGCTAATCGATCAATCAATTCAACCTATTCCACAGTCCACTGCTGGAAATGGGCCTCTCATAATTATGCTGTACTACAACAACCTGTCCTCCGCCTTCGGCATCGTCTGTCCCAGCCGACTTTTTGGCTTCGTCCATACTGATCTTGAGGTCGTCTGTCCATCTAACTAAAATCGTATGTCAATGGAAACCGTAACTCCCAACTAGAGGGGGGAGACATCGCTCCACTATGACTCACCTCTATTAGACACTTTCTGTATATTACGGTTTCGGAATTTACCACTCGTTTTATTGTGCTCGTGGCGAAATGAAAATGTCTTGTAGCTGTAATATAATATGTCATTGTATGACACAGTAGGTGTATTATGCCTATGGGTGGAAAAGTTACAAAAGGGAATTAATTCATCATTAACATTTTGAACCGACTTCCAAAAAGGAGGAGGTTCTCAATTCGGATGTTTATATTCTTTTTTGTGTATGTTCGGGCATAACTCCCTCATATATAAACGGATTTGCAAATATTTTTTTTGTTCGAAAGAGTTTTATTCCGAAATGGTCCCATTTAAATTTCGTAAAGATCTGATGATGAGTTTCGGAGACAGACAACGGAACTCTTCAATAAATGCCAGCAAATCAACCGCGATTGCTGCTATAAGCATATGTATGCATTATTTAGGCAATCACACAACATAACATCACGCCTGTACCCTTTAAAGGGGTAGACAGATGTGTTCAATAGCTTCCTGACACTGATATTCACATAGCAAGTAGTGTTATGAATTTTTTTGGAGTAGGTAGGTATAGCTAAAACTTCCTTACAAAAAAATACAACCGACTTCCTAAAAAATAACTTTAATTTCGAAAGTCGGTGTCAAAAAACGAAAATACAGAACCAACGACACCGACTTCCGAAATTATAGTAATTTTTTAACTATAGTGTTTTTTTTTGGAACTCGGTTGTTTTTTAGCCTGTGCGTTGCTTCAAATGGGTGCATGAGACGAAATAATGCATTTCATATCAAACCTTACTGAGTTTATCTTGGACGTTACTGATATCGTCGAAGGAAAACATCGTGAGAAAACTGAACTTTATCCATACTATAATAGTTTGTTTTTTGTTTGAACGCGTTAATCTCTAAATGTACTAGTTAGATAAGAGAAAACATCTTTGCGTTTGATAGCCCAATTCTTGAGGAAGCTTAAAGGCATTTAACATCACGCCATGTCCCTCGGGAGTCGAAAAAATAAATAAAAAACAGTGGCACTCCGGGAGTGCCGACAGAAGTGAAAACAAAACACAAACAGAATACTTTGCCATCACTCACTGACATATCGAATATACATTAAAACCGAGTACCTACATCCTGAGGACAGCCGAACACATCCGAAGCAGGTGTTTTTTATCGTTTTTTAATCAAAACACGTGCGGTGTCGCTTACGGTAACAGTGGCGCGAGCTTAATGGTTTTTTTCCCATCTCAAAAAATGCCCAACGCGCCTTAAGAAGTTTTCATTCCAAAAATAATCACGCGGATGAAGTCGCGGGCGGAAGGTCGGAAATCGCCAAACCATCTTGGGCAAGCGTGGTGATCAGTGCTCGCGTCTTCTCTGTATGAGAAGAGGACTTTACCCTTTAGGGGGACAATAATAGGCTGGTTTTTATTTATATAACAATTGCTTGCTTCACTTAGTGATTGGCCAGACTGGCAGTGCGGGCGCGAGGCGGGCGCGGCGCGGCGTGGCTAACTCAAACATATGAACTTCCTTTGGGAGTCCATAGAGGGCACGCGAGCGCGGTGAGCGGCAAGGGCTGCTTGGCGCGGGGAGCGCGCGGGCATCTCACACCATATTAAACAAATGGCCGCAGTGAGTGGGTGGCGCGGGCGCGGGCGGCCCGCGGGGGACCGGGGTTCTCAAACTAGCTCGAGCTTTTTTCTAGTAAAAATAAGTCGTTTTCATCCATATTATATTTTGACAAACACTGGACACGACAACACGCTGAACGCAGCCGCGCTCCAGTGCGGACAGGCACCCCGCGCGCGTTCCCGCACCCGCGCCCGCCCCACGCCCGCGCCCCAGTCTGGCCAAACACTTACAGTAAACACCAAAGCGTGCAGCAATCCAACTACATAACACTTATCTAACTAATAAACTTCATACAAACATTAAAGGACTCCTGAGCAAACAGGACGTTCAGCAGATTGATCGCCTGGGTTTTGGGAGCATAACGAGCAGTATGAGTGTTATTAATATTTTTATACCAGCCTATGTTCCCACTGCTCTGATTCCTCTTTGTGAGAGAGAGAGCGCGTACCGTAACCCTGGCCCAGTAGGGGTCAGGTCGCTGGAATATGAAAGACTTATGTGAAGGGTTTCCTTCAACGATTTATATTACATAAAACTAGCTGGCCAGACAGACGTCAGTCCAAATTTCAATATTGCATACAAAATACACTTTCAGTTTTTCTGAATTTTCCAACTTTTCAAATATTTTCTGTCAAACATTTTCTTTCATAGAGCCCTTGTCCTGACAATTACAAACACAACAAAAAAATAATTAGCCAAATAGGTGTGATTTTTATTTATATAGATAGATCACAAATTAAAGGTCGCTTCTACCTAGGAGCTAGGTTGGAACAAAAATTTTGTAAAACATGAAACATTTATTTTCTCTTGACTGTACTCACCTGTCAAAAAGAGTAACCTAGATAAAGTGGATAAGACAGAGATTAAAACAGAAGCCGAACTAGCAGGGGATATAGGAGGGGGGGGGGGCGTTCAGTGGATCAGACCGGAATAAATCTATAAAGTTACGACTTGGCAAACTTCTAATGTGTCTAATGTGCCTTATTTCCTTAAATAGAACCACTTTTAACTGATAATAAAATAATAATTACAACGGTCATTCACAGTAATTTGCCAAACCTAATAAATAAAGTTTGACAAAAACGTGTAAGCTACAGTCATGCATACCGATTTATGAAATATTTGCACGGACAGTAATTTCAAATAATATGCGCTTTCTCAATTTTTACGCGTTCCGCTGCCGTGTTAATGAAAATATTATAATCATAGCTGCTTGAATCACACAAACGTGACTAATTGTATTTTATTTATTTAAACGAAGAGCTCTCTAAAATCTCCACACAATGGGTGCCTGAAGTCAGCGGGATTGTCCTAAAGGGTTACGGCTGGCCCGGAACATAAACGGCTAAGGAAGGAATACGGGTGGGTTTTAGTCAGTAAGAGTCTGACACTCCCTTCCGCTCCACCCAGCGCGGGACGGGTCATTTGATGGTTACCCATCTTGAAAAAAAAAATGGGTGCCTGAAAATGGATGGCGCCGTAGCCGGCCCAGAAAGAGATGTCGAGATGACCTGGACGCGTACCACGATGGCTGATTCGAGGTGGTGCGGGAAAAGAGTTCCTGGAGGGATTCGGGGAAGGCCCCAGCTGTGGGACCGTATAGGCTAACAAAAAAAACGAAGATCTCCAAAAAAAATAAACATTTACTTTATATTTTTTTAGAAAATGAAAACAAATATCTAGTAAAATTGGACCGTCACCGTTATGAGTATCGCGATGTATCGTTTGGTGTGTTTATCGTGTAGCCATTTGAAATTGTAACAACTCGAAGTGATCTTCGAGTTCTTACGAGTAATCGAAGTGAACTGCCTCGTTAATCTAGTGGTCGCAAGCGATACTGCTGAGCATGAGGTCCTGGGTCCGATTCAAAAGACAGGCAAAGTGTTATTCGGTTTTTCCATGAGGGATTTCTCAGTAGTAGCCTGGAACCTGGATTTGTGCCCAGTACATGCTAATAGGCTCGCCACCTATTACTTAAAATTTACTGGTGAAATGTAGATTTACCTACTAAGCATTTACATTGCCTCTTCAGGGATCACAAGTGTGAGGTTATGTAGAAGTGATCTTATTTGACACTAATCTTGACAAATTAAAAAAAAAAAACAAACTAAATTTAACTTCAGTGCACCTTTTTCTTTCTATTTAATTAAGAAAAGGACAGAAGATAAATTTTAGTTTAGTTCTGTCAAATTAATCAGCGCTTGACACTACTCCATACAAGTTTAAACGTGATTAAAAACTTGCCTACTAAAATTACGTCAATTTACGTCAGGCGCTGATTATTTTGACAAGACTAACTAGATTAGACTAGCTAACTTCTGTCTTTTTCTTAATGAAATAGAAAGAAAAAGATGCACTGAACTTAAATTTAGTTGAGTTTGTGAACAACAAGTTGACCTCACCATCGGTTTCAGCACCCTAGAAAACCACGAAATCGACACCCATGACGATCATCATGCGCGTTCGTACACAGCTCGGAGCACCAGAGAGTACTTGGAGAAAACATTTGTATTGCCGTGGCCTCAAATCTCATCGAGCACGCATGAGACATTTAAAAAAAATCTTTATTTAATTTTGTAAATCATAAAACTTTTATTTTCTCTTGACTGAACTTACCTGTCAAAAAGAGTAAACCTAGATAATGTGGATAAGACAGAGATCGAGGAGGGAGAGTTGGAGGGGGGGTTCAGAGGATCAGACCGGAATAAATCATAATCGGCACCAATATCAAAATAACAAACCAAAAACGCGTTCCATAACGATCTGGCACTGTCATCGATATATTTTTATTCAACCCGTTATCACCATCGCTGGAAGAGTACGCCCGTGGCTCGTCTAGACCACTAAATTATAAACTCATTTTTACTTTCAAAAACTTCCTAAACAAAAGGAAAATATAGACAGGAAAGTAACAATCATTATTACTTTCAAACAAGCATTTTTATAAAAACGCGTTGATGTCTTTTGTATGTTTGTGCTGAATTTTGACAATTCTTTTATAACTACTCAACAACACATAGTTAAACTCCGTTCATACGGCGATGATCAGCATCCCAATAAAATTGCGTAACACACTTTCTTAAACAATCCGAAGAATTTTGCAGGAAATTCCCAATCACACTGGATCACACGTCAACATCCCACTGTCCATAATGCAATAAACGCAGTGTCAAACAATTTAATATCGAACTGATCATCACTGTGTGAACGGGGCCTTATATTTACTGAAAGCAAGAACTACTAAATGTGTGACAAAGGGCTTTAAAATTTTCTAGTACATAATTAGTTATTTATTAATATCATATTCCAATTGTTAATTATTTCACATTTGCACATGAATTGGTGAACTGTCGACTGAAGTATTTTACGTAACAAAAACGATTACTGGAAATTGAATATTTATGAGTTTGGGTGTTCAATGTTTATGAATCTGACACACACATTACTCGCCCAACTAACTACTGATTATTAAATTGTTGATTTACAATCATAATTCAAGAAACGAAATAGTAATTTCAGAATTTTAATGAGTAATTTATAACCGACAAGTTACCTACCTAAATTACATATATATCTTGGAATTTTCGGCGTAAATTATGGCTACACGAAATACGACGACTATAATATACCATGTTTTAATGAAGAATTGATAGTCGTAGGAGGTATGTATGTATATATGTATATATGTATGTATGTATTAGCAAACAGAGCTACAGCATACACACATCTTTAGTGTGGGACCCGTAGCTAAATAAAAACAGCCGCACAGATTGATCAATCAGATTAAGCTACGCTTACCGCGGTTGGTCTGTGAATGGGTGACCATCTTTACATACCGAGACCTCTCCGTGCCTCGGAAAGCACGTTTAGCCGTTGGTCCCGGCTGTCATCCATGGATCTTTGACAGTCGTTACGGGTAGTCAGAAGCCCGAAAATCTGACAACCAGTCTTCAAGGGGTATCGTATTACCCAGTAACTAGGTTGTGGAGGTCAGATAGGCAGTATCTTCATGTTAAATACTGGTATTCAGCTGCATCCGGTTAGACTGAAAGCCGACCCCAAAATAGTTGAGAAAAGGCTAGCAGATGATGATGAGGTGGTATGTTTTAGCAAACAGAGCTACAGTTTAGTGTGGGACGCCAGCTCATCAAACTACCCGAAACTGTCAAATTTTCTCAATCAACTTTGAACCTTATGCTTTAACAGTAAAGTTAAAAATCTATTGAAGAAATTTGACAGATAGTAGTAGCTTAACGTGCTGGCTTCTGTACAGAAACGGCGGATTGATCAACGGCCAAGTGGAAAGCAATAGGGGAGACCTATACTCAGAAGTGGGACCGTAGCATTATCAGCTTATAATGTCCCCACTGCTGGGACAAAAGCCTCCTCTCTTCGTGAGGGAAAGCCTCCTCTTTTGTAGATGTCACATGTTTACGAATTTTTGCTTTTAGGACATGCCGGTTACCTCACGATGTTTTCCTTCACCGTTTTGAGAGTAGTGGTGATGAAATTATTTACACAAATTAAAGTGCCTACCTGGGTTCGAACCCCTGACGTGTGTACACCCTAGCGTTACTACAAAAGAATTAATAAAACTGCAACTTATTGTAAGCTGACTGTAACATAAAAGTCACGCGACTACTTTACTTTTCTTTTGAGTATCTCCGACGCTATGACTCATAGTTTCTCGGTCACCCTGGTTGAGCTGTGGTCAGACCTAGCGCGTTTTTATAACTGTTGAAATTGTCGGTAAACAATTGTCATTTTTTGTTGGAAATAACAAATTGCATGGTTTGATGTTTTGCGTATTACCATCAATTGCAGTCATCAAGGAAAAACTTCGTGTCTGTAAAAAATAAACGTAATTATAACATTTTGTTCCTCTTAAAACCGCTTTCCATATGGTTGAATTAAATAATTTATTTCATTTTTGAAAAATACCCTTGCAACTGTGGTTTTACTGCACCAATGCATGCACAATGCCATTAATTAATCACTTAGATAACCTGTTAACCACCAGTGCAATGTAACATGTCATTTACTATTTAAGAAAATAATAGACCTAGATAACGCAAGTATCATGATCTGTATGAAAACCAAGCGTGCCATTTCATGACTACCTACTATGACGTCACATCCTTACAGGCACTTTGTGTATTTAACTTCAAATCAAATGTTTATTTGCTAGAAATTTATTCTACACCACACCATCACCACAACCACCACCACTTACCACTCACCACCACACCACACCACCACTTGCACACACACACCGCACCGGCAGCGGCAGCAGTGTGGGCTTCATCACCACTTCTCTCATAACAGTAAAGGAAGGCATCATAAGGAAACCGGCATATCGTAGAACCAAATATTTGAAGACATGTAACATCTGCCAACCCGCATTGGGCCCGCGTGGTGAATTATGGCACACTCTTTCTCACAGAGAGGAGGCATGTGTCCCAACAGTGAGAACGTCACAGGCTGATTATGATATACAGTACCCGGCGATAAATATTGCACATCGACCTTTGGAAAGAGACAATCGGCTAATTTCGGCTTCGTAGAGCGTTATCTCTGTCGCACGAAATACAAACAGTCCGGTATCTATTAGGAGCTGTTAAAACAATGATGGTTTGTTTCTTTTGATAATTATTTTTATTCTTTGTATAAAATACAAAAAAAGGTAAAGGTCGATGTGCAATATTTATCGCCGGGTACTGTACCTATATTCGCCGCTACCACTCGCACCAATTCCTCACCATCGAAACAGCGAATCCATCCCTCCTAACAACGTCTTGCTCACGCCCCGTAACGAAATGATAAAACCTGCGCCCGCGCAAGTCCGGCTCCATTCGGGTTAGCGCGAGTGCCGCGCTTGCAAGTACAAACTTTTTGGTACCAAAAGTGACACGAAAGCCTTAAACACGTTACGACAAAGTGCCAGTGTTTTTATAGTAGAGAGTTTGGCTTGTGACCTAATTTTCCAGTTCCAAGGTGACTCCTTCTTTATTTTTTTAAATTTAAAAAAAATAGGTTTCATTATGGAGTGTGTGTCTTTTTTTGTGTCTGGATGTGGTTGTGGTAAGGTGGTTTGTGGTTTCGGAAAGTAGGGTTGGCTGTCGAACTTCGTAATAATAACAGTATCAACTAGACATTCATATTTTTTTACTAGCTTCTGCCCGGGACTTCGTCCGCGTGAAATTTCTTGTTACTCCGACCCACCCCGTCGCAACGCATCGCCTGCCCGCGCTATTACTTCGTTTTTGCTTAGCGTTCTTTCTGACTTTTTTCTTTTTGCTCGGCTCCTAAAGGTCATAGCGTGATGTTAAATAGCCTATAGCCTTTCTCAAGAATTGGGCTATCAAATGCAAAAAGAATTTTTCAAATCTGACTGGTAGTTCCAGAGATTAGCGCGTTCAACCAAACAAACAAACTCTTCAGCTTTATAATATTAGTATAGATTAAAATTGGAGCAATCCCAAAGTATCAAAAAGCTTTGCAATAGGTAGATACCAACAAAGAACTTCCAATACTTTTGAAGCTTAAATAATACTGTCCCGACAACATTATTTTCAAATGATGGATTTTAATTGAAATTAGATCATCCTTATTAATACTAATATTATAAATGCGAAAGGGTGTCTGTCTGTCTATTACCTCTTCACGCTTAAACCGCTAAACCGATTTAGATGAAATTTGGTATAGGGTTAGCTTGAGTCCCGGGAAAGGACAAAGGATAGTTTTTATCCGGATATTCCCACGGGATTGACACTTATGCGGGTGAAACCGCGGGGCACTGCTAGTCATAATATAATTCTTAAGTAAATCCACAAACAAATATTTTCTACAACCTTCACAACTTTCATAAGTAAACTTAAATTGTAGAAAAACAAAACATAGCATATCATCACGCCTGTAATCTCCGAGGGTTAAGCAGAGCTCCACCTATAGTATAAAGCCTCATTTTGCCAGTATGTTTAAAACCCATTTAATAAAGGGCGAACCTTAAATATAACGAGATTATTAAAATATATACCTACGAATATCATCATCATTATCGGTCTACCTACTAGCAGCCCACGAATCCACGAGTCCAAGAGTCTACGAATGTAGTAGTTACGAATATGGAAGCCGACCGCAACATAGTTAGGAAAAGGCTAGGCAGATGATGATACCTACGAAAATACTAAAAGAAATATACTTACTAATCCATACTAATATTATAAATTCGAAAGTAACTCTGTCTGTCTGTATGTTACCTTTTCACGCCTAAACCACTGAATGGATTTCGATAAAATTTGGCAGAGAGATAGATTGCATCCCGGGGAAGGACATAGGATAGTTTTTATCCCGATATTCTCACGGGATCGATTCTTATGCGAGTGAATCTGCTGGGCGCTCCTAGTAAAATATAATTACAAAATAATAATTAAAAATATACAAATTAATAATTAAATATATAGGTATACTAATAAATAAAGCTGAGTAGGTTGTTTGTTTGAACGCGCTAATCTCTAGAACTACCAGATGGATTTGAAAAAAATGAATTTGATAGTCCAATCCTTGAGGAAGGTTATAAGCTATTTAACATCATGCTAAGACTCTTAGGAGCTGAGCAAAAAGAAAAAACGCTTACCGAAAATGAAGTAGTGCGGGCAGGCGATGCGATTCCACGGGGTGGGTCGGGGAACAAGAAATTGAACTCGGACAAAGTCGCGGGCAGAAGCTAATACAAAAACCCATCACTGAAAACCGCATCAAAATCGGACTAGTAGTTTTGGAGACAAATGGCAACATTGGTTTGCACACACAATGACATCCTCCCACCCCAAACGCATAAACCGTCTCCGTACCGTTGTGGGTAATTATTATAAATAATAGCGTGGACGATACCTCAAAAATACTTAAGTCACACACAAGTAATCTCAGTTGCGATGAAATCATACAACAAACAAACTTCTACATTCGGAAGAAATTCTTATGGTTTTTATTAGCGGTTAAACTTAAGTGTATAAGACAAACAGTTATACAGTTTTATAGTATAATAATACGGGCACGAAAATCTCACAGTTCCTGCCTGTTACCGTGCGGTCAATGCCTTCGCGGAGAAATTGCATTAAAGCCGAGCTCACAACGGATGATCGGACTTACTGTAGTTTATTTATTGCAAACTTTGTACATATTTTATTACAGTATAGCAAAAAATATAAAGATACAATATACTATACTATATACAAAGATAACAATAATAGCCGCACGGGTCAATCGATCAGGTTAAGCTACGCTTGCCACGGATAATCCGTGGATGGGTGACCATCTTTACATACCAAGACCCCTCCGTGCCTCGTTAAGCTGTTGGTCCCGGCTGTAATTTGTGTATCTTTGACAGTTGTTACGGGCCGTCAGAAGCCCGAAAGTCTGAGAACCAGTCTTACCAAGGGGTATCGTATTACCCAGTAACTGAGTTGTGGAGGTCAGATAGGCAGTCGCTCCATGTAGAATACAGGTATTCAGCTGCATCCAGTTAGACTAGAAGCCGACCCCAACATAGTTGGGAAATAGGCAGCAAAAGTGTTATTGGATTAATAAAAAAATAAATTGTTCTACTATAACATAAATCCTGTAATTCTCGAACCATTAGAGTATTGTAGTACCCCCCCACATTCGCCAGTTATCTCCCTTGTAATAGGGGGCGAGCTAATTGTACTGTTCATTGAAAAGTCAAATAATACATAAAAAATAATAATTCACAGATTTCAACTTACGTAAAGTGAAACAAATTACTTAGCTATCAACGTTGATACAGAAGGCCAATTTCTGTAATTAAAAACGTTAAAAATCTAGGGATTTTAGAGGTATTTTTGACAGACTGAGACAACGAGAATTGCCGCTCAGGTTTGCTCCAATTAATTAACAATTGGAGCAAACTGTATGCACCTAGCTTAAGAATTGCAAAGAGAAATGAAATGCACAAGATATTATTGGCTTTCTCAAATGTACACACAATCATACATACATTACATACCAATCAGACATGTAGTAATTAATGTAAGACATTCGTCATTGTTTCACTATCACGCTTAGTGGCTGCAGAGTGAGCAGGGTTTAGCAATTCATAGGTACGTTGAAGACGTCATCATCTGCCTCGTCTTTCACAACATTTCCTATCTTCTTCTTCTCCATGCCACTGGTACGACTGTATTTTAGATCTTGACCGTGGAAGTAGCAAAGTTTAGGCGAACAAGATCTAAGATTTCCTATGTTGGGGTCAGCTTCCAGTCTAACCGGATGCAGCTGAATACCAGTATTTTTCATGAAGTGATTGCCTATCTGACGTCCACAACCTAGTTACTGGGTAATACTATCGTATTGAAGACCCCTTGAAGACTGGTTGTCAGATTTTCGGGCTTGTGATTACCCGTAACACATGTCAAAGGTCCATGGATGACAGCCGGGACCAACAGCTAAACGTGCTTTCCGAGGCACGGAGAGGTCTCGGTATGTACATATGGTCACCCATTCACAGACCAACCGCGGGCAAGCGTAGCTTAATCTTATCGATCGATCTGTGCGGCTGTTTTTATTTAGCTACGGGTCCCACACTAAAGATGTGTGTAACAAAACATGCTGTAGCTCTGTTTGCTAATACATACATACATACCTCCTACGACTATCAGTTCTTCATTAAAACATGGTATATTATAGTGGTCGTATTTCGTGTAGCCACAATTTACACCGGAAATTCCAAGATATACGTAATTTAGGTAGGTAACTTGTCGGTCATAAGCTAATCTGAAGCGACTGCCTATCGGACGTCAACAACCCAGTTACTGGGTAACGCGATACCCCTAGCCACTGTTGAAGTATAAATTCGTACTTTGCTGATTACTGTTTCATTGACCATGTCTGTTATTCCAATACATCACAATTCTTATTCCTCCTCATCGCTCTATCATTGAAACGGAAAACCGAAACGGCCGCGACTTACGAGTCCGGTTCAAACCTTGACAGGTGCTTTAATTTCTGTAAATTATTTCATCACCACTGCTCTCAAAACGGTAATGGAAAACATCGTGAGGAAACCGGCATGTCCTAGAACCGAAAATTCGAAGACATGTGACATCTACCAACCCGCACTGGGCCCGCGTGGTGGATTACGGCCCAGTTCCTCTCACAGAGAGGAGGCCTGTGTCCCAGCAGTGGGAATATTATAAGCTGATTATGCTCTATCTTTGATATTTTGTTAAACACGTAAACAAACAAGAGCTTGTTGTCTATCTTCATTCGTTTGTTTTTATAAGATGAGTCATCGGGATTTCTTGTATGGAGGTGACTAATCGGAAGAGTGACGAGTCGGGCTTACATAACTCTAAAATAGTCTGTTACTTATCCTATTTATCCAATCCAAACAAAAAAAGCGGCCAAGTGCGAGTCGGACTCGCCCATGGAGGGTTCCGTAGCAGCAAGTAACATAATAGATTTTTTTTTTATATTTTTGAGTTGATTGAATCAGAGGTAAATTACGGTTTACGATTTATGACGTATTAAAAAAAAACTACTTACTAGATCTCGTTCAAACCAATTTTCGGTGGAAGTTTGCATGGTAAAGTACATCATATATTTTTTTTAGTTTTATCATTCTCTTATTGTAGAATTTACAGGGGGACACAAACATTTTACCACTTTGGAAGTGTCTCTCGTGCAAACTATTCAGTTTAGAAAAAAATGATATGAGAAACCTCAATATCATTTTTGAAGACCTATCCCTAGATAACCCACACGTACGGGTTTGATGAAAAAAAATTGAGTTGCAGTTCTAAGTATGGGGAACCCCAAAAATTTATTGCTTTTTTTCTATTTTTGTGTGAAAATCTTAATACGGTTCTCAGAATACATCTACTTACCAAGTTTCAACAGTATAGTTCTTATAGTTTTGGAAAAAAGTGGCTGTGACATACGGACGGACAGACAGACCGACATGACGAATCCATAAGGGTTCCGTTTTTTGCCATTTGGCTACGGAACCCTAAAAATCCAACTAAGCAATTGTAATAGCCTCATTTGTTTTCTGATCGTTTGAGGTTACTTCCAGTGCAATCAGATGAACAAGATCATGCTTGCTGTCATCTGCAGTTCACGAAATAACCTCTTTAGGTACTCATAGTAGTTGTTTTAATTGCTCTTTGTAAGTACAGTGGGCAAAATAAAGACGTTTCTCATCAATCAATCAATCAAGTCTCAGTCTATCGCAGTCCACTGTTGGAGAAAGGCCTCATCTAGGCTGCGCCACAACCTGTCATCCGCCTTCCGAATTTTTTCTGTCCCAGCCACCTTTATATGGTCGTTGGCCCATTTAGCTGGGGGGCGTCCTAGGCTACGCATGGCATACCCGGTCTCCACCGTTGAGCCTTCGACAAACATAGCCCTGTCACTTCAGCTCAATTACTCTGAAAGCTATGTCATTTGTATTTGCCAAAGTCTTAGCAATGTCTAAGTTAGTCATTCCTTGTATGTCCAGTACCAGCATGGTCATAGATCTTAGCAATGTAACTGCGTATATAATTTTTTTGTTGCCTGTACTTAAGTTTGACCGTTTGGCTCATAATTAGGTGAAAAAGAAAGGTAAGATTACATGGTTAATGTAATTGAGAACAAAAGTAGGCCACGAGATTACTATCGTGTTAAAGTTATCAACATAACTTCACGCTCATATATTATTTCGGAAGATTATTTTGTAGTGTAAGTGGATAATTAAGCAATGAGATCAGATTTTAGGGGTTTGTGTCTTACTTCATCATCTGCCTAGCCTTTTCCCAACTATGTTGGGGTCAGCTTTCAGTCTAACCGGATGCAGCTGAGTACCAGTATTTTACGTGGAGTGACTGCCTATTTGACCTTCACAACCCAGTTACTGGGTAATACGAAACCCGTTAGTAAGACTGATTATCACGCTTCGGGCTTCTGACGATTCGTAACGACTGACTGTCTTACTAAGTACTGATGTATCCCATAAATTTAATGGGTTACTTAGACAAGAGTTTAGACATTATGGTCAGAAGTGCCTCCCCGTCCGCTAATAATAAATGATAAAAGATTTAATTTATGTAAGTAGGTTTTTACAAATACACATAAAAAGATGACTAAGTGTTTTCTACCAGACAACTCTGTGGAGAAAGACTGAAGCAAACTCAGAGATCATAGACTCTTTTGAAGGCCAGACATAATCTTGGTCAGATCATGTGACGACCATGTAGATTAGTGTTTTAAATGGTCTTTTGGGGAAGAATAAACCGTGATACACACTGCAATTTTTTCTACAAAATTTCCACCTTATCCAGCCCTTAAAAAAGGACAATATGAATTCTTACTTAAATTAGTTTTAGGCCCATGTACATACTTCATTCAAAACTCAAGCATTACTTAAAACTAGTTTACAGTCATTTGATTTGTTAAAACTAGCTTAGTTAGGAGATGTGAAAATTAGAATTCAGTTAAGCTAAACAAATAAACGCGTGTGTTTAAGCTTTCACTCAATTTCGGGTCTCTCTGTTGATTTTTATTACACCACTTAAGTGGTCATTTTCTTTTTTGGATAATAAATAATCTTTAGCCCAAACTCTTCATTCAACATAGTTTCTATTTATTTAAATCAATTTTACAAATTAAGTATTATATATTTTTTATTTCACTATTCGACAATATAAAATCCCGCCGAAATTTTACCTTTCGCATGCAGTCTAGACCTTTTCCCAGCATTGGGACAGAATAGGCTAAACAATAAAAAAAATGCAGTCACAAATACTTTGGTACTACAAACAACTTCCAATTTTATCAAAAACAGAAAAAAAAATCAGTAAAAATCATAACCAACAAAAAGTCAAAATACCGTTAGCAGAAAAATCTTTCACCGTTTTAATTTAAAAAAAAAAAAACGAAACTCCAAGCACCTCTCTATTACCATTGTAGAATCGTATAACAGTTGGGTGCTGAATCCATCATCCGATCATCACGCTTCGAATAAAAACTAAACGAATGAAGCGAAGCGCACGTGACTTCCGCGCATTCCGCCATTGAAGTAGCTGCCATTGTTGGCATCTCGGTAGGGTTACCTACTTTTTTCTTGAAAATGTAGGTGAGTCTATGTGAAGAAAATTATTAATAACTAATTTCTGCTTGCGATTTCACCCGCGTTGTAGGCAACTATCCATAGTAATATTATAAATTCGAAAATAACTCTGTCTGTACCTATGTTACCTTTACACGCATAAAACACTGAAGGATTTCGATAAAATTTGGCAAGGAGGTAGATGGCATCCTGGGAAAGGACATAGACTACTTTTTGTCTCGGATGCGTTCCGACAACCATGCGGGCGAAGCTGAGTGACTGGCTAGTTTTCGATAAAAATGGGTATGTTTTATATTGTTAGGCCATAGGCCTGGGCCATTTATAAGCCATAGGGTTATGGCATTCGGCAATAGTGTAGTTTTTGTGCCAGCGAAATTATTTTTGAAATCGGATAAGTACTTTTGGAGCCTAACTCCTGCATCCAAACATAGAAACTTACACTCTTAAAAATATTAGTGTACAAATTATACCTCTTCATAATACATGTTAGTGTCGAAGATTTTTTTACTTAAAACAAAAGATCATTATATGACTCGAAAGCATTAAACTAGATAATTTCTTTTATTTTGAGTATATATCAAAATCGACTGTTGTAGTTCGCATCTCCAATGTCCCTTTTTTCAATTTGACTAATCACAGTTTACTGCTAAAGATCATGGCTAGTTAGGCACTTGAAAGACGGATGCAATTTCAAACAAAACAAAAATATCATAGAAATTGTTCGTTCTACTTTTAGCCTAAACCTTGTCTGAAACGGTCTGCAAATAAAATATCAATACCACAAAAATTTGTAGAAAAATAAATTCACGTAGCAACCCTAACCACAGGCACTTCTCGGCAATTGTGTTGCCAACGGTACTTACACCGTTACTGAATTTACTGATGGATGCAATTATTTTGAAAGTCGAGGAGATTGAAAGAAATCATCTGAAAGGCTTAGCTAGCGGTAATACGATGCATACTGACCGCTCTTTGCCTATTTTTGTTCATTTCGGTATTTCCAAAGAAACTATACTTGTAATAATGTGATAGTCTATTTTTTTATCTCAGGCCCACTCAGACTATTTTCGTAAAAAGTTGATTTAAAGATTATATTGAAGTTAGTAAGTTATTAGTAAGCTTTGTTGTTCCTTTGTATCGTCGCTCCTTATTATTTTTTTTATTTTGCCCATAAACTTTATTATCACTAATGGACATACAAATTAATGAGTTAAAGTTAGATGTAGCCGTCTTTCATCTCCACTCAGCATCTAAGTAGTAGGTAAATTCAAGCTATGACTAACAGAGTTGTCATTAAAATTGGTAGTCTTAACTTTCTTTGTATTTTTTAGTCACAATTAGGTAATTTAACTGTTTTATAAAGGCTACGAGGAGTTAACCAATTAAGATGCCGACTCTAAAAGTTCATTAAACTATGCAAAAAGTCTTTATTTCATTGCCAAGTTCAATTTAAACGGTTTTGTAATCATTTAGCTATGCTTGTTATAATTTAAATCAATTTTGACGTTGCTAAGGTTTGTTTTCTAGAGACGTAGAGAAGCTTTATGTTTTAAACGGTGGTTTCTGCTGTTTACTCAAAAATGCTGATTTAGGTAAGTAGGTACCTAGGTAGGTACCTATCTTAACTTCAGTTTCAGATCTTCAAGCCAGAATGAAGTTGTAAGATATTTTTGTTTGTCACAATAAATATTAATCATGCAGAATTCTTAAGCTTGTTACTGATCGCTCCCCATTTTTGAAGTAGGACTATCTTGTAATCGGCATTGTAGGTAGGTATGTACCTTAATTTTGTTTGGTTCGACGCTTTTTTAGGAGCTGATGCAATGAAACGTCTACCACGCGTGTGTAACTTTCTACCAGTGGATATGCGATGGGCGTAATATTTTGTCATAATCAAAACGTAATGGAACGCTGTGTCATAATAATAGTTTATTAATTAGCTGATATTATATACAGCGCCATCTGTTATTTATATGTGGAACTACGACTACCTTTATCTCTCGAGAGTTCCTTCTCTATTTAACCTTAGTTTAAGACATGTTTAATAGATGGCGTCGTCGCCAAAATTTTAACAAAGTAAAATGCGCTTTTTATTTATTAATTAGGGTTGCATGCCAGTATGTGGATGGTAATTACCAATTACGAAGAAGAAACAGAGCGGCACATCGTGACCACACGAGAAGCGAGGGCATTGCTCAACCAAACGGTGAAAGTTTGTTAAAAACTCATTAAATTGCTTTTTTCGTAACATGAAAACCGTTACGGTACATATAACGCAGTTACAGAACACTTACAGATTTTTTTACAAAGTAAAAGTCATACTTTACCAATTTTGTTTTCACGAAAATGAGTTTAGAAATTTTTCTGTTGCGGTGTTGAATTTCGTTTGAGGTTTCGTAGTATTTACTTTCTTGCTCACTTTTTCATGGGGCTGTGGTTTCCTTTTATGGCATAAACTGTACATAAGGGTTTTAGATAGGGCACGCCACGATAGCGGCGGTAAGACCCCTCTTTGAGGAGTGGCTAGAGAGGCGTCATGGCGCCCTCACCTACCGCCTGACGCAGGTCCTCACCGGACACGGAAGTTTCGGGAGGTTCCTGCACATAATCAGGCGGGAGGAAACGCCCGGGTGTCACCATTGCCAGGATCGCCCAGAGGACACGGTGGAGCACACGGTGGAGGTCTGCCCCGCTTGGGCGGAGCACCGCCGTGTCCTCGTAGAGGCGATCGGCAGCGGCGGCGACCTCTCGCGTCCGGGCCTGGTTCAAGCCATGGTCCGGGGCGAGAGGGAGTGGGGGGCAGTCGCCTCCTTCTGCGAAGCAGTCATGCTAGCGAAGGAGGCGGCGGGACGGCTGAGGGAGAGAGCCTCCCGTCCTAGCCGCCGCGGGAGACGCTCCGGGCGTCGGGAGCCGCGCGACGACTCCCGGCCACCGTAGGCGCGGGCCTGCGGGCGGAGAGTAATGGGTAGCTCACCGTCCGATCAGGACCAGGCCCGTGCCGGACGGCGCGTACGTGTTCCACGCGCGCCTCAAAGAGATGTCAGCATTAAAAGAAGGGGCCCGTAAGGGCCGAAGCCTGCCGGGTCAGCGGGATTGTCCGAAAGGGTTACCGCTGGCCCGGAACATAAAGGGCGAAGGAAGGAACACGGGTGGGTTTTAGTCAGTAAGAGTCTGACACTCCCTTCCGCTCCACCCAGAGCGGGAGGAGTCATTTGATGATTTCCCATCCTGAAAAAAAAAAAAAAAAAAAGGGTTTTAGATGCATTTTCTAGTCATTTGTGTATACGGTTACTCTGGAACCCCAATTTATTAGGCACCTGATTTTATTAATATACTTACAGATTTATTGAAAAAAGTGCATTTTGAATTTGCTTCAACATAAACAGCAGAAGCGAAACAAATATTTCTCGCAGTCAGTTGTTTCAATCCCAAAATGGCAGTCAAAACGTAGGTACTCCTGTATAATTTGTTTCTTAAACCATGCTCTAGCTAGAATATTGATCAAAACCGACAGATTTCAAAGGATACAACAAGATCAGCACAAGAGAGTAATTATTAAGACTTGCACTACGAAAATCACCCTTACAGCTACGACTAAAGGCTTCGCCGACCGCCTAGTGGTGCCCCCTCATCGTTTATTTGGTTATTTCTTTTAATTTAGAATGAAAATGCAGAAAATAAGCACGTTATGTTGTGCTCTACAAGATTATACATTAATATTATTATAAACTGTAGTTTTACATTGTTTAGTTTTATTATAATCACTAAAACGGATAATAGTGGCCACTATTTTCCGTTTTAGTGATTATAATAAAGATGAGGGCGCCACTGCGCGGTCGGCGTTTGGTCGGCGCCCTCATAAATGCGCTGTCAATGTCAAATTTTACCACTCATGTGCGGTTGCGCCTACATTTCACTAATTTGGCTGGACATTCGACCTTGCTAATTACAACATACGGTCTAAACTAAGACCTTGTATCAAAACAAAGTACTGACAGGGCCATGTGACCATATAAACAGACTAACTGCTCATTGTATTGGGAAATTATCTATATGTAATATATAAAATTCAAAGTCCTGACTGACGGATATATCAACGCACAGCCTAAATCGCTGGTCCCAGAGACATGAAATTCGGAGGGTGTGTTCTTTTTCGAAGAGTAGTTATCCACTAAGGGCTTTTCGAAAGTCCATCCCTAAGAGAGTGAATGGGGAGGAGGGTGAAATTTCAAGTGGACGCAGTCACGGGCAGAAGCTAGTGTATGTATTTCAATGAACCCTTGTGCTTAGTTGTTGCCATGACGTTACTGCGGTTGGCTTAAAAACCGTCGAAAACCGTTTTTCCAAACTGAATTGGGGCGTTAGGTGCATGTCGTGAGATTGACTCAAATGTAAAAAAGAAACTATTCAAAAACTGATATCGAAGATTACAACACTACAGTCCGGCCGTCGAGAAAATGCGTTCCTGACACCTGCCAGTGGGAAAATTCTAGTAGCAAATTAAGATCAAATTTACAAAGCATGACAGTTGTCAAGAACACATTCTCTCATCGGCTAAACTGTACCTAAATCAATGCATCCCAACCTGTGTAAGTTGACTTCGCGTGAAGTATCCAAATTGTAAGATGAAATATCACACAAGGATGAACATTGACACAGTCAAACAGTTAAGCCTTAAGGATCGTCACAGACGGGCGTCACACTACAAACAACGCTTCAATCAATTTAATTGCAAAATTATCCAAAATTGGGATCGATGACGTCATTAATTTTTGCCGCACGTGGTCATATTAATCGACTACTTAATTTGATACTAGGTGATATCACGGCGGACACTTAGTAACTCATAAATTCACACAACGGATATTAGAACACCTAACATGCACGGTGACTACCCTAAGACAGTACTGTTACTGGAACTACAGACCTAAAGCTTTTGTTTCAAAATTCCTGTCCTTCTAAGAATAATTACAATCCGGCTGAAGCTATCTTCGGGGTAATTGCGTAACAAACTTACGGTAGCAATTACTTTTATTTTAACAGTTCAACAGCATACATTGCGTTATTTACGCAATATCCTTCAAAATGATTTAGATTGTGATTGATATTGTATTACTTAATTGGAGTGCTGGAACAAATATAATGATAAACAAACGAGCGTATAACTCCAGAAAGTTATAAAGATATCTGGGATTATGGTTTATTGGAATGACTTCAGTCATTCTTATTTTACCTCGAGCCTTACTTGTTGGACATCATGACTATAACTTGAAACTTTTTTATCCTTAGGACCAGTCGAAGCAGCCAAGATGACGCTAGAACAGCCAGCAGGAGAGATGTGGCAGAAGATCCGCGAGGAGCTGAATGAGAAGGCGGACACCAAGGAGGCTGATCTGGCACACATCAAGGAGTGGCTGAAGAAGGAGCCCCATCTACCTGATGAGTTTGGTAAGCAACTCTTGCGCCCTGTTTCCGAGGTTTATTAACATGAGTTTATCTATTCGATAGTGCTATTGGTATCTTGTTTTTGATCTCTCAGTTAAGGCAGTTTTGCGTCAAATAATAACCTTTCGAATGATTTACTATTGGACTGATAGTTTATCGAGGACTGGTGCAAAGAATATTTGGCAAAGGGGATTGAAGATTTTTTATGGAGCTTGGCATACCTATCCGCCATTTTGCTTTTTTTTTTCAAAATGGCGGGTAAGTCTTATTATGTCTTCTGTTTGCATTGATGTCAGCTATCGATTTATATATTAACATGCGTGGCCGCCATTTTGAAAAAATAGCGGACAGGTTGGCATGCCACGGACCTTCAAAGCTCTTTAAACCCCGATAAACTACCAAACTCCAATGATAACTTTGGATTAAAAAAACCAATAGAATATTATCCTGACGTAAATGTTTCATTACTGAATTGACATTGAAAGTCGCCCCAGCCATATAATAAAATAGATTACTAAGGAGGTAACATCCTTGCATTTAGACATCCTCAGACATTAATTTCATTTATTTCATTTATTTTCATTTAATTTCATTTTTTTTAATTTTTTTTTAATTATTATTATTATTTCATTTATCAAAATCTTTTTTCTCTCCGTTTAACTTAAAACTCTAATCTTCCTTCTACTCTTTCCGCTAGATGACCAGCGTATCATGACCTTCCTCCGTGGTTGCAAGTTCTCCCTGGAGAAGACGAAGCGTAAGCTGGACATGTACTTCACCATGCGTGCTGCTGTCCCAGAGTTCTTCAACGACCGTGATGTCAACCGCCCCGAGCTGCAGGAGATTTTAAATATTGT
Organism: Luperina nickerlii; assembly: GCA_963855955.1. Classification (NCBI taxonomy): domain Eukaryota; kingdom Metazoa; phylum Arthropoda; class Insecta; order Lepidoptera; family Noctuidae; genus Luperina; species Luperina nickerlii. The sequence goes on along the minus strand of OY979682.1, from coordinate 7,158,366 downwards.
GTAAGTTATATATCGACGGCGAAGTGCCAATAACTCCTAACTGACAAAGTCAAAAATTTACACATACTGGAAAAAAACGTTCAAAAATAGACACGTTATTTTACTTGGGAGGTACATATTTCCACATTTTAATTGGGAACCAGCAATGCACAACACAGCAATGCACGGCACGAGAACGCACGACATTGGAATGAAAGTGTTTTGAATTCCAATGACGTACATTGTCATGTCGCGCATTCTCGGCCCGGACCAAGAGTGTCCGGCTTGATAATGTACAGCACGGGAATTGGAATCAAAACAAACAGTGACGTCACAATAAAAAAGTAAAAAGCCATGTGAAACTAGGGATGAGATTTTGATTGATTAAGGATTGATTTTGATTGATTTTGTTTCATTTGACGTGTGGTTGACGTTCAATCAATTATTATTGAAGTAAATCTGTGAACTATTCGTTAAGAGGAAATACGGGCGGAACGACTTTTGAAAATTAGGTATTTGAAGAAACTATCGCTGTCGCTCTGCGAGCCCCCGCCCTCTAATGCGTGCGATAAGGACAACTGCAGATCCGACTGAATAGCCTAAGTAAAAAGTCACATTTTCGAGGTTTGGCTCTCGCCTATTTTCTTCACCAATATTGAACCAATTTAAAAGATATTTCATAAACTGGATAAGAAGGATATGTACTGTGCCGCTACATTATGGTTAACACCCCGACTCAGAGTACCCCGACTCGGATAGGTTAGGTTAGAAGGCTAAGGCGGGAGCGAAGCGTAGCGGAGCTCCCGCCTTAGCCTTCGTGGTTATTTTTTTTTAAACCACCCAGAAGTAGGAGCCCCGCGAAGCGGGGCTCCGTCGACCTATCTTACACTCTGAGTGCTTACCAAAATTTTATTAAACATGAGCAGCTGATTGCAGCTTATATAATTAATATGCTGTACAAAACTCTTTTTATAAAGACTTCTCTGCTTAAAAACTTATCAATCGCGCAATCAATCGTCTTTCGGAACAGCACTATCTAGCTCAATTACCTAGTATCCAAGTCCCAAAATTTCGAGTCACCTGATTGGCCAACCAATCGGCCAATCACGCGATGTCGCCAATTCATGTGTTGTACACTCTCGGGTCGGACCATCAAGGTACACCCCAGGAATTGGAGACATCGCGATGTCGCCAATTCTTGTGTTGTACATTCCTGTGTTGTACAATCCAGTGTCGTGCATTGCTGGTACGTGCATTACAGTGACGTGCATTATAGGGACTCTTTTAATTTAATGTTGTTGCAACTAAAAATACACTTAGGCGATTTCACTAAAACATGCGAATAACGCCTTTAAATTCAAAACGAAAAAAAAGTGAATGTCTCAAAAAAAACAGTTAGGAGGTATTGGCACTTCGCCGTCGATATATATAAGTTATACATATATATTACAAATCTTTATTTACATAGTAGGGTGACACTTTTGGAAACTCCCTTAAGTTCTACAGCATAGACTATCAAAATTCTAGGCACCAATATAATCTAGAAATTAGTAGTCTTTCTTAAGCTATTATCTCCGAGATTGTCCATATACACCCTTACATTTTGATCGTTTTAATCCTTAAAAGGGGTCATTATACTCATCATTATGAACAACTTTTACTATGGGACTAAACCTGAAATCGCGAAAAAAAACAGCGGATCCCTACATTTATGTTCGTATAACTCGTCAAAATGTAGAGAACAGCTGATTTTTTTTTCGTGATATCAGGTTTGTCCCATAGTAAAAGTTGTTCATAAAGAGGAATATAATGACTCCTTTTAAGGATTAAGCGATCATAATGTAAGGGTGTATGTAGAAACGTATTGCAGTCTTTTTTTATCTTTCTTTATCTCCCGCGTTCAAGAACGGAAGTCTTTGGAGATAATCATTTTTATTATGAGTCACCTAACTTAGCCTGGCCTTCAGTCATATTCAAATCATTGGCATCAAATTCTTCTTCGACAACCTTAACCTCTGGGTTATCACTATTCAAGTAGGATACCACAAATTACACATTAATTTGAATAATATGAGACTTTAATTAATGCACCTACGTAGGTAGGTACTTACTGAAAACTTATAATTTGTGTAACCTTTATGACGATTAACGCGAATAACTCACTAGTCAGTTTGACAGCAGCGGCTTATTTGGTAAAACTTTACGTACCTAATACAGCAGTTACTGAAATATCGATGAGCCCACTTCAATAGTAGGAAAATATATAGGTCTTGAAGAACAAGAGTAAGAATCTGGCTAATCTCACGTATTTTCGAACCGTTCAGTACCTAATTATGTACATATCTCTCACGTGTCTAACAGCAGTGCGATTCTGTAACCATCTCACCGTGAAAACTTAGGTGAAGTGAGGGTGGAGTGAGCTGTCAATAGTGTCAATTCCTAGCAAAAACAAACTCACTGCACCTAAATTTTCACGGTGAGATTTTTACAGAATCGATGGGCTGCTGTAGTTTAACAACCCAATGCGAATATTTATAATTAGTCACCATCTCACAGAATTGCAGTAATAAACTTAATATTATATCCTCGAAGACATTGTGTGGAAAAAATGTGCAACAATGAAAAGGCGTCACTAATTATTTCATCCATGCCGTTGTAATTATATGTTTTCTTACGTTTTTTTTTCTGAGACATGTGTCTTGCTGGTGAGAAATTGACGGATTTTTCCTCGTATAATCAATGCGGTTTTATGGAAATCAGCTCGGAAGTTCAAATTGTGAGAATATTAACTTAAATGATTAATTAGATACCTGCTTGTTTGCAAATGAAGTACCTAATAAATTATGCGAAACTAAATCTTATATCAGACAAACCCTGAGCACCAGGCTATTACCAAGGTTATTGAACTCTATTATTAATGATTATAAGTATCAAAAAAAGAAACAAATACACAATACAATCTAAAAGAAAACGTTTCATACATCATTTTTTTGACAACAAAAAATAAAAACTAATGACTTTTACTCCAACATTTGCTTACTTCCATAGAATTAGTACCTATGCACTATGTTACAATGCTTGCCACGAAGGATGAGACTTGACACACCACATGGTTTGACATGCGCACGCAGTACCTACACGATTTTAGGTATCTTTAGCGGTATGAGGTCTGAGTGCGGGACGGGACCGGACGTCATAGGGGCGGCGGAAGGAGCGGGGGAGGCGGGGTCAAGTCTCATCTTTCGTGGCACGCATTGTACTTCTCTTTCAGGAGATTCTCAAGACCAAATCAGTTCAAAGTCTTAAAATAAGTTCAACAGTGTGTAAATACAAATACCTTATATCAAACACAAAACAAAAAGTTTTATTAGCAAAAAGAAAAGACGTTAGAAGACAGTAATATTATTTTACTTAAATGCAGTTAAGTTTGTACATCACAATTTTTGGTTTGACCGTTGATCCCAAACTATACAGGGCTTGTAATAATGTGCTATTGTTTGTTCACAGTCAAATGCCGCCGCTGCCAGGCCTCACACCAGAAGGAAGACGTGTGATTGTTATGAGAGGTCAGTAGCTATCTAGTAATTAAAATACCTTATTGACAAAAACTTGAGCATCGTTCTGATCTGACATAGATTCCTCAGCGTTATTTATTTCTCGCCCTCGCCATGATAGAAAAATTCACTAGTAAAGTTTTACATCACACATTTTAGTCAATGCCAGTACCATGTGCAATATTTATTGCTGGGTACTGTAGCTGTATGTAAATTGCATTATCAGCCTTATATGTTCCCACTGATGGGACACACATACCTCTTCTATCAACTTCTGTGAGAAGGCGTACATATGCTCCATTTTTGAAGAGACGTAGTTGACAGCCATCATAAAGTTTCTTCTTTGAACCGGACACAATGACATATTGTAATCCCAGGTACTGCTTTTCTAAATTTCCCCTTATCTCTAACAGGAATGGACAAAGATGTCCAGACTCCCAATGTAGCGGATGCCTTCAAGCTGGCCCTCATGCTGGGTGACGTCAGACTGGCAGAAGAGAAGGAGGGAGTGGCGGGAGACGTGTACGTTCTAGACGCTTCTGTAGCTACCCCAACGCACTTCGCCAAGTTCACACCCACACTCGTCAAGAAATTCCTAGTCTGTGTACAGGTTAGTACGAATTCGAGGGTTTTTATAGTTTTGACGCTACTTTGAAGGCTACAAAGATAGTACCCAACCAGGAATAATTACATAAAAGGATTTTTGCCGCAAAAGATTAAATGCACACCCAATTATATAAGATGATAATTTTATTAAACTTGCAAATGATTGGCTTAAACTTGAATACGACCAACTTTGAATGCAATTTTAACAATAATTGTAACAAACATAAACTTTAAGGTTTCCGGTTACTGGTCTTAAAAGGTCAATTAGAAGTGGAAAATTTTAAATAGTACTGGTAAATAGTAAAAGTTACTTTTACTTTTCTTGCATATTTCGTTCACGATGAGATAGTTTTGTAAGTAGAATGATTCAATAGGTCAGAAACAAAAATACAAAGCAAGTTGCCAGAGGCGTCACTATAAACGATCGTTCTGTGTTTTCTGTTTCTGAAAATTATATCATTAACAACATCTTGTTTTATTTATTTCTTCAGGAGGCCTACCCCGTAAAGCTGAAGGAAGTCCATGTCATCAACGTTTCACCTCTTGTTGACAAGATCGTCAATTTCGTCAAACCTTTTATCAAGGACAAGATCAAAGAGAGGGTAAGATACAATTTCTCATACTAACTTAATTACTTAGTTTGTTTGCATTTCTTCCAATATTTTTTTTTTTGCCTTTTCCAACATAAACTAAAAATATACAGTTTTACGAACCGGATGAACGTGGATTAGTAGATTGCAATAAAGTGACATCAGAACACAGCACAATTAATATAACCACACCCGATTAGGATGTGAACTTATTCACGAACAGCAGTCTCAATTTGGTTTAGTAATAGTACATTATGATATAAGTGCGGTAAGTTGAAAATTACAGCCGAGGCGATATTGCTTGCCCGAGCCGTAGGCGAGGGCTAAAAGAAAGCAGAGGCTGTAATTTTCAAAGCGCACGTATGTCATACGACGTTTTATAACATATTTGCGAGGAAATAAATAAAACTCTGACTGAACTTGCATATTTGCTTGTTTTCCATATGATGAAATTTTGATACGCTTCTAAGTATCTATCGGTCGATTTTTCGGGCGAGGCTTAGAGTAGCCTTTTTCGCTGCCTCTGAGACTTCTGGCGGTGTGGAATTAATAAATTCATCAATACTTGACGACATTTTCAAATAAAAAAAAAGTACAGCGAAAAGAAAAAGCGCGCGGAATAATTTTTACTTCTTAACAGATAAGCGATGCGCGCGCGTTCGCGCTTTTTTTTTCAGGCATAGGCACAAAACAGCCAGTATTATTAATAAAGTAAATTAATACTTTTGTTTTTGTTACAGATATTAATGGTTGTAATTTATTGTCAAAATTAATTAAATTAAAGAATTAAATGTTTATTTATTATATTTTATCTCCCAAAGTTAATTTTATTCATAAAATGTTGACTACTTTTCTGAAATAAAAGCTCTTTGCTAAGATTTAAAAAAGTACCGTTCGTTTTGACGGAGCATCTTGATAAACCGTGCGATTTACTTTACATTACCGCACTAGTGCGTAATGAGATACATTACGATATTGAAATTCGTGAAATAAGAGACCCTTTACGAGCAAATATGTTATAAAATATATTATGTATTAGTTTATTTTGTTCTTATTAGTATTATGTATTATTTTCAGATCTTCCTGCACACTGACACCAATGATCTCTACAAATACGTTCCTAAGGAAATGCTGCCTTCAGAATACGGCGGTAACGCTGGACCCATGAACGACCTTCACAGTAAGTATCATATCTTCAACAACGAATCCAATTCCTTGCACCCCACATCGAACACGTCTATTACCTTACCTTTGACTTTAAGGACAAAATTGTAGTTATATTGAACCCCATTCAAGCTTAATAACCGCAATCATGACCAAGACCAGCAAAACCTGAAATTCCTTAGCTGACCGTATATAATCAATCATTAATTTTCTTTCAGATGCGTGGGTTAAGAAGCTAGATGAATACAAAGACTGGTTCGCGGAACAGGAGAACCTTAAAGCCAACGAGGCCCTCAGACCAGGAAAGCCTACAAACTACGATGAGCTCTTTGGCATCGACGGCTCCTTCCGTCAGCTGGTTATAGACTAAGCTACTCTCATCAATTATTACCCCATCAAGTTTAAAAGACCTTAAGTCTTTAAACAATTGCGTTTTGATGGCCTTTTCAACTTGATCGGGTATCAGCGTCTCTCTACTGTCGCTTGTTTCAGTTACCATTTTTAAATTTTAGCATATATTGACGATACGATTGTTTCTTGTGATTGCTTGCTGAACATCTAATGCAGTTTTCTAATGGGTTAAGGTATGAAATTGTTTGATTGAGTTCAGTTTGCATTGTCTTGAAGATAATGTTTTGTTTGTCAACCAAAGTTTTGCTCAATTTTTCGTATCTTTGTTATTTTGACGTGTGTATTACGTCTTAAATGTTAGGTATTTGATTATAAACATTTTCTTTAAACAATCTGGTTTAATTTTGTAACAGTATTTTACCTCTTTTATTATTCAAAAGCGCTCATGTCATAAACTGAACACGTACACATACCTATTTGGACAATAAAGTTGCCCATTGAAAGAAACTACGATTTGGTATAGCGGAAATACAACAGTAATCAATACCGAGCTTCATTCACTTATAATCATTTCGCAAATTTACTTCATATGCCTTTATATAAGAAGAAGAAGAAGAGAAGAAGAAGAAGTAGTAGTAGTAGAAGAAAGTACCAAAATTAAATGAATCAACTGTGAAATCTTCCAAAATGACCAAATATACAGCTTAGCACAAACAGAATTAAGTATGGTTTTCATTAAAAAGTATGGCTATCTCTCTAACCTACTTACTTCTACAATAAAAGCATATATCAGAAGTATTTTAACATTTTACAATACATAATCAAAAACTTTTGTAATAAATACTTTTTTTGTTGTTAGCTCATACTATCCCACTGCTGGACAAAGGCCTCCCCCAAATCCTTCCACGAACTCTTTTCCCGCGCCACCTGGAAATATTTTAAATTAAAAAAATTTATTAACTTTGATTATAATTATCTGTGCATTTAACATCTAATCTAACTAGCCTGTATTGTCGCACTGCAAGGTGAAGTTCTCCTGCTCCCTTTTCCACATAATTCTATCTTTTGCTAATGCCAGTCCTTTCGGTAAGAGTCAAACTCGTCTTGCCATCTTCGCTTTGGCCTGCCGTGCGTTTAATGGGACTCAATTGGTGGTTCTTTTAGCTCATCTCTGACAGACCCATCACTTATTCGTTGTTTATAAATTAAAAATTCCATTTATTTCTAATTTAAAAAAAATAATTTCAAGGTCCTTGTAAAACCTCTTGTTTTTACTTGTCGTTGGACCCCTACAGTGTGCATCATCGTATTTTTGGGCATCCTCTTAAATGGTTTAAACTGCCTCTCAAGCACTTCAGTTAGCCGTTCTTACTTGCGTAATTCTGAATTTTTTTCAGAATTAAGCAAGTAAGAAACATTTACTTACAATTAAGAATTTAAGATTTTTAGCAGAACACACAAACCACTTGCTTTTGACTTCGTCTCCGCATGACATTGCAATTGTACCTTTTAAATGACAGCTGACAATGGTGTTGAAGAGCTAAAATATCCTGTTAATAAACCTTGACAACGACACTGAACACAGCAGCTAATCAATGTTATTTTTTACTCATAGAAAACGTTTAACTACTGAATAATCTCGGAGATGCCGCAATTAGTAATAATTATGTCATTTAGGAGATAAACTATTGCTATTTGTAGCTAAATGAACGTTTAATAGTTGGTAACTAAATTGAATTCTAAAATGTGAAGTATTTAAAGCCTCGAACTTCTGGGTAGGTATTTCTCTCGAAAATTAAGTTAGCTGATTAAACAATTTATTCAAATAGTTTACTACTCACTACATCAAAAGCCTGAATAGCTTAAATTCCAGTTAACACTTAACGCTCATGGATATCAAAACAATAAAACTTCTATTGCGTCTCGTTCAATGCCTTCAACCCATTAACTTCCAATAAACCGAAAAACTATTTTATAAAAGGAATAATAAGGAATAACCAGCACGCGTAGCATGACCACTTTTTTATTACTCTATGACTTCATATAGACCGACATTTTGTTCTTAAATTTTGATATCCCGTCGTAAAAATCTTTCTCTAATCTGTGATTTTGTCTTCCTTGTTTCTACGGTGGCCATGCTACACGTACTATTGTCAGCCCAGTAACATCTTTCACCATAATTTAGCCGGACGACGTTCCTTGCTGGACATAAGTCTCCCTCAACCATCATCATCATTTGTGCCATCTTTCATCATCATATCATCCTAAATTTGTCTCATGTCACTTGGGTTCGATGCAACACGCAATCGTCATGCTTTCTCTCTTTTCTTTCAAATCATTCCTCGCACAACCCATCTTGTCTTTGGCTTTCCTTCAACTGACATCTTTACCAGCATAAAATAGGTCAGTAAAACGAACGGTTACGTTGACCGACAACCGTCAGTCGCGTGCTTCGTTCCGTTCTGTTTACTGTCAGCGCAATAGGATGGGCGTAATCTGGGCTACTTCAGTTGCATTGCGCTACTCAAGCAAGACCGAGATGTGGGTCGTGACTATTGTTAATCCTTAATGACTGACATTAATTGGCGAGTAAATTTATGACCGAAGTTAGTTGAATTGCCTGCGAATTTGTTTATGAGAAAACTAGTTGTTGTTGGGCGCGACTTCACTAGTTAACCCAACTGCGGCGTAGTCCAAGAGTATGGTAAAGTTTGCAGACAGCTAGACTGACGCCTTAGGAGATCATTGCTTAATATTAATTATGATAACGACTAGTGTTTAAGCAAACGACTTTTGCACCTGGGATATGGACTACATTACTACTAGAATGAATTATGAATTTATGATGGATAGTCTAATAAAATAGGAAGTTGTTCTGAGTCTATGCAGGTTTACATGATAAGTGCATTTGTTAACACAAGTATACGATTGATTTATTTTACAACGCAGTAAATAGCGTCGCGCGTCGTCTAGTTTTGTTACGAAGTTACTGAAACCCCCGAAGAGGTCGGATAAGGAGTGACACTGGCTGATTACTCTCACTCTAGGAGAGGTCGCATCGATGGTTGCGTGGCGTCTGTCTTCTGGTGACTGGGGAGCCGCTATCATATAACGTCTGATGATATTGAAACTGTTGAACCACTAATATGATGATCACTTCTGGTAAAGGGTATCCTGCGCCGTATTATTTTTTAATAGGTACGGGGGAAAAATAAAAAAAACGAACCTTGAACTGAATTCCATGAATGAACCCGGTTTCTGCAACGCCATGGTCAGTTAAATGCACAAGAACACGTGTATGCATAATCTTTTGTGTATCCTTCGAGTTTACACAGGAGTTTAAAAATTTTAAGATTTGTACCTCTAAGTGCGAGTACCTACCCCCCAATTTAAAGTCAGCATAACCTTAAACGTCACTGGGTACCAAAGAATAGGCTGGAACGGAATAATTTGGGTCGGATTTATAATCAGGGTAGGTGAGGATATTTCGAACTTTTTAATAATTACTTACCAAAGTCTTTTAGAGAACAAAAAAGGGAACAACATTCGTTGTGATCGTTCATACCAACAACCATAAAATTCTAAGCCCTTTTAAATTATGTGAACACGATTAGTGTTGATACTTTACGAATTAAATTTTAAAGTTCAATATGTGCGCCTCAAACAGTTTACAACAATCATGGACTCTTCGACCTTAATGCCAATCATTTGATTGCGTTATTAGAAAATGCGTGACATGGGAGCCTATACATAGATAGTTGATGAATGGATTTAAGGGTAATACTCCTAACAATCCTCTTTTTATGAACATCAAATAATTACTATTTTGGCTTCCTAGAAATACTAAATAGAACTGACTGCAACCAACTTGAATGTAGGTTAGTTACAGTTCTAACCTTTTCCAACTTGGATATAACAAGAGTAACTTTTTTTTGTCGGCTTTGATATCTTTGTGACGGTATCTACAAAGCCACATCCGAACTACGTGTCATACTGACGTCACGCAAAATTCTGCATTGCGCAAGCAGAGTTTACCTCGCAACTAGCATATATACAACGGCCCGACATGAATCATCGGGCAGTTGCCCGCCAGACACAACACCCGTCTGGTCAGAGGATCCTCCCTTTTCTATGGAGGTTGAGTGAACTTTTCACACCCTGTTCCTTATACCTCTATAATCCATATCTTCATAGACGTCCTCCACCCTGGAGTAAGCAGAGGGATCTGTGAGACTCTTACTGACTAAAATCATCCCGGCGTTCCCTCGTACACCTGCGTCGGGGGCTCAGGCTACGAATACGGTGTTGGCCACATACTATGTGACCCACGTCTCATAGGGGGAGTGAGGTGCTGAACTGCCCCCGCGACGACTCAGAGAGGCGCGCGTGGCACACTACGCACCACCATCTCGGGTTCTGTAGAATGGGAGCGACGGATGATTCTCCATGGATCGCAAGCAATATGACACAATCTCTGAGAGATTTGGTATCACGCCATATTATTATGACATCAGGATGCTAACGCGAAAAGAGGAACTCTGGGACGCCTATATATCAATAATGTCACAAAAATTCTGAGCCAACTAAGAGGTTCAACGGCACATAAATAATATGCAATGAGACATTATCTGTATCAAATCGCAGATACTGTTGAAAATGAAAACAATCCTAAAAATATAATCACAAACTAAAAGAAACAACATAACATCCATTTGTCGAGCTCGCGTAGTACCTACACTCACAAAAAGCTAATGAAACAAATAAAAATAAAACTAACCAAACCCGTTTGGTCGGTGTACCCCAGGCTCAGCTTAGTTACTGAGGCCAACTGTGAGAAGACGTAAAAGGCTAGTTATTTAAAAAATGTACATCATTAGAAACCGATGTTATTTTGTTACTACATCAGTACGAAATTGAACTCTGATGAATGAATTATTTTCTCGGGCGCACGCTAAAATTTATACTTTAAACTTCTTGTTTTGATTATTAAAAAATATAATTCTGGAACGACTTTAATTCGTGTCCATTTGAAAGCAATAACTTAGTAAGCACTATCTAAGACGTTAAGTAGAAGACTTTTTTCAAAATTTTGACAGGGGGACATGACAATTTATAATGATCACGTAACATTTACTGCGTTCACAACTATTACAATTTGGCGCAAGCTTTCAATTTCACCTGTATAAATCTTGTTTACACCTCTTTAGTTAAAATTTTAGTTGGGTTTTAATTTTTAACTAGTATTTTTCAGCTAAGACCCCGGGGCGTGCCACCGGGGCAACGCTCGATTGCTAATACCGCAAAGTCCCAGCATGCCACCAGTGGTAGGGCCGATTCACGCGGCTGTGACCCAGCGGTTGCTGCATTTTTAGCTGAATTTAGTCGTTGTTCTGTTCTTTGTGACATTAATTTGAGTTGTTTACAGTTATTTTACCTCTGTTTTACAACACTATCAAAATCACAGTGATCTTTATTCTGATTTCATTAAGGGGGAAGCGCTAAGGTAGCCCGCGAAATCCAAATTTTCTTACGTGTTTTGCAATTTTCTGGTCAGTATTAAGTTATACGTCGATTATTACATGATTCGCGGCCGTAACAAATATGTATTTACAGAATTATAATCATTAAAGTCATCAACACAACTCTAAGACCACTCCAAAGAATAACTGTTTCATGAAATCATCATTCTTTGGAGTTACGTGGTCTTAGAGAGTTGTGTTGATGACTTTAATGATTATAATTCTGTAAATACATTTATTTGTTATGGCCGCGAATAACATTTTGATCGACGTACAACTTAGTACTGACCAGCAGATTGCAAAAACGTATGAAAATTTGATTTTCGCGGGCTTCCCCCTTAAGGTTTCTGTTGGGTTGCTGCCACTGACAGGTCTGTCAAAATACACTGTGAACTTTATTCTCTACTTTTAATAAATGGCAAGCAAAGCCGATGTCGACTATTCTGCCAATGTCTAAAGTGAGCTGAAAAAAACAAGTGTGCATAAGAAAGAAAGAAAAAAGGTAAAAAAGGTTTTAAATAAACAAATAAAATTATTTAATTGATCCACTTGATATAATGTAGATCTTGCTGGGTTAGTACGGGACGGAAACAAACAAAAAAAAAATAGAAATAAATAAATATAATAATATTGATAAAACAAAATAGGTACCTTACACGCATACCACACCCACACATACAGAATAATTCATAATTTTATGTTAATGTGACGGATGAAGGCTCCTTCAAACAGGCGCGACACGCGATAAAATCGCGCGCGACACAAAGGCACCGCAAGTCGGGCAACGAGCGGTGCCTTTGTGTCGCGCGCAATTCGCGTCGTTGCAGGAGCATTGAAGGTCATCAGCGCCACAAGCAGATCTGGAGAGGAGTATGGTTAGTAAAGACGGGAAAATAGTCGGAAGAAGGAGATCTTTATTCTCATCACAATAAGGCCGGTGTTGGGTTACTGCTGTCAGAGGTGAAATAACTGTTAACGGACTAAGCTACTTTCTGATTTAATCCGCAAAAAAATCAGCCCAGTTTTACCATTACTTACTTAAGTATCTTCGCCTACTACTACGGCAAATTATCTTTAGACAAATATTACGTAAAACCCAATTACTTACAGACAAACTATTGTTCTGTGTGAACCGACGCATTGCCTCATACCCTTCGTTCGCGGTCCGAACCTAATTCGGTTAAGTAAATGAACTTAATCATAGTATAGTTTGGCAACGTTCCAGATTTAAAAAGAAACAAAATACGTTTAGGTGTTGTACACACAGGTTGAAAAGTTGTTCTCGATTCTAATCGATTTTGGAAACGCAACGGAGGAATGATAATGTTTGCGTTGGGTATTTTGTGACATGTAAATATATATTTTTTACTGTAATGTTTCATTTTAGTGATTTTGTTTAGAATATTATTAATTATATTTAGAGATTTCCAAGTGATCCCATGAAAGGGCATGAAAATTGGTTCATAACACTATATATTATAGTTGAATTTACTCTGTTCATTTTAATGAAGGCAGCTTTACGGAAACAAAAAGTTTCGACGGCTGACTACAAACGCATTAGGAATAGGTACCTACAGACTATTGATCTATTGAAGGCGTTAACTAATGCTGAAGTCAGTGGATTGACAACCCATATTACTTATATTACTCTTTGGGATTGACTTTAGGCTCGAATTCACTGGCATCTTTCTCTAAAACCTAAAATTCTCGAATGTTTTATAGAAATCGGTAGATGTTGTCGATGTCGGAACCCTTATTCGTATTGCTTAGGGCGGGAGAGTCGATTTAAAAAATGTTCATCTAATCGAATCAGTTCCTGGTTTTTTAGGAATTAGAATTTTAGGATTCCCATCACTAAATCGCTCATGTGACGTCACAGTAGGTAGAAAAATAATGACACGCTTGGTTTCTATACAGACGATGAGACTTGCGTTATCTAGCCAATATACTCGTAAGTCGTGGTATAATAGATTTTCGCCGCTATCGCTGGCGTCGTATGCGCTGACATACCGTTAATCCGATTGCGATGAAACTTTGTCAACTAATTATTGCTAGCACTTGCGCAAAGGTCATAGGCATAGTAGGTAACGCTGGATACAGCCCGATTCAAACTTTATGACGACTCGGAAAGTCGGAACATGAGGCGAGTTTCTGCGCAGTAACAAATTCACATGTCAGCGGGGGTGAGGGGTGAGGTACTGCGCTGCGAGTCAGGCTGTGTACCAACTAAATAAAAACACAAGGTTCAATGCTCTGCTAAATACCTAATAATTTGATAAAAAATAACCAGTTTTTAATAAATGCATCTGGTACACTGGCAACTAATTTATTTGTCAATAATTATTTATTGGTCGATAAGTTATGAATACCGTTACATACCGAGTCCCCTCCGTGTCTCGGAAACCATGTTAGGCCGTTGGTTCTGGCTGTCATTCGTGGATCTTAGACAGTCGTTACGCCTCATAATGCTATATGAGTCGTGCAATAAACATACATATATTCCCATCTCTTTCCCATAGGGCTAGGCAGAAATTACAGAACGCCACCTGCAACGATCCTTTTTTTTTTTCAGGATGGGAAATCATCAAAATGACCCCTTCCGCTCTGGGTGGAGCGGAAGGGAGTGTCAGACTCTTACTGACTAAAACCCACCCGTGTTCCTTCCTTAGCCCTTTATGTTCCGGGCCAGCGGTAACCCTTTCGGACAATCCCGCTGAAAAATGTAATATGTGCCCCGCTAAGACATTTTCTATAGAAGAAGAAATCATAATGGGAAGACACAAATATTTCTATTGCTGTTCTTAGAAGACTGTGGCTACATAGCACACCGTTTGTGGAACCATGCCGGGATCGAACTCACGACCAACTGACGCGCAGTCGAGGCTTTTACAACACCGCCATTTGCACTATACCTGCTAAGATCCTCACATACTCCTTTTGCTTCGTTTACGTTCATACATCTGACGCACGACAGTTACGAGTACTACGCACCTGCTCTTTCTAAAGAACATCGCCAATAAGGTCGCTATATGATAAGTCCTTGCTAATATGTTTCCACTCACATCTGCCTTGTAAGAGCTATGTATTACGCACTGTCGACTGATCGCCGGCGACTCGGTCTCTAGGCGAACAAGACATAGACATCATCCGGCGACCAAGTGCGTAAACACCTATTTAAACTATAGTAAGTCACAGTCGCCGTCGACCGAGTCGCTGGCGACCAGTCCACAGTGCGTAATAGAGCTAAATGTCCTTTCATTAATCCTCTCAACAAGACCAAACCATCAAAGCATATGGTCTACTTAGGTAGGTACTCTTTTAATTTTTGCCAATACATCTTCTTTTAAACTGCTAAACTACACAGGATGAAATTGAATAGCTGCGCCAAATCAAAATATCTAATTCAATGTGTTATAAAGTAAATTTAGAGCATGTCATTAAGTAAAGGAATGCACATTCGTGCGCGTAGGTGACCGATTTGGCAACGACGCGCACGCCCTTTTTTGTAGGAACGGTCAAAATTCGATTTGGAATATGGCAATTTATAATGATTGTGTTACAGTTACTGCACCTCCTATTACGATTTGGCGCAAGTTTTCAGTTTCATTCTGTATAAAATAAAATTAATGTATTTTTAATTATAATATTTGCTTTTAATACCTCCACAAGTGTAACTAAAAGAACATTTAATATAATATAACCTAATCAATACTAATGGAAGGTTTTTTTTCAGTAGATCATTTAGTTTTGCTCGTTACAAGGAAACACAAAAATCTTTTCGATTTTGTGACTACCCTTGCCCTCAGAACTTCTCCCTCCTCATGACGCAAGTGCCCCTGAACAAGATCTCGTCTAAGAGATTTACTCTCGACAAACAAATACGGTCTCATTGTCAAACGTGACGCGAGACTGAGCGCGCGCCGGTCGTTGCGAAATAAGTTTTTATTTAGTGTCTATTTTTTATTCACGGATTTATTTTTAGAAATGTGAGTATTTATTTATAAATATAATTTCAGTGGTGTGAGGTTTTTAATTTGAACTTTATTAAGGTGGTTTTTGTTTTGTGGTAAAGAGGTGTTAATTTAAACAATAACATTTTACTTATGAGGTGTTTAATTTCGATAAGTGCTAAGCTTGTTTTTAACATGACATTAAACTGTTTTATTTAACATTCAAATGAAGCTATAAGTTACATCGTAAATAAACTCGATATTTTACATAAAAATTTCTTAACAATCTATTTTTATACCAAACCAAGTATTTTTTAACATTTTATTAATAACTTCATTCTAAAGAATATTAGTTTACGACAATAATTACCTACCTATAAGCAGCTTAAAAATGATGTCAACTTTACTAACCTATTCATTATTTACCTTTATGTAATAACAATATAAATCACGGATAAAGACCTGAAAAAATGTTACGTGTATTTTTATATTTGCCTAATATTACAAAATAAATAGGTAGGCACAAAGTACCTATATCTAGGTTACATTTTGGTACGTGGATATTTACACGAAAATTTTATAAGTAGGTACCTATGTAGTTTATGTTAATTTATTATTATACCAGCGGACCTGACAGACGTTGTCCTGCCCGAACAGCGCCACCTACCGGGTCCAATTGTATTTTCAAACCGTCCAGGAACCCATTGAAATATACACACAAAATGTTATCCAAATCGGTCCAGCCGTTTAAGAGGAGTTAGGTGACAAACACACGTACATAAGAATTATATATATTTAAGATACACAAGTTTCAGTATTAAATACATAGTCTATGTACATAACACATGGCGTCCACTGACTAGCGGTGATAAGATAAATCAACGGAAATGTATGAGGCCCGTGTTTGTTTGTGGTTTTCTATTAGTATTTCATACATTCTGAAATGATTGTAGTTATCTGTTTTAAAATCATCGGGTGGGGCCTGTGGCTAAGTAATAAATAACACGGGTCGATTGATCAAGTTAAGCTACGCTGGATGCGGTTGGTGCAGGGATGGGTGATCTTTACATACCAAAACCCCTCCGTGCCCCGGAAAGCGCGTTAAGCCGTTGGTCCCAGCTGACATTCTGTCATATTTGACAGTCGTTAAGGGTCTTCAGAAACCTGAAAGTCTGACAACCAGTCAACTCTGACAACCAGTGCGGGTATCGTACTACCCAGTGACTGGGTTCTGTAGGTCAGATAGACAGCCGCTCCATATAAAATACTGATATTCGTCTGCATCCGGTTAGACTGAAAGCCGACCCCAAAACAGTTGGAAATGGTTTGGCAGATGATATCTATTAAAATTATCGTGAATTTAAAACTAGTCTGTGGTCATTATCCTCTTTCGTAATTATCTCTGAAACTTTCGATAAGTATTTCTCAGTAATAATATTATCATAGCTCATGCTGGGCACTGTTAGACAAATAGTTATCTTTGTTAAAATCGCTAATCCACTATTAAAAAACCCCAACACCAAGGCTAAGGCCGCCCATTGTATAGATACGTATACCTATTTTGTAGTGATTCGATATATTTTTTATGTTATGTATTTTTGTGGTGTACAATAAAGTACTTATATATAATTACATAAAAAACTTAACTTCGTTAAACATTAAGGGGATTTATTTATAAACGCTGATAAACGTCAAAAATGTATCGATAAAGAGTCGCTAATCACTACATAGCTTTATGGAACACAACGTTTATAAATAAAAAAAATAAAAGATTCCGACGAACTGAGAACCTCCTAGTTTTTTTAAAGTCGGTTAAAAAGGGTATAGCGTTACGTGATAGAAATTGCATTTTAGATATTATGTCATTGCGTTAGTGATTTACTTATTAAAAAAATGTTGTTATATGCTATGGAAGTTTAGGCAGAACAAAAAAATATACATAACAAAAGTAGGGTGACAATAAATTAGAGTTCGTAATAAATAGTTATTTATAGACTGTCAGAACGTGTTTTTTTTTTTGTGGCGAGGTGCGGTCCGCGCGGTGTCGGTTTGATTATTACCTCACTATCAATCGTCTCGACCAATTGCAGTCCACTGTTGAAGATAAGCCTCTCCCAAGCTTCGACGCAACACTCGGTTCACGGCTTTTCTCATCCAGTCGATCCTAACCGCTTTTTTAGGCTAAGGAAACCGGAACCTTTTTAATTAAAATCAATGTCTTCGTTCCATCTAGCTTTCGTCCAGCATAATCCATACTTAATATTATAAATTCGAAAGTAACTCTGTCTGTCTGTCTGTATGTATGTTATTTTTTTACGCCTAAACCACTGAACGGATTTCGATCTAATTTGACACAGAGATATATTGCATCCCGGGGAAGAACATAGGATAGTTTTATCCCGATACTAACAGGGGATACTTATGCGGATGAAACCGCGGGGCGCAGCTAGTTTTATTATAAGTACTATCATATTATAAGTTCAAAAAACTCTGTCGAACCAAGAATCAAACTCAAAGTGTGCTCAAACTTAAACTTAAAGCATTTATTTCAATTAAACCATTTACAGGCACTTTTGAATTGTCAAAAAGTCGGTCAGTCAGAAAATATGAAGCCAGTTGCCCATTCCAAAGCGTAGGTACCTATGGAGAAGAACGGGCAAGAAACTCCATGGACACTCTTTTAAATTATATTTTTACAAAAATATTAGTTACATCATTAATGTGAATTTATAATTATATGTGAGAACGATGTAAAAAAACGTAAGAAAACAACAATTCAAAATTAAAATAATTAAAATAAGCCGAGGAAGCTAAGTGATGACCAGCCCCAACTGACTGTGCTTGCGGGAATACACATACCTACCTGTAACTTGCACAAATGTATGCAAGAAGCTTGCATGCCATGTGCCATAACAACTACTGGTTGGTGAATTCCATACTGGCATGCAAACTACTTGCATACTTTTGTGCAAGTTCCGGGGATGTGTATTCCGGGCTTAATTACATTAAACATTATTTTGTTATTTTCATAATCAAACCAATTTACGAACTACAATAAAAAAATACTTAAATGAAGTATTATTGACATTTAATCTAATCTATAAATATAATACGACGTGCTATTATTTTTCTGTACTTATCTCTATGATTCACAGCGGCAATTAAATGGCATGTGCAATATAATTATAGGTATACTGAGCTAATCTATCACGAAATCTTATCGATAAAAAGATATGTACATAGGTAGCATGACGCCTTTTTCCTCAAAAGAATTGTTTTCCTCGAAAGGATTGTTTTCCTCGAAAGGATTATTTAAACATGTAGATAATACATTAGACAGATACATTATACACCCACGTTCAAGTGGTTTGAGTCTGTGGCCATGCTTTTCTGAATTTGACACTTTTTAATCATGATGCTCTGAAAATAGCCCACCATATGAAAGTAAAAGTTTTCGCAACCATGCGAATCGAACTCGAGATTGATGTTCGCAGCAGCCGCACTGCGACCACCAGACCAACGAGGAATTAAGTTATAACACAGACGTACAGTGGGCTGCACTTCAGTTGTAATACTTGGACCTAGAGCTGGCGGACGGAGTTTCAATAGAATTCTTATTAACCAGCACCCTCAATGCGTGACACACAATGAATCACAATCTGAATCATTTTGAAGGAGTTTGCTAATCGGGTGCGTCTCATAACGTATAAACTCATTTGGTCTAATTTTATTTTATTATCGTTCATAAGATATAATCAACGTGAGACATACCAACTGTTGATATAATTTCTTTACATATAACATTTATTGATTCTAAAACTTAATTAGTATAACGTTGTTTGATATAACGTTTATGTAATCGAAAATCATTTGCTCTAACGTTTAATATGTATATTGTTTATTTAATCGAAAATCATTAGTCTAACGTTTAATATTATGTATATAAAAACGTCATTATGGTTAACACCCCGACTCAGAGTACCCCGACTCGGATAGGTTAGGTTAGAAGGCTAAGGCGGGAGCGAAGCGGAGCGGAGCTCCCGCCTTAGCCTTCGTGGTTATTTTTTTTTAAACCACCCAGAAATAGGAGCCCCGCGAAGCGGGGCTCCGTCGACCTGTCTTAGCGCAGGTGGTAATTAGTTACTAGTTATGTTTAATATCTACTTAGGTGACTTTTACCTATAACTACGATAGAACTTACAAAGAATAAAACAGAAAAAATACTTTTAAATATTTCTTAAACAAAATACAAAGTTATTGTTTAATTAGACCAAATAAGTTTTATATCTTTTGAGTGGTATGTCAAACGATTTTATATTTAATGTATGTTATGCTTATGAAAATTAGTTATTTTAAAATTATATCAATCGTTCATTATATTAACTAATCGCTATATTAAATAAAATTATAGGTTCCGTTGTTATATATTGTAAATATTAGAGATTTTGTTGTTATATCATCTATTACTTACCCTTGCTAATCTATTGCTACATGACATACTTTGGTTCGAAATATTTGTCTGCTCATTAACGTAAATATCTTGTTGAACTGTCAAAATGAAACCCCGTATAGTGCGTTACGCAATTACCCCGCTGTTTTAATTTCTTTTACTTATTGTGGTATAGTAATATTATTTTAGGTGCATCGTCTTCACATATTATTATATAATTAATGTGTGCAAAGTCTTGAAAACATTTTAAAAGAGTAACGGTGGAGTTTCTTGCCCTTACTTCTGCATACGAAAACTACCTTTTGGAAGGGGCGACTAGAATATAAAACAAATTCTATTTTACTGTAATTTTTGACGTTCAAAAGTGCCTTTTATGTGCCTATTTGAACTAAATGCTTTGACATTGACTTCGTAACACACTTTTAAAAATTTGTCTCTTATCAACGTAAATAACGCAATATATGTTTTTGAACTGTCAAAATGAAACCCATTGTTACTGATAGTGTATTACGCAATTACCCCACTATATAAACATACCTCTTGGCTAGCTTAAACTGACTTTAATACCTCTTAAGTTCTGCCTAACGTACATAGATCCAATAATAGACTCAGTTCAAAGGAGTGATGATTAATTTTTCTAGAGTTTTCATTGGAAACGGTGGGCTCGCCGTTTGCAATGAAAACTCTTGAGTTAGTGCATGGTTGCACTGACTTATTTAAATTCTGATTTCTCATTTGAAACTCTGACAGCAAGACCTTCAAAGGAAGACTCTTTGAAGGTTCTGTTGCGTAACGACCATATTTTTGAGTTCGCAAATAAGTCTGTAGGTACAAAATTAAACTGCCTCATTCTAAAGAGTTCATTCACATTAATTTCCTGTGAACTAAAATCTGAATATTACAAGTACAACGTAGGTAAGGTACATACATACAATTAAGTACCTAACCTACAAATTTAGTTCAAGGAATTTACCCAACGCTTACGACATGACCACTGATATAAAAAAATAAACCAACCTGCTAGATATGGCGACCTGTTAAGTCGAGTATTTGGTGTCACAACTTAAATACTAGTTCCGCTCACTTGAGTAAGTTCTTACGAAACTGTAAAGTATATTGATCACCTGTAAGTACTGGGAATTGGAGTGAATAGACTGCACTTAGTAAAGAGTTCTTTGTGCTGTAGATAGGTATTGCAAGTTAGTAACCTATTTTGTGAGTGGCCAGGTCATCATCTCATCATCTGCCTAGCCTTTTCCCAACTATGTTGGGGTCGACTTCCAGTCCAACCAGATGCAGCTGAATACCAGTATTTTACATGGAGTGACTCCCTATCTGACTTCCACAACCCATTACTGGGTAATACGATACCCCTTGGTAAGACTGGTTGTCAGACTTTCGGGCTTCTGACTACCCGTAACGACTGTCAAAGATCCACGAATGACAGCCGGGACCAACGGCTCAACGTGCTTCCGAGGCACAAAGGGATCACGGTATGTAAAGATGGTCACCCATCCACACACCAACCGTGGCAAGCGTAGCTTAACCTGATCGATCAAACTGTGCGGCTGTCATTATTTAGCCATGGCCAGGTATTCAATTGGAATTGGAACAGATAGGTATATTGCAACAACTCTTTAGCTGAAAGTGAAACTAACAATATCACTATGAAAAGTAATGCTACTTAGGCTGTTATGTTATGTTGTGTTGTTGCTATATTGTTGTGTTGTTGTTGTGTTGTTATGTTGTTGTTATTTTTGCAGACAACGCTTCTGTGCTTTTAATGTGCCAGACGTCATTGGGATTGGGACTATAAAAACCTTGAAATACCCTAATTGAGGACCTTATCTCTTCGAATTCTTATGAATTCAAACAAATAGGGATTGCAAAAGATGAACCTATTTCATCCATAATAATAATATTATAAATTCGAAAGTAACTCTGTCTGTCTGTCTGTATGTTACCTTTTCACGTCTAAACCACTGAACGGATTTCGATAAAATTTGTCAGAGAGATATAGATTGCATCCCGGGGAAGGACATAGGATAGTTTTTATTGGCATACCTCGCGGGCAAAGCCGCGGGCGGAAGCTAGTACATAATAAACAATTGATAAGGATGAATGAATGATGAATGCAACCGCCAACAGAAAACACATAATATTTTATAAACAATGCTTGACTTAAATTAATGTTTGTAACTATTTGCGTAATCAATAAAAGTTTTTTTTTTGTAATCATGGAATTGTAATGGCTTTTTTATTTATTATTTAAGTAGGTATATATTTTATTATTCCTTTCAAATCCTTTAATATTTAATTATAACCTAAAATAATAAGCTAAAGTAACAACTCAACTTTTTATACAGTATGTTAACTAACAGAGGGCGTTCCCGTTAATCCGCAATAGTATAGCATCCATACATGCTAAAAAAAATATTACCATTCGAAAATAAAATGTTTTTATTTTTTTTATATTAAAATATTCACTAAAAATCGTAAATTGATACGTTAAAGAAACACTCTGTACACGCGTACTTGAAGGACAGCAATGTCGGAATTTATTTATGAATGACGGGCGCGGGTGCGGGCGGGGCGGGGCGGCCGTCTCACTCCGCTTCGTGAACTCTCGGAAACGCTCGGCCAGCAACGTGCGTATTGCGTTTGGGCATTACTACTACGAATACTATTCCGCGCTACTATTTTGATTTTAAACAGGAGGTTTCGAATTTATTGACAATTAATTTTTTTTTTTAATTCGGATTATTTTATGCTTATATTTCTATGCTGATATTTTTATTTTAATCTATTAATGATATAGATTAACGAGTTTAAGGGAACGCCCTCTGTTATTTAACATACTGTATTATAAACGGGAATGTTTGTAAAGGTGGATGGATGTTTGTTACTCTTTCACGCAAAAACTACTAAACGGATTTTGATGAAATTTGTCACACAGTTAGTTTATAACCAGCATTAATCACACAAGATTATGATCACTGATATTCCCACGGGACCGAAACTTATGCAGGTGAAACCGCGGGACGCCGCTTCTTTAATTATATTGAGTTCTATACTCCATTTGAAATAAGATTAGACATTTAAATAAACCTTTTTTACGGTCCGTTCAACCGATTTTGACTTCTATACTGTAGGCATAAGGATGGTATTATTAGCAAAAAAGTGGTTACAATACCAACTGTTTACTGCAGCTGCCTTAAGTCATGCCACCAACGCTTTAGAATTCAAAATCGGTTGAACGGACTGTAAAAAAGGTTTATTTAAATGTCTAATCTTATTTAAAATGGAGTATAGTCAATGTAGTCGTTACTCAAGAACCTTAATATTTGTATTATTTAGGGCACATTTTCTTTATATGACGTACGTAAAGTTTGGTTCAAGTTTTTGTCGCCTTGTATGTTAACAACCCTCTTATTAATGGCAGGTAGAACTAACGTCATCGTTAGGTGCAATATGTTTAGAAAACCGGTTTTTATTTAATTCAAATTTTGCCTTAAACAGACTTAAACATTGTCCTTATTTCGTTTGAATGTCATTGCACCCTGACACGATGCAAATTAAAAGAAAAAACTCATGAGCTTGTATTTCTGTTTCATGTTATAAGTAAACGGGATCACACATATGGAAAATGATTAAGGTACTTTGCTACTATTAACTGAAATTATAACACAGGTAGAGAAATATTAGGTAACTATTTAGGAATAAAATAGGGAGAAGGTATCTAAATAGGTACTTTAATATTGTAATATAATGTAACACATAAATGATAAATGATTTTATTTTTGTAAGTAGGGTTGCACAAACACTTTTACACGTCAATCATATATTTTTTAAACTAGATGAGGTCGGCGTTTCCTATCTGACTACTCTGAGAAGAATGGCCGAAACAAACTCAGAGGTCATAGTCTCTTTTAAAGTCCAGACATAATCTTGGTCAGGTTATATGAAGACCATGTAGGTCGATGTCTGAGTATATAATTCATTATAAAGTCATAATTATTGTTACATTTCATGTTACATTGCACAAGTTTCAACGGCTCATTTGTGTACATTTCATGTTAGGTTTCACCAATCAGGGGGCTGTTAATTTATTACGTAAGACAATTTTAACCAATTTCTGACCCCTCCTTCCCCTTAAGTAAGAAAAAATAAGACTTGAATGAACCCCATCTTTCGGTTTCAATCCTACGTAAGATCAGTATGTACCAAAATTGCAAAAAAAGTTTGCAATTTTATTCAAACTTATAATTTTTGCTAACTTTTTGTGATCTTACTTAAAAATAATCTAGACCCCTCCAACCCCCATATAAAAAATAAGTCTTGTTTGGACGCCCTCCCCCCTCAAATCGTCTTGAATAGCCCCCAGGGGGTCCACTCCCTTAGCATGAAGTCCGTAGTTTCCACCAGAGTTAAGGCGCGACGCGCGACGTGAATCGCGCACTACACAAAGGCATCGCTCGTTGCGTGACTTGCGATGCCTTTGTGTCGCGCGCGATGTTATCGCGTGTCTCGCCTGTTTGAAGGAGCCTTTACGGGGATTTTTTACACCTTATCACTTACGTACTTAGCTTAGTTCGGTTACCGAACTAAGAATTAATGATAACACGAATTAAAACCACAGACACATTACTGTGTCGTGTTGTATCGTGACTCGGGATACACCAATCAAACGAATCAGTTCAGGACTCCGTCAAATTACAAGGAGTTATGATTGGCTAACACTGCGTCAGAAGTCGTCACGACACGACACAACACAGTGATATGAATCCGGCTTAACAGTTATCCCTACGCCAGATGTGTATTTATCCGTCAGAGACATTGAATTAGACACTTGTTTTGATGTATCAACAACTTACGGATGGGCCCGTATCGCTGTTGACTGTCTTACAGTGTAGGTACAGACGCCAGCACATCAACTTACCACAATCTGTCAGATTTTCCCAATCAACTTTGAACCTTATGCTTTAGCGATAAAGTTGAAAATCTATTGAAGAAATCTGACAGATTGTGGTAGGTTGATGTGCTGGCGTCGTACATCCCCTGTACCGGTCATAACATGTCATGTCAATGGCTTACTCAGCCCGCTATGAGAAGACTTAGTAGGTACTAAACAACTTTTTGCGCTCCACACGGAAATCAGCAGGCATTCAAAGTTTTTCTGGTTACAGAAATTTTCTTACAACTAAAAATAAATTAATGTTAATCCATCTATTAATCACACTAATATTATAAAGGCGAAAGTTTGTGTGTGTGTGTTTATATGTTTGTTACTTCATCACGCTCAAACGGCTGGACCAATTTTGATAAAATTTTGTATGGAGGTAGCTGACACCCTGGATTAACATTAGGCTACGTTTTATCCCGATATTCTTACGGTATCAAAACTTATGCGGCTGAAACCACCGGGCGCAGCTAATTTACTATAAAAGCATCACGTTAATTTATAAACTCTTAGGATTTTACCAATTCCTACGTATACGAGACTTTACGTAGGTATATTCAAAATTTTTACGGATGTAGTAGGTACAGACGCCAAGCTCATCAAGCTACTACAATCTGTCAAATTTCTTTAATAGATTTTCAACTTTATCACTACAGCATATGGTTCAAAATTAATTGGGAAGATTTGACAGATTCGGGTAGCTTGATGTGCTGGCGTCTGTACTTCTGGGGCTTATGGCTAATTAATTAATAACAGCCGCACGGGTCGATCGACCAGCCGGTCGATTCTGTAGAAATCTCACCGTGAAAATTTAGGTGAAGTGAGTTTGGTTTTGCTAGGAATTGACACTATTGACGGCTCACTCCACGCTCACTTCACCTAAGACTTCACGGTGAGATTTTTACAGAATAGCACCGCAGGTTACGATACGCTTGCCACGATTTGTCTGTGGATGAGTGACCATCTTAAAAAATCAAGACCCCTCTGTGCCTCGGAAAGCAAGTCGTTCGTCAGAAGCCCGAAATTCTGACAACCACACTTACCAAGGGGTACCGTATTACCCAGTAACCGGGTTGTGGAGGTCAGATAGACAGTCGCTCTATGTAAAATACTGGTGCTCAGCTGCATCCGGTTAGACTGGAAGCCGACCCCAACAGAGTTGGGAAAAGGCTAGGCAGATGATGATGTATAGTAGGTAGTTATAGGTACTAGATACTTACAATATGTAGTAAAAGGGATTAGTAACTAAATGAAATTATTCTTGTTACGTCACGTACTCAATATTCTATTGAGGTGAAAGCGACAGTCTGTGCTGACAATGTCCGAATTGCCAATTAAAGGCTCGTACAAACAGGCGCGACACGCGATATAATCGCGCGCGACACAAAGGCACCGCTTGTTGCGCGACTTGCGGTGCCTTTGTGTCGTGTGTCGTGTCGCGCCTGTTGGAAGGAGCCTTAAAGGTTTTCCTTCACTCGTTTCTCAATATCACATCTGAAGCCCAATTCACGTAATTTAAAACGTTCAAAATCTGTCGCAGTCTCATCTCGGCGACAAAAAAATGACAAAAATGTTGGGAATTATGTTAAGTAAGATATATTTTTGACAGATTGAGACGAAAATTTACTTTAATTAATTCTTAAAATTACGAGAATTGTCCCTCTTGACATTGGTAGAATTGTCGACATGGGCACAATTTGCATAAATAAAA
This sequence comes from Luperina nickerlii, assembly GCA_963855955.1. Classification (NCBI taxonomy): domain Eukaryota; kingdom Metazoa; phylum Arthropoda; class Insecta; order Lepidoptera; family Noctuidae; genus Luperina; species Luperina nickerlii. The sequence continues at coordinate 7,131,532 of OY979682.1, read as the reverse complement.
ATATAATGAATTGTTAATTAGGGTACATAGCGGTTCTTGCCATTTCGGTACCTGGGTACCGGTTCTAGACGGTACCGGTTCCGGACGGATACCGGTTCCACACGACACCGGTTCTTGACGATACAGGATCCACACGGGTAGGTACCGGTACTAAATTCAGGTACCCGCCGCGTATCACAAACCTCGTATAGGCACCTTGATGTTATTTCTCTAAAATATTTATATACATATTTACTTATATTTTTTAAAGATATGTATTTACAGGAATAAAATCATTAAAATTAATAAATAGGTAATTAATATTATTAATTAGTTAGTAATTAAAATCATTAAAATATCCCTTTAAGTTAGATTTGTACCCTAGGCACTTTTCCATAAGAGATTTGTTCTTATAATACAAATCTAACTTAGAAAGATGTATTGATTCTAATGATTATAACTCTATAAATACGTAGGTAGCTGTTTTAGTCGCGAATCATATTTTGATCAAGATACAACCTGATACTGACCTGGGGGCCTAAAAAGGCCACTTTGGCAGAATCATAAAAGGATAACATTATTAATCATAATGGTCAGTTAACTGTTAAGTTAATCGTATCAAATCCCATTGATGAAGGATTTTTCAGTTATTTTTTTTTGTCTGTGCTAAAATACCAATCAGTCTAATCTAAGTCCAAAACCAGTCTCATTAACTATGCCTACGTAATGCAGTGAAAAAAAGAAAAACACGGACTGTCTTCGCCATATTATGATTCATAATGTTATCCTTGTATGATTCCGCCAAAGTGACCTTTTTAGGCCCCCTGCAAATTGCAAAAAAACGTAAAAAAATTTGAATTTCGCGGTCTATCACTGCGTTATTCACCTTAACCCCTTCGCTGGTACGCACTGCTACACATCAAGCTAAAGACATTAAATTATTCTTAAATCTCTTCATTACCAGCATAAACTGACTTCTGATTGTACGAAAACCGTATACAATGCGAGGTCAGCTTAAACTGGAAATGTACAGCTTTATGTTTAGCCAGCAGCTAATAGTACATGCCGTAATACAACTAAAAATGTTTACGTACGTTCGTTCAATGTTTAACAACACAAGGTCAATGTCATATTAATAGGTTTCAGCTTACTTTGCCTAATACTAATGCAGACATTACTAATTACCTAATAGGTGAAGTTATTACGTCATTCTATGTTTTTTTGCGTATTTTTCTTGTCAAACAGCCAATCTAAAGTCTAAACATTTTTGTGGGCAAAATAATAGGTTTCAGCTTACTTTGCCTAACATTAATGCAGACATTGCTAATTACCTAATAGGTGAAGTTATTACGTCATTCTATGCTTTTTGCGTATTTTTCTTGTCAAACAGCCAGTCTAAAGTCTTAACATTTTTGTGGGCAATAAGATAAAAAAGAAAAGAAAAAAATACTGGTTTCTAATATTTTTTTGTTATTGTTGTTTGTCGTAGTTTTATTTTGGGATTCGATGGGATCCCAGCAAATAAAGGTTTTCCTTTAATAGTAGGTACAGACACCAGCATATCAAGCTACCCGAAACTGTCAAATTTTCCCAATCAACTTAGAACCGTATCCCTTAGCGATAAAGTTGAAAATCTATTAAAGAAATTTGACAGATTGTAGTAGCTTGACTTGCTGGCGTCTGTACATATAATTTAATGTCAAATAATAAAAAGATTATTTCAAAGAATTATGTAAAAAATAAATAAAATCTTAACAGCCTAATTTTATAGCAGTAAATAGACATTTACATAGTTATGCCGTTAATGAAATGTCAGGAAAGCCTGAATGGAAGAAGGAATTATTTCCAAGCTACCTTTTCTTGAACGTAGTCTTAAATCCATCTTTAATCTTATACCATGCTTTTTTGTTAAAGGCAAGTTTGATGAGGGTTTTGAACTTTACATCGCTGAGTTCTGTAACCGGCTTTGGCAACTTGTTATAAAAGTGGATACTGATTGCGGATATTGATTATCTGGATATACTGCTTTTTATCATTTACAGTAACTTAAACCTTGTAATAATTGTAAGCTTAATCCCAACTAGCTAGGAAAAAAACTACGACATATTTTATTTTAAATAATTTAACAAACAGGTTTCGGTGAGGGTTTGGTAATTTCAAAAAACAGGTCACTTTAAAACTGTTTTTTCCATTACTTACAAATAGGTGGCGAATTGATAAATGATTTGGTGGTGGTGTGGTGTGTGTGGTGTGATAGTGTGGTGTGGTGTGTGTGTGTGTGTGGTAGTGTGGTAGATAGTGTGGTGAAAACGAAAAATATATATATTAATTATGATATTATATTAGTATATATCAACTAATTTGATACGATAGAAAATAATCATGAAGATACCTCTCGAGTTTGAACTCATAATTAACTTTATGACATTGAAAATCTCACTTGGATACTCCTAGTCTCTAGGCTAGTATCCAACTGAGATTTTGAAGATATGGATCTTCTTCTTAGTGTCTTTTCTCTTTGGGGTGCTGGTGAGTCCGTGCTAAGTAACCAGTAACAAAATTACGTTCAAAACAATCGCAAATTACAGCCGCAACGGACCGCAGCATAACGCATTTTCATACTAAATGTGTGATGCGGCCCGAATAGAAAATGGAGTGTTGCGGTGCGGCCTAAGCCTATGACGGTTATCATTATCATCACACTGCACAGTAGAATCTTGATTTATATAGAAAAACCGTAGGTTACGTATAACACAGTGACACCGCACCTCCGTGCGATCTACAGTTAAAAACCGCAGCACTATCTGTAAAGTCTGTTGGTACATTTTAAAGGTTTCATATTTTCCTATCAACTTCACCACTGAGTACTCGACACATAGGTAGATACTACCCAGCAGCTGTATCATGTAAAACATCACAAAACCTACAAATATTATAGGTACCTACTAATGTTATAGTTATCACCGCCAATCAGGATCCGGAACTGACACAAAATTCCCATTATCTTTTATCAGCTGGATTATACAGCAATACTAAATTCAAAAGCCGTAAAAGTACCTAATTGATAAATGATAACGTGTAGTATAGACAGATATGATAGATCAATAGTCAGTTATTAAGAGGAGAGATTACACTGAGGTCTGTCACGGAAAAAGTAAGCGATTTTTTTGTTTATTTATCTATAGGTACATATAGAGTCGTAAGTCGAACCAGGCAAATACTTTACTTTGTGTATTTAATTTCATCACCACTGCTCTGAAAGCATGTCTTAGAACCAAATTTTCGAAGACATCTATGTCCATATCTACCAACCCCCACTGGGCCCGCGAGGTGGTTTATGGCTCACTCCCTCTCATAGAGCGGAGGGCTGTATTCCATCTGTGGGAACATTATAGGCTGCGTATACTGTGCGACCGTGTTGTTCTTCTAAAACACGCAACGGATTTTAATGAGGATTTTAACATCTTTTAGAGAATTTATTCCGGAAGGAATGTAAGTTTATTATCAAACTTAAATTTATAATAAAGACATCTACATGTTTTGTCTAGTCGCAAAAGTAGGGGTGGTTTGCTAGTAAACAAACCTATTTTACTTTAATTTATGCCTATGCATAGGTGCTATTTAGTTAATGATATACAGGAGTACAGTACCTATATCTGCAGCGCCCTGATTAGTCAGCACTATGACCAAACTTGCTGATTTACTAATATTTTTTACCATGGTATGAACATTTTTTCTATTGCCCAAGTCAGCAAGAGAGAAGAAATTTTAAGACAAATAGGTTTAATATCACTTTATTATCTAATATTTTTTGTGTGTGTCGTGTAAAGTTAAGGTGAAGGTCAATAAATAAAATTGTTGTTGCGGAAAACCAGTATTTCGTTTTTGTAAGTACAAAAATGATACTGGTTTCCTGGGTACTTACATTTTACTTAAACCTCTGTTTTTTTTATTTTTTATTTTTATCTTTTCTCCGTCTGGGGAAAACGTAGAGTTATATCAGGCTCCTTTTTACTACCTACTACCACGGGTCGGAAGTCCGAGAGATACACGAAAATTCGTCACACAACCTCAAAAATAACTGACGAACCATTTTCCATTTCCAGAATACAAAATGGCGTCAGCTTCCGTAATGCTAGTGCAGCCCAAAGGCGAGATGTGGGAGAGGATCAGGGTGGAGCTGAACGAGAATGTGAACACACGAGACCAGGACATGGCAACCATCAAGGACTGGCTGAGAAAGCAGCCGCATCTTCCTGATGAGTGGGGTGAGTTGATGAAAGACCTTTTTAAAGATGATGGGGATAACTAGCTCAAAGAGTTTAAAGGCTTTAACCAAACAAAAGGGTAGTCATTTAAAAAGACCATTGCAATCGGGACTGATATAGAATTAAAAAGATACTACATAATGTGGGACCTAAATGCTAAATTGTAACCTTCGAGATATTTTAGGCGAGCGTGTGTTCCAAAGTTATGTATTAACAATAATAACACCTAATCACTGTACACCATTGATATATAGACATAATTATATACATAAACTCATGCCTTCTTCCCATGAAGTAGATAGAAACTGCAGAACGCCAGCTACTTCTATACTTACATATTTGTTTTGCCTCGTTTACGATCATACATCTTGTTATACACGCACCCCGATTACGAATACACCTCCACCATCACTAATTAGTATTAACATAGCTATGCTGACGAGGACATGACATTTGTTTAGAAGACATCTCTACCATGATGCTTAACCACCCAGCTGTCCATCGCCGAAAATAGACAGCGGACGAAAACCACAAATTTTGTTTATAGTTGGCGTAATGTAAACAAACATTAAAAATAAAGAATTATTGAAAAAAATCAAAGTCATTTAAAGTTGCGAAACAAACTTTGCAATGTACCCTGGTCTGTCCACTTGAAAAAAACGATACGAAGCGAGAAGCCCCGCGGCGCGCTGAAAAAAATGTTCTGGGACATTCTAGATGACCTCAACGCGGGAGCGGGACAGCTTAGTGGTCAATGAGCTCGCTTCAGAATCGTGAGCGGTCACTTGAGTAGATACAGTTAACCAAAAAGGAACTCAAGTAAGGAAATCATTAATCATTCATTTATACCTCCCCAGAGGATCGTTGCTTGCTGACCTTCCTGCGAGGATGCAACTTTTCCCTGGAGAAGTGCAAGAGGAAGCTGGACATGTACTTCACAATGAGGGCTGCCTGCCCAGAGTTCTTCACTAACAGGGACATCACGAGGCCAGAACTGATGGACCTTATGTCTAGAGCGTATGTGTTATTTTTGGTTAATCAAAATTACGGAAGAGGTGTTCAGATAAAGTAGATAAATCAAAGATCGAATAATACAGAAAGTAATGGATTTACGAAATCTTTTGGAGAATTCGGTATTTTACAGGATGTTGTATCCAATCTCATAGATTTTATACTGCTACCAACACAGTTCCAAAATGGTATAACATGAGACGAAGCAATTGTAAAGTGAATACTCGGTTTAAAGAAACTTTATTCCCAATAAAGACATAAGTCACTTACTTGAGAACAATACTAAAAATATAGATTACAATAATATATATGTTCGTCATCAGTATCATAATTTAATAGTTACCTACCCATCCAATGCATTCATTTCTCCAGAAGTGATCGATCCGCAATTATGAGCTGGCTAAGTTGAGTTTTGAATGCATTGTAAGAGTGTACATTTCTTATACAGGACGGTAATTTGTTATAAAGCTGTGCTCCTTCAAAAGTTAGCATTTTTTTGCCATAGTTAATACTAAAATAGTATTTATCTTCGTAATTTCAGGCAAGCACCTACTATGCCCGATTTGACTCCCTCGGGTAGACGAGTCACAATTTGTAAAGGTAAGTAATTTTGCAATACTTTGAAGAATAATGCGAACAGTTTACATCAATCAATCATAGTATAGAAATAAAGACCTCGCTGGCCTTTGAATTTTCTTGCCCGCTTTTTTCTCCATAAGAACTTAATGCGCTTTGGAATGGGCAACTACCGTCATCTTTCTGATTGAGCGACACCTTGACAATTCAATAGTGTCTGTAATTGATTTACCAAAATGAAATAATACTTTGAGTTTGAGACTAAAAAATAAGTGTGGGAATTTTAATGCGGACGTTACAATGAAAACAGATTTGCAATGTTACAGTGTTAATATTAGTTTTGTGTTTCAAAAGACAAAAACTAATCGAGGAACGGAAAAAAATCTTGAAAATTTCCCTTCCTAATGAATCATCTTTAAAATTATTTTCCTTAACAATGCAACACTTTATATCGATCGCATGACAGAAGTGATTAGCAGTCAATACCGCTTGGCTTAGTGAAACTTAGTTCATTCGCGTTAAAGTCCACTTTTTTATATTTCCCGGCGTTCTGAACGTTGCAACGATCGTACAATGCGTGCCACGAAAGATGAGACTTGACACACCACGTGGTTTGACATGCGCAGAACACGATTTTAGGTATCTTTAGCGGTATGAGGTCTGAGTGCGGGACGGGACCGGACGTCATAGGGGCAGCGGAAAGAGCGGGGGAGGCGGGGTCAAGTCTCATCTTTCGTGGCACGCATTGTAGGAAATCCTATGTGAACAAATGTGACGAACTAGTTTCTTTTACGCTAGCACCCGAATTGCGTAATCAACATACTATCAATTTCAATCTGAAGCATTTTGAAGGATGTTCCTAATCCATTGCTTCATAATATGTTCGAAAAATGCTAGTCAACGTAAAATGCAATGAATATTGTTGAACTGTCAAAATGAAAACGATTGCTACTGAAAGTGTGTTACGCAATTACCCCGCTGATTTCCATTGTATTACCTAATATAAATTAATGAAGTAGGTATTAAAGTAAATTACGTTGTAGAACCTACGACCATGGTCTTTGTAGTAATATTATTTTTTAATCACGATAATAATATTGTCTTTATACACGTGAATCTTATCATCAGTCAATCTAAGTAACATGGCACGTAATTCTCTTGCCAATTTGCGCAACACTATACAGTAAAGTTATGTTTATGAATGAGGATAATAATCTTAGTCTGGCTTGATTTTTTAATAGTAAGAAATTTTTTATCTGAGGTATAAATATTGCGATTTGACAGTTTTTGTATAAAAATCAGATATAATTTATCTGACTATAGAAAAAAATCAGCCCTTCCGTTATCTACATAGAATAAAATAATATCTGGTGAAAAATAAAAATAAAAAAGTAGAAATATACAGCGGTGCTATTCTGTAAAAAGATCACCGTGATAACTTAGATGAAGTGTGCTTGAAGTGAGCTGTCATTCCACCTGATGCTAGGAATTCACACTATCGAGACCTCACTTTAAGCTCACTTCACCTAAGTTTTCACGGTGAGATTTTTACAGAATTGCATTACTGTTATAATAGAAAACTTAAAACCTAATCAAAATTATTCAGTCGAAGAACTAGAGTTACCACAGCTCCTTGCAACAACGTATCGCCTTTACGGAATAATTGAGTTACATACTTCCATTTATAAGCACTATACTGGGTCAAACTAAATTAGCTAGCGAAACTTCATAGACATGCATGATGGATATCGATATCTAAACATGATAAAACAAAAAATTAATTGAATGGGTGAGAAGAAAAAGGATAACATTCCCAATAAAGGAAAAAGGATAAAATTCCCAAAAAGGATAAAATTCCCAAGGATAACATACCCAATATATTAATTTCTTGAATTCGATTTTAATGTATACTTATATGCCCTTATTTGACCAAAATGTAGTTTTTAATAATTATTGATATTTTTCATTCAATTTAGTTTTTTGTTGCTCCTGTAAAATTGTGTTTAATGGAATTTTATCCTTTTTCTTCTCACCCATTCAATTAATTTGATGATGTTTTTTGTGGGGTCATCGACCTCAGTTAGTGTAGTCACTTGAAATATCAGTTTCAAAAATAAGTTTATTTTTTTTGTGTAAACTTTACAGACATGATGGCTGATGGGTATTGGATATCTGAATACTATAAAACCAAAGGAAACAGATTTTCTCAACTTATACTTCAAGTAGCAATAGTACAAGCGGTCTTTGACCCTCTAAACTTAAGCATCAAATCTTTGTTATTTTTATTTTATCAACATCACGTCTGTAGAGTTTCACTAGATAATTTAATTTAACCCTGTATGTGTATGGTATGTTCTCATAATTACTGCTTACCGTCTCATTAGAACTTTGAATGACCACTTTGCAGCTGACAGAGTTGTCTATAATTAGTAGTATTCTCACTAATAATAATTCAATCCAGAAAAACACAAACACTTTAACAACCTCCTCTGATCCGCAGGCCTCGACAAGAACCTCGACACGCACCAGCTAAACGACGCGTTCAAGATCGCCATGATGATCGGTGACGTCAGACTGATGGAGGAGATCGAAGGAGTTGCTGGAGACGTGTACATTTTAGACGCTTCCATCGTCGCGCCCAGCCACCTGGGGAAGATATCACCGTCCGCGTTGAAGAAGTTCTTCATTTGTATTCAGGTAATGTTTATGGCAAAACCTGGCGGTCAAACATGGTGCACAATCTGTGAGATCAAAAATGTATTAGATAACTTCGTTGTAAAAGGATTTATAACATATGGATTTATAACATATGGATTTATAACATGCTTTATAACAACAGGATTTATAACATATGCAGCATTTATAACGCCACCTGCAATACGCATCATACCAGCACCCCGATTGCGTCACACACTACCAATCTCAATCTGAATCATTTTGAAGGTTATTGCTAATCCATTCCATACTAATATTATAAACTAGCTTCTGCCCGCGACTTCGTCCGCGTGAAATTTCTTGTTACTCCGACCCACCCCGTCGCATCGCATCGCCTACCTACGTTTTTGCTTAGCGTTCTTTCTGACTTTTTTTCTTTTTGCTCGGCTCCTAAAGGTCATAGCGTGATGTTAAATAGCCTACAGCCTTCCTCAAGAATTGGGCTATCAAATGCAAAAATATTTTTTCAAATCCGACTGGTAGTTCCAGAGATTAGCGCGTTCAACCAAACAAACAAACAAACTTTTCAGCTTTATAATATTAGTATAGATTCTTTAACTCTATCTGTCTGTATGTTACCTTTTCACGCCTAAACCACCAAACGGATTTCGATAAAATTTGGCAGAGATATAGATTGCATCTCGGGGAAGGACATAGGGTAGTTTTTATCCTGATATTTTTACGGGATCTACACTTATGCGGGTGAAACCGCGGGGCGCTGCTAGTTGCTTCATATGTTCGAAAAATGCGTCTGCTCAACAATGTAAATAACGCAATGAATGTTGTAGAACTGTCAAAAAGAAACCCATTGCTACTGATAGCAATTACACCGCTAACGTCACGTAAATCCTATAACGCACAACCAGACTAATCTGAGTATAGCTACTGATAGCAATTACACCGCTAACGTCACGTAAATCCTATAACGCACAACCAGACTAATCTGAGTATAGCTACTGATAGCAATTACACCGCTAACGTCACGTAAATCCTATAACGCACAACCAGACTAATCTGAGTATAGCTACTGATAGCAATTACACCGCTAACGTCACGTAAATCCTATAACGCACAACCAGACTAATCTGAGTATAGCTACTGATAGCAATTACACCGCTAACGTCACGTAAATCCTATAACGCACAACCAGACTAATCTGAGTATAGCTACTGATAGCAATTACACCGCTAACGTCACGTAAATCCTATAACGCGCAACCAGACTAATCTGAGTATACAGAAACCCGACAAATACCGTTGGGCAGTACTGTAGTCCAAGTGAAGCTCAACGCTCGCCTGGTTGGAGGATTCTCTTTTTTCTATGGAGTATGAAGTGGAGTAATAATATGCTTCTTGAAATTCGTCATATACCTACATAGTAGTTTCTACTATCATAAACTTATTCGTGCTTATGTCCAAGTGGTTTTCGCAAATCTGTTCAAAACTAAGAAGCTGCTATATGGTCATTTTCAGGCACCACAGTTGATATAAAAGTTATAGTTTTTACAAAACTCTTTCTTTCTAATGAATCTTTTCTCCACTCATCATCAAAATACAATTTGCCACGTATTTCCTATCTAGGACGTGTTGTAAATTCGAATAATTGATAACATCATGAAAGCTGTGTTTTCATTTCTTGTATGGTACAATTCCTAAGTATAAAAGTATAGTTACACACGAAAATGCTACTGCTGCTAATATATAAATGTAATGAATCACCTTATATTCTATTACAGGAGGCGTACCCAATCAAGTTGAAAGAGGTGCACGTGGTCAACGCGACGCCTCTAATAGATACTCTCTTCAATATCATCAAACCTTTCCTCAAGGAAAAGATGAGGAAAAGAGTAAGTATTTACATTATTTTGTTACATTAGTATTATGAATAATTTTCCAAGTTATCTGGGTTGTGCAGGGCATATAAAACTTGCAACTTGCATACTGGTATTCAGCTGCATCAGGTTAGACTGAAGGCCGGTCGCAACATAGTTGGGATAAGACTTGACAGATTAATTGATGAGGTCTCTGATTCCGATAAAGTATAGAGAAGTTTGGGACCCAGAGCAGGATAGTGCATTTTTGCCATTTATGCATCAATTTGGGTTCTTATTTCTGGTACAGCGCGCAGGGGAGCGGGACTATGCTCGGAGTTTCTTTGAAAAATAAAATCTGAAGTGAAGTTATCCTCTATAAAAAGTCTGAGTTAGCGACATTGCTTGCACAAGAAGCAAGCTGAAGTGGCAGTTGGCTGGCCATACCGTGAATCGGCAAACCTAGTGAGTCGTCCCCCAGCTACATAGATCGACGACCTCAAAAATGTGACTGATACGGACTAGATGCGGAAGGTGCAGAACAGAAGATGTGGCGCAGCACAGAAGAGGCCTACATCCAGCAATGGACTGCAATAGGTTTAGTTTATTGATGACTGGCTGCAGATACAACGCACTCACAAAATCAGCAAAGTAAAGTCAAAGACGCGCTGTGACTGATTATGATATTTTCTTACAGATCCACTTCCACAGCAGCTTCAACGCTCTTCACGAGCACGTGCCCAAGGAGCTGCTGCCGCCAGAATATGGTGGCACTGGACCCTCTCTCGAAGAGGTTAACGGTACGTTTCCATTTTACAGTACATGTATGATTAGTATTACGAATCACTACGGGGACCATTATTTTACGCCTTACAGCGTCTGCAATCAGCATTTGTACTTAACTCACTCGACTCCGTAAAATTTTCAATAACATACGCCTATATTCATCGACAGCCCAGTTCATGACGTTAACATTAAAATTCAAAATTTAACTGTAATCACCGTTAACGTAGGTTTAAATTTACCAAGATTAGGAATTCCTTTGATTCAGAAAATGCGCTTGAATCTACGCAGGTGCGGTATCAGTTGTGATTTCGCCAATTATGCTGCTACAGCAGCAGACATTTCTGATTCCATAGCTGTTAATTCTAATATTACTCTACTATATTTTCAGCCGCCTGGGTAAAGAAGTTGGAAGAATACAGAGACTGGTTCCAGAAGCAGGACTCCCTCAAGGCTGAGGAGTCGCTCCGACCTGGCAAACCCACCAACTATGATGAACTCTTCGGAATCGACGGCTCCTTCAGACAGCTAGCTATTGACTAGACTAGTTTAATTAAATTTATACTAATAATTTATACTATTCGCTTGCTCATATGCTTTGTGACCTATCAAAACATTTTTGCCTGATAGTTGGGAGTTTTTGGTAACACTAAGCTAATTGTGTGCCTGTCTGCCGGATACCACTTCACGTCCAACTGCTGAACGGATTTCAATATGGCACACAGGTAGACCATTGCCTAGGTTACAACATAGGATACTTTTTACCCCGGGTGGTACGTAAGTTTGTAGGATAATTTCCGACCTCCACGTGGTCGAACTGGGGACAAAAGCTTGTTAAGTTAATAATAATAATCAGCTTTGAAAAATTTTTCAAAAAGCAAGGTTAATGTCAAAACCATTAAAATCGCTACTGATCTACCTTAATTATGTTTACAGTGCTGTAAACCTAGTTAATAATAAAATTCAGCTGAAACATTTTTTATAAAAATGTAAAAAAGGACAACTTTCCCTAAATTGTTGTAATAACTTAGTTATAATTAAATATTATGTATAATTATTATATTATCGGTGTTTGTCTGTGATAAATTAAATGAACTTTTGAATAGATTTGTTGTTATTTTTTGGACTACCAAATTCATTAAATTTTGCTAAGGATATAAGTTTCATATATAAACTACAAATGTTCTATGTCACGAAGTCCGTTTGGCTATGAATGTTGTCAAGCGTGCACATGCACATTGTGATCAACAGTGACTCACCAATGGGTGAAGTAAAACGGTACACATTCGCGGAAATAGCCTCATGCGACAACAGCAAGGGGCAGCCGCTGTGGGAGCGCGCTTGTCGGGATACGTCACTACTACAATCAAAGCCGAACGGACTTCGTGAATATCTGTACCAGCTGTAGCTATCAAATGGGCTAACAAATCCAGACTCCGAGTTAAAGAAAATCTTTATTTTTTTTAAACCCCAATATCACTTTGCCCGAACCAAGGATCGAAGCTAACGCCGACTTTATCAGTCGTGGTACAGCTATGGTTTCCCAAAAGAGCAGTGACCGCCACATGCAGCCGTAATGTCCAAATAGAGAACGTTTTATGACACCTTAAGGTGGAACTAGTCGCGAGCTCCAACTCAATGGTGGTCATGGCCAAAAAGCACACTGTCTTACCTGCCGTCGTGTCCGGCAGAGATAGTATCAGTAATGAGCAGCACAAGCGGTTGCGAATTGAAAGGTGCGTAAAAAAATTCGTAAAGTGTTTTGGTAAATCGTGTTTTATGAAAAAAACTACAAATAAAGTTTATTGAACTCTTAATAACTGAACTTTGTCTGTTTTGAAGATTATACAGTTCTCTTATTACTTATTTACACCCAAGGTTACGTTCAAAATAGCAAGAAAAACGAATATTTGTTGGCTCGTTTCTTTTTAATGGCTTTTTATTGCTATTCTGTTTCCGTACAGATTAAATTAATAATAAGAAAAAACGATACAAGGTTTACTTTCGATGTACAACAACGACAAATCACTATTTGACGTTGTTGTACAAATTTCTTTGTATAGTAAATAAAACGACTAGTGGCACCTTAATGCCAGACATTGGTGAAAATGACAGATTTCCATGACGTCCGTTATAATAAACATGACGAAAACGCTCTTCTACTAAACCGGAGCTTCACGACCAATACACCAACGTGACTTCCGTCCAGTCAGATAGAATTAATGGCATGTCCTAGACCCAAAAGTTCGAAGACATTTGACACGTACCAACCCGCAGCCACGAGGCCCGCATGATGGATTACGGCGCACTCCCTCTCCCCGAGAGGAGACATGAGTCCCAAAAGTGGGACCATTATAAGGATGATTATGCTAATATAAAAAATAGAAAATAATTTATTGTCCACATAATAGAGTTGCTTACTCTATTACCTGGACAATAAATTATTTCACAGTTTGAAACTACATGAAACGACATGAGAAGCTTAAAGTATTACCTAAAGTTAGGTTATAATACATTATTTACCAGTGAGCCCCAAACTAGACAGTTAGTCAGTACCTTAGGGCTCATGGTACGAATTCTCAGGTGCGTGTGGAGATTAAAGAGGTGATTTCAGGTGTGATATAGTGTGTGTGTGTGTGTGTGTGTAAGCGTGTTTGTTCTCATTGTAGCGTAATCAGTTAATCAGCATTTATATAAGATCCCATTAAAATAGATGGACAAACTTTTAGAAATCATTCAGACCACCAAAATAAAGACGATGGTAAAAACATAATATAAGAAAAACGCATAGATACCTACAAGAAAAATAATCAGCTAACGAAAATACACTAACGTGCCGGCAATTTGTTATTTTAGGTCAAAATAAAATCACTTTAGTTAGTGTTTTTTTTTTGCTTGGATATCTTTGGTTAGACGAACTAAGCGTTGTGTTAAAATTTGTCCATCTATTTTAATGGGACCCTGTATATAACGCCCCACTGCTGGGACACAGGCCCGCTCTTGGTGCGAAGGAGTGGGCCGTTATCCACCACGCGGTCCCAGTGCGGTTTGGTAGACGTCACATATCTTCAATTTTTTGGTTCTAGGACATGCCGGTTTCCTCACGATGTTTTCCTTCACCGTTTTGAGAGCAGTGGTGGTGAAATAATTTACACAAAGTAAAATGCCTGTCTGGGTTCGAACCTATGACCTACTTGTTATCACTGAGCAACCACTGCTTCCTCCCTCCCACAGCTATAGGTTATAATGTATTATTTGCCAGTGAGCCCCAAACTAGACAGGTGATTCGGTGAATTCCGGGGTACCAGTGGAGACTAAAGAGGTGATTTAAGATGTGACATAGTATGTGAGGTGTGTGTGTGTAAGTGTGCGTGATTGTTCCCATTGTGCTTCGTTTGATTGTATCAGGATTTAAAGTGTTCGGATTCGGTATCAGGTCAGGGTCTTTATATTAATTGTTCCAAGTCATCATAATATAATGTTTTGCAGCATTTTCTTTTTTTTACATCTTAATGATGTAGTATTTTTTATATCGCAGGTATTATCTACACCGCGGTAAATCGTGTACTTTGACCCGGATAGCACGAAATCCTGTTAAGCTAAGGATACACATGCCAGTAGCTGGCACAAAAGTCTGCAAGTAACTTGCTGTGTGCCATAACAACTTCTGATTGGTGATTACCTAATAACATGCAAGCTACTTGCATACATATGTGCCAGCTACTGGCATGTGTATCCTTAGCTTTTCGGCAAGAAAGGCTCATGAGAAAACTCAAGCTTTTTTTTTAACTCAAAGCATTTATTTCAAATAAACCTATTACAGGCACTTTTGAATTGCCAAGGGGTCGCAGTCAGAAAGATGAAACTAGTTGTCTATTCCAAAACGTAATAGGTACAGACGCCAGCACATCAAGCTACTACAATCTGTCAAATGCCTGTAATAGATTTTCAACTGTATCGCTAAAGCATATGGCTCAAAGGTGATGAGGAAAATTTGACAGTTTCGGGTAACTTGATGTGCTGGCGTCTGAACCTACGGGGAAGAGATAATTTATCTAAAAATATATGGCCCACCTATAATGTGTCTGCACCGGATGCTCCATGACTAAAGTCCTATTTACGCAAGAAACAACAACGAGGGAAAACCCAAGTAAGGATTATTTATTATTCACCTACACAAGATAGGTATGCCGAGAAACGACTATTTAACCTTTTGAAGTCTATAACAGGCAGTGTTGATCCGTCTCCATATCCAACAATCAACATCATCTGCCTAGCCTTTTCCCAACTATGTTGGGGTCGGACCTAACCGAATGCAGCTGAGTTCCACAACCCAATCACTGGATAATACGATACCCCTTGGTAAGACTGGTTGTCAGACTTTTGGGCTTCCGACAACCCGTAACGAGTGTCAAAGATCCACAAATGACAGCCGGGACCAACGGCTTAACGTGCTTTCAGAGGCACGGAGGGGTCCGGAGAAGTCAGACGCTACGCTTTGGAATGGGCAACTAGCTTCATATTTTCTGACTGAACGACTTTTTGACAATTCAAAAGTGCCTGTAAATGGTTTAATTGAAATAAATGCTTTGGGTTTGAGTTGAGTTTGAGTCAGCAAGGGAGCTACCCTTGCTGACGTCACCGGACCTTAACTTAGTAATGATTATTGGCTTCCTTATTGGCTACCTCGTTAGTAGTCGTTAGTCTAGTGGTCGCAAGCAATACAGCATGAGGTTCTGGGTTCGATTCCGCCGGTCAGACAAAGCGTTTTTGGGATTTTTTCAATTGTTTCTCAGTAGCAGTCCGGAGTCTGAATGTGTTCCCGGTTGATGGCAATAGGCTCGCCCCCTATTCATCATTTCAGCTGAAAGACGTCCACTGCTGGACATAGACCTCCCCCAAGCACTTCCACTTCAACCGGTTCTGTGCTTCTCGCATCCAACGGGTTCCTACGGCCTTCACAAGGTCGTCGGACCACCTTGTGGGAAGCCTTCCAACGCTACGTCTTCCGGTACGTAGTCGCCACTCCAGATCCTTTCAGCCCCATCGGCCATCTGTACTGCGAGCAATGTGCCCTGCCCACTGCCACTTAAGTTCGGCAATTCTTCGGGCTATGTCGGTTACCTTGGTTCTGCTGCGGATCTCCTCATACCTGATTCGATCACGCAAGGAAATTCCAAGCATAGCCCTCTCCATTGCCCTTTGGGTGACTTTTAGCCTTCTTATAAGGCCCATTGTGAGCGATCACGTTTCAGTGCCATAAGTCATCACTGGCAACATGCACTGGCTGACTTTCGTCTTGAGACACTGCGGTATGTGGGACGAGAAGATATTAAGTAGCTTCCCGAATGCTGCCCAGCCGAGTCGGATGCGACGATTGACTTCTTTCTCGAAGTTAGACCTACCTAACTTGACAGTTTGTTCTCCCTATTATATGGGACTCATACATAACTGGCGGAATGAGGGCGTTCTATAAGTGTTTCACTGCCTAGCTCTGCGTCCCAGGACGTTACGTCAAAATTTTGGTAATTCTTTCCTACATATTTAATATTTTGCTAAGGTTATGTGAGGATGTGACCCCTTTGTTCATCTAAGCTACAAAAATTAACCGATTGAACTTTGTATAGACGCCAGCACATCAAGCTACCCGAAAATATAAAATTTCCCAATCAACTTTGAACCCTATGCTTCAGCAATAAAGATGAAAATCTATTAAACAAATTTGACAGATTGTAGTAGCTTGATGTGCTGGCTTCCTTGAATGTAGACTCGTACAACAAAAAATGTAGTACCATAATCAGCATATATTGTACCAACCGGTGGGATTAATGATAATATCATCGATATTTACGTCACCCTGGTAAGTCAACCCTGCTGCCATTTTACTTATTGACTTTTTTACTCAGGCATAAACTATTCTTAGAAAAATGCTCATTCAAAATCCTATGTAGGTACCTAAAGGAACATCAATATTTCTCTTAGGTACTACTTAGGCGGTTTTCGTGTATGTCTGTATGCCCACGTTGTTCTTCTAAACTAGCGATGGATTTAGATGCGGTTTCCATCATTATTTAGAACATTTATTCCGTAAGGTTTATATGCATAAATTTATATTATACTAACATAATTAATAAAGAAAATTCGATGCTTTGTCAAGTCGAAAAAACCGTGCGGAGAAGGGGCAGCTGCTAGTAAAGTTATATTATAAATGCGAAAGTAACACTCTCT